>VNJM01001606.1:0-320947 GCA_008042475.1 Drosophila kanapiae
CAGGTGATGGCCCTGCGCTGGATCAGCCAGAATATCGCCCAGTTCAACGGAGATCCACAGAATGTGACCCTGATGGGTGAGAGTGCGGGGGCTGCATCTGTGCACGTGATGATGACCACTGAGAAGACGCGTGGTCTCTTCCACAAGGCCATCATGCAGTCGGGCTCCATGTACTGCGAGTGGGCCAACGAGCCAAGGGGACAATGGGCCTACCGCCTGGCCTGCCTGATTGGCTACTCGGGAAGCGAGAATGAGAAGGAGGTGTTCCGGGTCCTCCAGAGAGCATCTGCCTCTAAAATGGCCGCCCAGGCTATTAGTTTGATTTCGCTGGAAGAGCTTCGGGAATACGTTCTTTTTCCCTTTACACCCGTTGTGGAACCGTATATAACCATAGACTGTGTCCTTCCCCGTTCTCACAGGGAAATGCTACCAGCAGCCTGGGGAAATGATCTGCCCCTGATTCTGGGAGGCAACTCCTTCGAGGGCCTCTTCTCATACCAGACTACCCTGCGCGACAAGGAGCATATGCTGAGCGCCTTCGACGCCCTTGTCCCACGCGAAATCAGGGAGGGAAGCTCGCCGGCCCGGTTCAAGGATCTGCTGCGCCAGTTCAAGCTGGACAACTTTGGAGATGCCACCAGAGTTCGGATGGAGTTTAACGAGTGCCTTCAAATACTCTCTATTAAACATTTTTGGCATGGAATCCATCGCACTGTGCTGGCCCGCCAAAAGTACGCACCCACGACGCCCACGTTCCTGTACCGCTTCGATGTTGATTCCCCGCATTTCAACCACTTCCGGCAGGTGATGTGCGGGAAGCATGTGCGCGGAGTTTGCCATGGGGACGATCTCTCCTACCTGTTCTACAACGTGCTGGCCACCAAATTGGAGAAGTCCTCCTTGGAGTACCAGACCATTGAACGTCTGGTGGGAATGTGGGTTGCATTCGCCCGGAACGATAATCCAAACTGCCCACAGATCTCGCCGGCCTCGTGGGAAGCTCTGGACGACACAGGACTCCAAATGTGCCTGAATATTGGAAAGCAGGTGGAATTTATTGAGTTGCCCGAATCTAAGCAGAATCGATTTTGGGATAGACTTTACGAAGATCACGATTTGATCCAGGGAATGTGTGGATGTTCTGTATGATACTGGATTTCGTTATTGATGTAGTCAATATAAAAATAAAAAAAAAAACACATTTTATAAAAATGTTTTACTTTAAATTGAAAACTTTTTTCTAGGAAAGGCTAGACAGCAGGATTTAACTAAACCAAAAAAAAATCTATACATTCCTTAGCTCGTTTTTATAAATGTGGCTTTTCAGGTGTACCGATTTCGTTTGAAGAGCGACGGGAATACGTACTGTTTCCCCTCACGCCCGTTGTGGAACCGTATATAACCAGAGACTGTCATTACTCTTTACCATAGTTATAATAGACGATTTATTTGACTATATTATATTTATATATATTTATTTTTGTGTTACATTTGATTACGCCAAGATATCGGATGTGAATTTAACTTTAAAATAGATCACCTTTGGCATAGAAGGAGTCCCACATTGCCATCGAGTCGGCCTCTGGCAGTTCTCTCATGTCCAGCTCTTGGCTGATGTTAAAGCACTGCTCCACGCCGCTTTCCATTCGCCTGAGAGGCTCCCACTTGGCATTTCCTATCTCCCGACAGTTTGGATCTCCACTGGCGGCAAAAGATGTCCACATGCCCACCATTCGCTCGATAGTCTTGTACTCTTCGGAAGACTTATCAAGGTGTGTAGCCGTTACCGTACAGAAAAGGTAAGACAGTTCATCGGCATGGCAGACTCCACGGAAATTATCACCGCAGACTATCCACCGGAATTGGTTAAAGTGCGGAGAGTCGAAGTCGAAGCGATACAGATAGGTGGGAGTTTCGGAAGCGTAGGTCCTTCGAGCGAGAACCATGCGATGCATATCGTGCCATATCTGGCGATGAGAGCATATATTCAATCCCTCGAACAAACCCATTTCTTGTTGCTCCTCATTGCCAAAGTAGTGTTTTTTTATGCGCCGCACCAGTAAATCCCGTTCTTCCTGGCTGCAGGATTCACTTACTTCTCGCGGCAGGATGTTGTGGAAATTCCTAAGAAACCAGGGATCATCCCTCGTCAGTCGGTAGCAGAACAGCCCCTCCAAAGAGGTTCCGCCCATAATTATGGGTATTTCGTTGCCCCAGGCCTCTTGTAGGCAGTCTTTATGTCTCCTGGCCACCACACAATGGTCTGTCGCATAAGGCTCCACCACCGGGCCGAAGGCATAAAGGAGGAAACTTCGAACCTCATCCTGAGTGACGAGGTTCTGATCACTGGAAGCTATCTGATAAGCTGAAAATCGCTTAAGAAAGCGGAAAACATCTGCATCCTCCTCGCCGCCTTTATAGCCCATATTCTGGGCCAGCCGGAAGGCCCAGTTCGAAGTCGGATTAGTAACCCATTCGCTCAGTGCACATCCCGATTGCAGGATTGCCTTGTGGAATAAACCGCGTGTCTGTTCCGTCGTCATCATTATGTGGACGCAGGATGCTCCTGCGCTTCCGCCAGCCAGGGTGATGTTGTTGGGATCTCCATTGAAGTGGGAAATATTATGGCTGATCCATTTAAGAGCCAGCACTTGATCCTTGAGTCCAGCGTTTCCAGGTATATCCAATTGCGGATCCTTAAAACTAAGGAAGCCTGAAATAGACGAAGAATGTCAGATTTATTGACCTTAAAGAACTGCAACGAGTTATTAGATTATGCACGAGATGATCTTTCAAAATTTACAAAATGATAAAATCCAAGCCTAATCATGAACCTTATTTTACATTACTTTACTGGAGGTATTTATATGCCATAATATTTTGTAATTTAATTTATTTTCTACATCTCTCTATACGTACAGATCTGATAAATTATTCAAAAAGCTAAAAAGAACCTATTTCGATTTCAGTTTATGAAAATAAGCGTCACATAAAAAAACGAGAGAACTCACCCAATGCTCCCAACCTGTAATTAAAGGTTACTACTACCACCGGCTGCTTCATGAAGTAATCCGGACTGTAGAGGTCCCGGGAGGCCTCTCCCTTCTGGAAACCCCCGCCATATATCCACACGATCACAGGTAGCTTTTTCTCCGATACCAGCGTTTTTACATACACATTTAGGTGCAGGCAGTCCTCGTTGCCCTCCACAAAACCCAGAGTCATGTTCCGTTGCAAGGGTTTGGATCTGTAGTAGGTGCACTTGAGGACTCCCTGCCAAGGTTCCGGCGGCTTGGGGGCCTTGAACCGAAGCTCACCAACCGGGGGTTTGGCATAGGGTATTCCCTCGAAGGCAAAATAAAGCCCCTCATCGTACACCATCTTTCTCTGTATTCCACATACTTTTCCGTAATTGGTGTCCAATACCACGGTGTGACCTGTGGTCAGACGGTACTGCCGGAACTTGTGGTAGGCCCACCTGAAAGTGCGTTTCGTTAAAGTAAGCACAGGCAGATTGCGTAAGCTTGGCCCTATAGTTTTGGTTGCCAGTTGAATATTATTCTGCACTCACTTTGCGACAATTTTGAGAAACTTGGGCCACTCCATTAGTAAGTCCATTATTCAAAAGTGTTTATTACTTTAAATTCTGTGGGCTTGTAATTAAATCTTAGATCTCGTTCTTCCAAGGTGTGAGAGCGAGCGATGTTGATGTTGAACTGATCGCAGCCTGGTGTCTACGACAACTTTAATTTAGACAACAACGTTAGGAGTTTTCCAGAGCATTCAGACATTTTTATAACCGGTACTTATAGGATAAAAGGGAAATATAGCTTAGTGGCAACAGAAAATGTAGGTAATAGGCAAAATCTCTGCCCTCTAAAATATAAATATTCTTGATCAGAATCTCAAGGTGATTCAATTTTGACATGTCTGTTTGTCCGTTCGTAAGAAACAACAGATCTCAGAAACTATAAGAGCAAGAGCTACCAAATTTTGTGATAACATTCATATATGTCAGTAGTAGATCTTAATACATTTATGCGGGCGCGCTGTGATTACAAATATGGGTGTTATTATACAATAAAGTTTCCGTGTATGCTAGATTACTGCAACATCTACATTTGTGTTGGCAGCAGCAATGGGCGTTGCTCAACTTGATATAAGCAACCTATATTTTTATTTGGGTGTTGCCCAACATGTTCCTTGAAACATTTGTCATAATTTTCTTCTTACAATTTTGACCTAATTAGGGAAAATTATTTAGACCTCTCAATGTGTGTCTTAAATATAACCACAATGATATGGGTCCCGGGTATCTCAAGGTCGAGGCAACTCGATTTTAGCTTTCATACTTTTTTATATAGCCTGCGTTAAGGTAACTCAAACAAGTTAGTAACGTTGCGTTATACATTTATATATCTATATTTACAAACATGTATGTAGATGTTTAAAATACAATTTTATTTATTTATAGCTTTATATATTTATTTATTTAATATTTATAAGCTTATTCAATGCTCCTGGCTTTCGTACACTCCCTTCTAAAAGACTCCGCCATATATCAACTCTATCACTAGCACCGGCTTCGCTGATGTCAGGGTTTTGTAGGGTTAAGGTCATACCGAAAGGGGTAAAGAGCATTGATTTTTGTATGCGGTAAGTATGACATATGTATATCTTCAATGAAGTCACCATTAAGTTAAGCTTTGCGGTGACTCGATGACTGTTTATGAAGAGAGATAAGTTTAAGCAAATACGTTTATCTTTTAGAAATACATAATAATATTTTTATTTTACCCATTACCTGTATCTATTATTTCATATATAAAGAAAGTTTAAATGTATTAGTTCGAGATATAACTTGATTGGATTACTAGAAAAGTTCATCCTTGGCATACAAGGAGTCCCACATTGCCATCGAGTCGGCCTCTGGCAGTTCCCTCATGTCCAGCTCTTGGCTGATGTTAAAGCACTGCTCCACGCCGCTTTCCATTCGCCTGAGAGGCTCCCACTTGGCATTTCCTATCTCCCGACAGTTTGGATCTCCACTGGCGGCAAAAGATGTCCACATGCCCACCATTCGCTCGATAGTCTTGTACTCTTCGGAAGACTTATCGAGGTGTGTAGCCATTACCGTATAAAAGAGGTAAGACAGTTCATCTGCATGGCACACTCCCCGAGTATAATCCTCGCAAACTAACCACCGGAACTGATTAAAATGGGGAGAGTCGAAGTCGAAACGATACAGATATGTGGGAGTTTCGGGGGCATAGGTCCTTCGAGCGAGAACCATGCGATGCATATCGTGCCATATCTGACGATGAGACATTATATTCAATCCCTCGAATATACCCATTGCTTGTTGCTCCTCATTGCCAAAGTAGTGCTTTTTTATGCGCCGAAGCAGTAGATCCCGTTCTTCCGAGTTGCAGGCTTCACTTACTTCACGTGGCAAGATGGTGTGGAAATTCCTAAGAAACCAGGGATCGTCCTTCACCTGACGGTAACAAAACAACCCTTCGAAGGAGTTGCCGCCCATTATTACGGGTATTTCGTTGCCCCAGGCATTAGGCAACTGATCCTTATATCGTCGGGACACTATACAATGCTCGGTCTGGTACGGCTCCACCACAGGTCCAAAAGCATAGATTATAAAATTACGGAATTCATCACGGGTAACAACATCTTGGTCATATGAAGCTATCTGACGGGAGGAAATTCCTTTCAGAAAGCGAAAAATGTCTGCTTCCTTCTGGCCTCCTTTGTAGCCCATATTCTTGGCCAGCCGGAAGGCCCAGTTGTTATCCGGATAATTCACCCATTCGCTCAGTGCACATCCCGATTGCAGGATTGCCTTGTGGAATAAACCGCGTGTCTGTTCCGTGGTCATCATTACGTGGACGCTGGATGCTCCGGCACTTCCGCCCATCACGGTGATATTGTTCGGATCTCCATTGAACTGGGCAATATTTTTGCTAATCCATCTGAGGGCCTGAACTTGATCCTTAAGTCCTGCGTTCCCAGGAGTGTCCAATTGCGGATCCTTGAAACTGAGAAAGCCTGAAAAGGACAAACAGTGCCATTTTAGGCGGTCAATTTGGATCAAATGCTATTCGTAATTATTGTTACAAGTAGATCTAACTTAAAAAACAGTTTCCTAGGGCAGAAACTTACCTAATGCTCCCAGCCTGAAGTTAAAGGTAATGAAAACCACTGGCTGCTTCATGAAGTAGTCCGGACTGTAGACGTCCCTCGAGGCCTCTCCCTTTTGAAAGCCCCCGCCATTTATCCACACGATCACGGGTAACTTCTTCTCTGACACCAGTGTTTTCACATACACATTTAGGTGCAGGCAGTCTTCGCTGCCTTCAATAAATCCCAGAAGCATATTTCTTTGCAGGGGTTTGGATCTGTAGGTGGTGCAGTTGAGCACTCCTTGCCAGGGCTCTGGTGGTTGGGGAGCCTTGAATCGGAGCTCACCCACCGGCGGCTTGGCATACGGTATTCCCTCGAAGGCGAAGTACAGCTCCTCATCGTACACCGTCTTCCTTTGAAGTCCACAGACTTTTCCGTAATTGGTGTCCAGCACCACGGTATGACTTGTGGACAGGCGGTACTGCCGGAACCTATGGAAAACCATCCTGTGAATGAGATTAATGATTAGATAAGTATGGTTTTAAGAGCTTACGTCTCTTCAGGTCACGTACTAAACTCAGACGGAATTCTGACCTCTGCACTCACTCTGTACTCACTTTGCGACAACTTTTAAGAACTTGGGCCATTCCATTCGAAAGTCCATATTTACAATTTTTTTATTACTTGGGTGGTTGGATGTGGGCTTGAATTCAAGTCTTAAATCTTTTTATTCCAAGGTGTTGACACGAGCGTTGTCGACGTGGAACTGATCGCTGATGGGTGCCTACGGCATTTTAAATGAAGAACACGACATTAATATCTTTTTATGAGCCTATTTACGATATTTCCGGGGCACCATCACATAATCGTTAACATGAATAACTACCGTCAGCTAATAAAACTTTCTTAAATTGACTAATTAAAATGTTTAAATATTAACTAGAAAATTAACTAAAAATTGAATCATTTTGTAACGTTTTTGTTTCGATTTAGGAGTACACCTTTGACATGATCTTCAATATCTTAACATAATCTTACAATTTATTAGCATATAGTTAGTAGTGACTTGTATGTGATTTATGTCCAAAAAATCTGACAAATAGTATATCGATTGGTTTGTAAAGGCGTGCGATTTGATAATGTGAGCAAGCTGGTTGTCTGACCATGTCATTTATTGCTAATACCATCAAAGAGCAGCTATAGGCCGGAAAATTACCTGCTTTCGATATAATTACTCCGAAAATGATCATTGAACCTGTGACATTGTGCGGGGTGTTCAGTGGACCGGATGGAATATTAGCCATCAAAATTTACAAACGGTAGCAAAGACTGTCTGATTAACTTTTACTCTTTAAAAATGCTATTTGCCGTCAGATGTAACAAAATTGCAATGCAGATTATCTGTGAAGCCGAAAAAATATATATTAATCCGTTTGAATAATTTATCTAAATTGTTCCCAATTACAAATAAAAATGTTTATAAAATCTTTAAAGTTATATTTAAGAAAAAAATGGCACTTGAACAGACTTATACAAAGATCAGACATATAATTTATGACTAGAAAAGAGCCTCCTTGGAATAAAAGGAGTCCCACACGGCCAGCGCATTGGCCTCTGGCAGATCCCTCATGTCCAGTTCTTGGCTGATGTTAAAGCACTGCTCCACGTCGCTGCCCATCCGCTGGATTGGCTCCCATTTGGCATTTCCCATTTCCCGGCAGTTTGGATTTCCATTCGCGGCAAACGATGTCCACATGCCCACCATCCGCTCGATGGTCTGGTACTCGTCCGAGGATTTATCCAGTCGGGAAGCGATTACGTTGTAGAAGAGGTAAGATAGCTCATCGGCGTGGGACACTCCTCGAACACCATCACCGCAGACCAACCACCGAAATTGGTTAAAGTGTGGGGAGTCAAAATCAAATCTATATAAATAGGTTGGAGTATCAGGAGCGTAAGTCCGTCGAGCTCTGGCCAGCCTATGCATATCGTGCCATATCTGGCGATGAGAGTATATATTTAGGGCATCAAAAAACTCCATCGACTCCTGGAGCTCGTTGTTAAAGTATTGCTTTTTGAGGCGTCGAACCAGTATATCCTGCTCTGTGTGGCTAGTGGCTTCTTTCACGTCCCTGGGCAATATGTAGTGAAAGTTCTTCAGGCACCAAGGATCGCTCTTCGTCACTTGATAAGAGAACAGGCCCTCAAACGAGTTGGCGCCCATTATTAGAGGTATTTGGTTACCCCAGGCCCCAGACAGGCTATCTATATGCCTTCTGGGCACCACACAATGGTCAGTCTCGTAAGGTTCCACCACAGGGCCAAAAGCAAAGAGCAAGAAACTCCGCATCTCGTCCTGCGTAATTAGGTCCTGGTCAGCAGACGCCATCTGACGGGCGGAAGCAGTACGAAGAAACCGGAGTATATCTGCTTCTTTCTCGCCGCCCTTGTAGCCCATGTTCTGGGCCAGGCGGAGCGCCCACTGGCGGTCCGGACTGTCCGCCCATTCACTTAGAGCGCATCCCGATTGCAGGATGGCCTTGTGAAAGAGTCCACGGGTTTGCTCCGTGGTCATCATCACGTGAACGGAGGCGGCACCTGCACTCTCGCCCATCAGGGTGATGTTGTTGGGATCTCCATTGAAGTGGGAAATGTTCTGGCTGATCCACCTAAGGGCCATTACTTGATCCTTGAGCCCTGCATTTCCTGGAACGTCTAGCTTGGGATCCTTAAGGCTAAGGAAACCTAAAAAGGATAAATTTAATTATTTATTTTAAAATAATTACCAAGATGTATATCTCAAAACAAATATTCTTTTAAAAGTTCTATTGGTTAAAATACTTAAACTTTGGAGAAGCCTCTATTTAGCCGCAATAGTTATTTAAATTTAAAATGTGAAGTTAAGAATGTATTTAAATCTATCTAAATCGATCAAAATTTATTGTGTTTCTTATCTTAACTTATAAGAGAAGAATGCCTATAATTGCGATTCCTATATTCTATATTAATAATTAAATAATAATAAATTAATTCAATTTATTGAACATTAAAAATGCTAAATAAATCTAGACAGCAGTCAGTAAATCTACCTTAAAACACTGTATTATATTTTGTTGCACTAAACCATATTATTAAATTAATAAATTGGCAATCCAAAGGTCATTCATTTCAACGTAGATGCTGATAAAGCTTACAAATAGCTCATATTTTATAAATAGAGATTTCAAAAATATAATTTAATGTGTCATTTAATATTTATAAACTTACCCAGTGCTCCCAGCCTGTAGTTGATGGAGACAAACACCACCTGCTGCTTCATGAAGTAATCCGGACTGTAGATGTCCCGCGAGGCCTCTCCTTTCTGGAATCCGCCGCCGTATATCCACACGATCACGGGCAGCGGCTTCTCCGATGTCAGGGTTTTCGCATACACATTTAGGTGCAGGCAGTCCTCGCTGCCCTCCACGATGCCCAGGATCATGTTCCGCTGCAGCGGTTTGGATCTGTAGGTGGTGCAGTTGAGCACCCCCTGCCAGGACTCCGGGGGTTGGGGAGCCTTGAATCGGAGCTCACCCACCGGGGGCTTGGCATACGGTATTCCCTCGAAGGCGAAGTACAGCTCCTCATCGTACACCGTCTTCCGTTGGAGTCCGCGCACCTGTCCGTATTTGGTGTCCAGCACCACAGTGTGACCTGTGGAGAGGCGGTACTGCTGGAACTTGTGGCCAACCATCCTGAGAGAGAGAGAGAGAGATCGGAGGTTTGGTGGGTTTGTGTGGGTATAGGGATTACTGCGACAGGCAGTAACGCGATAAGCGATAAGGGATGATAACCGCCGGCGGTTGGTCGAATCCCGACCTTGGCCTTATACTGTTGGATCCTCGGGAGTTTTCTATGTACTTACTTAGCGCCCATCTTGAGCAGCTTGGGCCATTCCACATGAACTTCCATAATTATTTTATTCTGTCTGGGAGTGCTTTTTGCTTGTTTTTATTTCCTATTTAAAAATTGTTTGTTTTTTTTCCTACGTCTTGGGGCGATCGATGTCTAAGGTGCGACTAATCGCTGATCGGTATTTGCGGTAGCTTAAATAAGGCGCACCGTCGGCAGCTCAGGTGAACATACACAAATGCAGTTGTTTATTAGTTTCCCGGAGCAGAGTCACACAATCGTTATCACTTATAGGTACGGCTAGCAAAATTAAGCTTTCCTTAAAATACACAAATGAGTTTGTTATCTATAAATACTCATGTAGAAATGGCTTATTAATATAAATCTTATAAAATAAATGCATTATCACAGTTCACATTAAGTTCAATCAATACACAAGACCAAAGTATTAGTAGAACAGTTTTAAAAAGTTAGTTTAATTCTGCAAAATAGTTTACATAAGGTAAAGTATTTGTGCTAATTTGATGCATAACAAAAAAAGTTAACCCTAAATATATCCTTTTTATTTATTAACATAGCCAATATATGCTGAATTAAGCAGATTTTGGCCTTTTCTTGGCCGTAATCGTAATTTTTGGTAAATGTACTAATATTAATTAAAGCATTTATGTTTATAAGACTTAAAAGAACTGGCATACATACACATATAAAGCTTAAAAATAGATTATAGCTTTATCATTTCACAAATAATTGGTATTTTAATAAAAAAAAAAACAAATTTAAAATAAATGGCAAGATTCACATTCTTCACAGTGTTCGCAGCTCAGAAATTGGAATTCACTCAGTGAGGGTATAACAAGTGTTTGAATAAAAACTGGGCAATAAGCATGATAGGCATATTTCGGACTATAAAAAGTACTACAGACTATCGAAATTTATTTACAAACATATACTTATATATTAATTACTGTCCGACTGAGATAACTTAGTACTAGAAGAGAGCCTCCTTCGCATAGAAGCTGTCCCACACGGCCAGGGAATTGGCCTCAGGCAGTTCGAGCATCTCCAGCTCGTAGCTGATGTTGAAGCACAGCTCCACGCCGCTGTCCATCCGCTGGAGGGGCTCCCACTTTGCGTTTCCAATTTGCGGACAGTTTGGATCTCCACTCGCTGCAAACGATGTCCACATGCCCACCATCCGCTCAATGGTCTGGTACTCTTTTGAAGATTTCTCCAGCTTCGAGGATATGATGTTATAGAAGAGGTACGACAAGTCATCGCCATGGGACACCCCTCGGATACGATTCCCGCAGACTAACCATCGGAACTGGTTAAAGTGCGGAGAGTCGAAGTCAAAGCGGTACAGGTAGGTGGGCTTGTGTGGGGCGTAGGTCCTTCGAGCCAGTACCAAGCGATGCATATCGTGCCATATCTGGCGATGAGAGAATATATTCAGCGCCTCAAACATATCCATGGTTTGTTGCTCCCCATTGTTAAAGTAGAGTTCTTTGAGGCGTCGAACCAACTGATCCCGCTCCTCCTGGCTGCTGGCCTCGCTCACTTCTCGAGGCAAGATGTTGTGAAAGTTTTTCATTACCCAGGGATCCGCTCTCAGCAGTTGGTAGGAGAACAAGCCCTCGAAGGAGTTCCCGCCCATGATGACGGGTATGTCGTTGCCCCAGGCTCCGGACAGTAGCTCCTTGTGTCTCCTGGGCACCACGCAGTGATCACTTTCGTAGGGCTCCACGACGGGGCCAAAAGCGAAAAGCAGAAAGTTGCGAAGCTCATCCTGAGTAATGATATCCTGGTCACTTGTTGCTATCTTCTGGGCGGGAATTCTGCTCAGGAATCGCAGTACCTCCGCATCCTTTTCTTCACCCTTGTAACCCAGTTTCTTAGCCAGCCGGAGCGCCCACTGACGATCCGGACTGTCCGCCCATTCACTTAGAGCGCATCCCGATTGCAGGATGGCTTTGTGGAAGAGTCCACGGGTTTGCTCCGTGGTCATCATCACGTGAACGGAGGCGGCTCCTGCACTTTCCCCCATCAGGGTAATGTTGTTTGGATCTCCATTGAAGTGAGCAATGTTTTGGCTGATCCAGCGGAGGGCTTGCACTTGGTCCTTGAGTCCTGCATTACCAGGAACGTCCAGATTGGGATCTCTCAGACTAAGGAAACCTAAAATAAAATTAAATTCAGTATAAGCTAAGTATTAATAGATTGTCTTATACTATCAGTGCTGATATTTAAATATATTTGTACAAAATATATAGAATCGTTTCCTTCTAGTTACTGATTAAATAAACTAACAAATACTACTGAATATATAAGTATTTGCACTTCTAACTCAAACCTAATCTAGGAAAACAATTTTTCTGTATTTGCTTATGTATCTTCTAATCGCATGTACTTGTGGCAGGTCATGGTTGATAAGTACATAGATTGCATATGCAACCCGGAACCTTACCCAGTGCTCCCAGCCTGTAGTTGATGGAGACAAACACCACCTGCTGCTTCATGAAGTAATCCGGACTGTAGATGTCCCGCGAGGCCTCTCCTTTCTGGAATCCGCCGCCGTATATCCACACGATCACGGGCAGCGGCTTCTCCGATGTCAGGGTTTTCGCATACACATTTAGGTGCAGGCAGTCCTCGCTGCCCTCCACGATGCCCAGGATCATGTTCCGCTGCAGGGGTTTGGATCTGTAGGTGGTGCAGTTGAGCACTCCCTGCCAGGACTCCGGAGGTTGGGGAGCCTTGAATCGGAGCTCACCCACCGGGGGCTTGGCATACGGTATTCCCTCGAAGGCGAAGTACAGCTCCTCATCGTACACCGTCTTCCGTTGGAGTCCGCGCACCTGTCCGTATTTGGTGTCCAGCACCACAGTGTGACCTGTGGAGAGGCGGTACTGCTGGAACTTGTGGCCAACCATCCTGAGAGAGAGAGAGATCGGAGGTTGGGTGAGTTTGGGTGGGAAAGGGGGTTACTGCGACAGACAGCCCGCGATAAGCGATAAGGGATGATAACCGCTGGCGGGGGCTCGCGCCGGGTTCGAAGTCGGCGATGATCGAAAGTCGACCTTGGCCCCGTACTTTTGGACCCCCTTGGGCTTGTTATTGTGCACTCACTTGGCGCCCATCTTGAGCAACTTGTGCCATCCCACTTGAACTTCCATAATTTTGTAGATTTTGTTGTGATGGGGTGCCTGATGTTGTTTGAACTCGATGTGGTGAAATTGAAAAGTATTTCCTTGCGGGATTATTTATTGATCAAAGTTTGCCGAGCAACTAATCGCAACTGTTTGCGGAGGCCGCTTAAATCAGGAGCGTTTGCCGGCGGCGCACGTGAATACTCGCGAATACTCATCCATATTTACGCTTTTCCGAAGCACTTTTACATACTCGGCGGCGAACACACCTGCGGGCAGCTCTTTAAGTCCTTTTAGTTACAAAGAAAATAATATAATATATCTACATTCCAAAAACTGTCAGACTACACATTCTTATCTCGACTGCTAGTGCCTTGACCACAACTGTGATTTTGGGTGCGTGCATCTGCTATTTCGGATTCATAGATCGTGTGGGGCTGTCTTCACCAGAAGACCACACTATTTGTCTTTGTTTTTTTGCCAAATGCGCATTAAAAATAGAATTGCGGAGCTTTTACATCACAACACTAAGAAGCTTTAATTATAAATTATGTATTGTGTACGCTTGTACACAAGAAGAAAAAGAAAATTATACAAACTAATAGACCAATGGGAGGACTTCGAATTGAGAAAGTTCCTAAGCTTGTGCTTAGAAAGCAAATTATTCAACCAACTGACAAAAGGCAATTTAAATACGGAATACATAACATGAGCAGCTGATTGAATTAAACAGGCTTATATTATTATAAAACAAGGGCAGCAGTCTGACAGACTCGCTAGTCGGCAAGTTTCCCTGCCCGAACTCTGCTCACAACTTTAATTTTATTTGAAAGTTGTAATTTTCACAAAATTGTGCTCGAAATTAAAAAATTCGACAGTTTTCCACGAGAATTAATCATCTGTATATAGCTCTAATATTTGGCTTAAAAAACTTCATTCGAAAAAATTTCAAAACTTTTAATAAATCTATTATTTGGTTTTGTTGAAACGATAAAAAGAATAAAATTGAAACCGTGGTTGAAACCTCCGGTTCTTTATTTATTTCCATACTAAGCAATTACGAATTAATATTAATTATTTATTTATTTTATCTTTTATTTAATAAAAATTACTTTTAATACAAATATTCTAAGATAATCGATCCATTAAAGGAAAAAACGTCGTGTCCTGTTCAAATGATGAGATGCAGGAACAAATTGGAGGGAATGGTGGATAAGGAGAAATAAATAACAACTGAAATTTATTTAGTTATATAAAACTATAGGTTATGTTCCGTAATAATAAGTTTTGTACTAGTGACATTTAAATTACAAGAAATTAACCATAATCCATACCATGTATATATTAATAAAATAAAATATATAAAAATATATCAATATTGATTAGAAACAAAAATGCAATCATGAATTTACCGTTTATTTAAGTATCCTCTAATTTAATGTTTCGATTTAACATTTTTAAAACTGCTAAATTACTGTTAAGTGTTGTAGCCCTGGTATTTCGCTGTTAACAGAGCAGCTGAGTATATTCTTAAGAGTCTATTGCGGAGGCAGAGCTGCCGACGTCGATCGCTGCGACTTTACGCACAGCTGATATCAACAGCTAAAGCTCAAAAGCAATAACAAAAGCTTCAGCAATATCACTGCTACAGCAACAACTGTGGCAGACGCTGTTAAAAGCTTCAATAACAAACTGAAAATCAGCTGTCTCCGAGAAATTGTTTTCATTTTGTTTTTTTCCCGTCCGCTCGGATTGCGCGATAAAAAACAGCGTAAATGTTTTTCCACTCATAGATAATAGCGCTAAGTACCAGTTAACCCTTGGAAATGGAGAGGTGAGGTTGTCGCAATCATTTCCGCTGTGAATTAATCTTCTGGGAAAACTTGCAGCTTGCAGGTGAAGACGAGCAGCGGCCCCGTGCGCGGACAACTTTGCACGGCGGTGTACGGCGACAAGTACGCCAGTTTCGAGCGGATTCCGTATGCGCAACCACCGGTCGGTCGCCTGCGGTTCTTGGCCCCTGTGCCCGTGGAGCCCTGGACCGAGCCGCTGGACTGCACCAGGAAGGGCGAGAAGCCGCTGCAGTTCAACCACTACACCAAGCAGCTGGAGGGAGTCGAGGACTGTCTGTACCTGAACGTCTACGCCAAGGAGGTATCACTGTCGTTCCTATCCAAGTCCGATTTCTGTGCGTAAATACTTTTGAACTATATAGACACTGGCATAATTCCAGCGATACCGAAAAACCTTAGGTTATAGAAGGGCGGCACATATTATATCTAGAGATATTACCCCTAAAGGTAATTGGTCAAAAATGGAATTTTGCTAGAATTGTGCTAAAAGAAAAAAGAAACAACTAAGATATATTTATTGTAATATTAAAAAAAAGGAGCTGTGATTAAGAAAGTAATTATGTGATGTAATGTTAGAGCACTGGGCACCGCTGTACAAAAATACCCTATTTAAATGCCCACTTATTCAACTCGTAGTAAGTAGTAAGTATCTGCCAGTTAGCATTTTTTTACGTGCTCCGATTAGTATTAATGTGTACATTAAAATGAGTAAAAAGCGCACTATTTATAATAATAATACATACATATATAATAGTTTCAGTGTTACGATCACAGCTATTAGATTACTCGCGAGGCACTGAACTTTTAATAGCCGAGATCTATAAGATAAGTACTTAAAATCTTTAACTGAATAAGTTAGCAGCTTGTCCGTTAGATAACCCAAAGTTAAAGTATGATTTCTCATTCTAGAGCTTAATTAAATCGGTTTAAGAATATTCTGAATCATTTTTAACGCTGAGTCACATCATGTCTGCATGTCTGAGTGCAAAGCTATAACCCTGAACATTAATTCAGATAAGACCAAACAATACAGCTGACTGATAAGTATAGTAATATCGGATTTCTGTAAGTAGAGTACATAGGGGCCACATGAACTGATTGAGGACTTTAGCAATTAAATAAGAAATAAATACATAAAATTATTAAGTGAACGATTTTTTAGTATATAAGTTACGTTTATTGGAATATCTAGCACAGAATATCTATATTCTTATTTACTTTCATTCATAGCTCAATTCGGCAAGTCCCTTGCCGCTGATTGTCTTCTTTTTTGGCGGTGGCTTCGAGAAGGGTGATCCCACCAAGGATCTGCACAGTCCCGACTACTTCATGATGCGTAATGTGGTGGTGGTAACGGTCTCCTATCGCGTGGGCCCCCTTGGCTTCCTTAGCCTAAACGATCCCGCAGTGGGAGTGCCCGGGAATGCTGGCCTCAAAGATCAACTGATGGCGCTGAAATGGATCAAGGAGAATGCACTCAACTTCAATGGGGATCCCAAGAACATCACCGCTTTCGGGGAGAGTGCCGGAGCTGCCTCCGTGGACTATCTGATGCTGAACCCCAATGCTGAGGGTCTGTTCCACAAGGCCATCATGCAGTCGGGCAACGTGCTCTGTTCCTGGGCCCTCTGCCCGATCCAGAAGCTACCACATCGATTGGCCGCCCATTTGGGAATGGATAGTGCGGAGCACATGTCCGATGCCATGGTTCTCGACTACCTGCAGAAACTGCCGGGAGAGAAGCTCGTTCAGCCGTATCTGCTCAGCCAGGCGGAGCATCTGGACGACTGCGTCTTTCAGTTTGGACCGATGGTGGAACCCTATAAGACAGAGCATTGCGTGCTTCCCAAGCATCCCAAGGATCTGCTGAGCCAGGCCTGGGGCAACAGCATTCCGGTTCTGATGAGCGGAACCTCGTTCGAGGGACTTCTCATGTACGCCCGGGTGCACGTGGCTCCCTACCTGCTGACGAGCCTGAAAAAGGAGCCGGAGCACATGCTGCCGCTGGATGTGAAGCGGAATTTGCCCCAGGCCCTGGCTCGAAACCTGGGCGAGCGACTTCAGGAGACGCACTTTGGGAACAGCGACGTGTCGTCCATGACCCCCGAATCAATTCGGGCCTACTGCGAGGTGGGTTTCCTTTAATTTTTGATTATTAAAAGCAAATGTAGTAAAGCTTTTGTTAATATCTCTTAGTACGCCAGCTATAAGGTCTTCTGGCACCCCATTCTAAGGTCTCTGAAGTCCCGCCTGAACAACTCCAGGGCAGCCACCTACCTGTACCGCTTCGACTTCGACTCGCCGACTTTTAACCACCAACGCTTGAAGTACTGCGGGGATAAGTTGCGCGGCGTGGCCCACGTAGACGATCACTCGTATATTTGGTACGGCACCTTCTCCTGGAAGCTGGACAAGCACACGCCCGAATTCCTTACCATCGAACGGATGATCGACATTCTGACCAGCTTCGCCGCCACATCGAATCCGAACTGCAAGCTAGTCAAGAAGCAGCTACCGCGGACCAAGGAGTGGAAGCCACTGAACAGCAACTCGTCCCTGGAGTGCTTGAACATCTCGGACAACGTCAAGCTGATTGAGCTGCCGGAGCTCCAGAAGCTGAGGGTGTGGGAGAGTGTTTGCCAACAGACGGACTAGTCCAGAGTGTACAAAGTCAACAATAGGCACAAATTTAAGTGTATTAAAAATTCCCTGAATAGAAAATAATAGAAATATTTCCAAATGATTCCAATTATATTGTTTGGTGCTATGTTCTGTTTCTGATGAATTGTAGAATATTAGGTCCAATTATTAATGCTTGGCAGTGCCTTCCTTTTAAATATTTGTAATATTTTTTTAATATGCATTAAAGAGACTTATGATTAATCTATAATACAGTATATTATACAAAAAAACTGGCTACTTAACATAGAAAAAACCTCATAAATCTATCAGACTTGCAAAAACAGAAGTTTACTTCGTGAGCAAAGGGTGTCAGTTATTTTTCAAACTTTTTGCTCATAAAATGTAGCCCTTACAGCTGATAGCCCACCTTTAATGTTTGTGTTTGGTCCCCGTTGATGTGAAGCAAATTTATTCGAGATAACTGAGCAAAGAGCCTATTTTTAAGTCGATAAGCCGCGGTTATCTCACGATTCTATTGATTGGGAGCCCGCTGTATCAATGGAAGAACCCACAGTACACTCTAGGCAACACGGGCGATCGGAGATGGCGGACGACTAGTAAGAGAATTCCCTCTTATGTAATTACTTTCCTGCCTAAAACAATAATTTTAGTAGTAACATTTCGCCGGTGGTTCAGACGACACACGGAAAAGTACGGGGAACTTTGCTCAAGGGACTCTACGATGAGCAATACTACGCCTTTGATGGCATCCCATATGCCGTTCCTCCGCTCGGAACTCTCCGCTTCAAGGAACCGCACGATCTAAAACCCTGGCATGGAATTCGAGACTGCTCCAAGCCGCTGGACAAGTGCCTGCAAGTGAGCAGCTACACCAAGTTGGTGGAGGGTTCCGAGGACTGTCTGTACCTGAATATCTCCGTGAAAAATGTAAGTAATTCGACAACTGATCCTAGCAGATTGTTCCATAATCTTTTATATAGCTGAAGAGCGCGAAACCTTTGCCAGTGATGGTTTATATCCATGGGGGTGGCTACAAGGGCGGCGACTCCTCTAGACGAGCCTGGGGTCCGGACTATTTTATGAAAGAAAACGTAATTTACATTAGCATCGGTCACCGCCTTGGTCCTTTAGGTGAGTTAGTTAAAAGCCTAAGGAAAATATAATACAAGGTACGAAAGAAATTCCATTAAATTGCAGGCTTTCTCAGTTTTAAGGATCCCTCGCTGGAGATTCCTGGCAATGCTGGCCTCAAGGATATAGTCCTAGCCCTTCGTTGGATCAAGGCGAACGCTATTCACTTCAATGGCGATCCTGAGAAGATCACTCTCTTTGGTCACAGCTCCGGCAGCATGACAGTTCAGCTCCTATTAGCCAGTCCCCAGACGGAGGGGCTCTTCCACAAGGCCATCCTCATGGCGGGCTATTCCATGGAGCTGAACCGCCAGCCTGACATGGAGTATCGCCTGGCTAAGCATTTGGGCTACGAGGGCGAGAACACGGACAGGGAGGTCTTTGAGTTCCTCCTGAAGGCCGATCCCCATCTGCTAGTCTCTGCGGACTTCTTTACTGATGCGGAGAAGAACCGCGGAATAATTTTATCTTTTACGCCGAGCGTTGAAAGTTATTTCACTCCCAAAGCCGTCCTTCTGGCAGAACCAATTGAACTTCAGCGCAAGACTTGGAGCAACCGGATTCCCATTATCTTGGGGTGCAACAGCGGCGAAGGTTTGTCTTCAATTGGCTTTGCGAAAAAGAATCCGAAATGGCTTTCACAATTCCAGCATACCCCGGAGTGTGTATTGCCGTCGACTTTAAAGTTTCAATGCGATCCCGGCCAGCGTCGCCAGTTGGGTCAGTCGCTGCTCCGTCACTTCTGCGAGGCACAGGGTATTCAACTGACAGAAAGTCACTCGGATTCTCTGGCGGAACTCTTCACCCACAACATGGCGCACTCGCAGGAGCGTATAATCAAAGCCAGATTGACCTACGGCCAGGCATCCACGTACTTGTACCGCTTCGATTTTGACTCGCCGGACTTCAATTTCTACCGTATACGATTTCTAGGAAAGGAACATCGAGGAGTCGGTCATGTGGATGAGTTGGGATATATTTTCGTGATCCCGGCCACCTTTAAGCTGGATGAATCTAGGGCGGAGTTCAGAACCATTTGCCGAATGGTCGCCATGCTGGTCCATTTTGCAGCCACTTCGGATCCCAATGCTCCACTAACAAAGTCTTTAGTAGACTGGAAGCCAGTCACTCGATTTGGAACCCGAATGGTGCTCAATATTAGCGAGGAACTGAAGTTTATTCCACAACCAGAGATGCCGAGACTGAAGTTTTTCGATCGGTTATACGAGCAGGCTGAAGTGCCCCTGATTTAGCACGAAGTGCTCTCGAAAGACTTTTCCGACTATATAACAACAATGTACGAACGTCAACAGCATTCCAATCTATGAACCACTATTTTCCTAATAGTTTCAAAAGAAGCTAACCTAATGTTAAGTTCTTGTATAATTTACTCTGTTGAAATAAAAGCATGAATGTAATAAAGATTAATAACTCTTGAGATAAACATTCCTATTTTTTTGGTCTCTGATCCCTTGTTTTTGTCCAAGAAACTTATCACAGATCTGGTTTGCTTTTTTTAGGGCTGATAAACAGCGTCTTTCTATTTGGACTCACTGCTGCGGCTTATTTATCTTGATAGTCCATAGCAGTAACTGTTGGCTTGCACTGAAGATCAGATATGACGGCAGACTAGTAAGAAAATAATTTCCTAGCCAAGAAGAACTTAAATATATTTACTACACACAGCACAGAGACATGTCCTGTAGTTGAGACAACACAGGGAAAAGTACGGGGAACTTTGCTCAAGGGACTCTACGATGAGCAATACTACGCTTTTGATGGCATCCCATATGCCGTTCCTCCGCTCGGAACTCTCCGCTTCAAGGAACCGCACAATCTTAAGCCCTGGCATGGTATTCGAGACTGCTCCAAGCCGCTGGACAAGTGCCTGCAAGTGAGCAGCTACACCAAGTTGGTGGAGGGTTCCGAGGACTGTCTGTACCTGAATATCTCCGTGAAAAATGTAAGTAATTCGACAACTGATCCTAGCAGATTGTTCCATAATCTTTTATATAGCTGAAAAGCGCGAAACCTTTGCCAGTGATGGTTTATATCCATGGGGGTGGCTACAAGGGCGGCGACTCCTCTAGACGAGCCTGGGGTCCGGACTATTTTATGAAAGAAAACGTAATTTACATTAGCATCGGCCACCGACTTGGTCCTTTAGGTGAATTAGTAAAAAGCCTAGAGAAAATATAATACAAGGTACGAAAGAAATTCCATTAAATTGCAGGCTTTCTCAGTTTTAAGGATCCCTCGCTGGAGATTCCTGGCAATGCTGGCCTTAAGGATATAGTCCTAGCCCTTCGTTGGATCAAGGCGAACGCTATTCACTTCAATGGCGATCCTGAGAAGATCACTCTCTTTGGTCACAGCTCCGGCAGCATGACAGTTCAGCTCCTATTAGCCAGTCCCCAGACGGAGGGGCTCTTCCACAAGGCCATCCTCATGGCGGGCTATTCCATGGAGCTGAACCGCCTGCCTGACTTGGAGTATCGCCTCGCTAAGCATTTGGGCTACGAGGGTGAGAACACGGACAGGGAGGTCTTGGAGTTCTTTCTGAAGGCCGATCCTCATCTGCTGGTCTCTGCGAACTTTTTCACTGCCGAGGAGAAGGGTAGGGGCATCTTCATGGCCTTCAGGCCCAGTGTGGAGAGCTACGCCACGTCTAAAGCCGTCCTCCTGGCGGAGCCCCTTCTCCTGCTGCGTAATAGCTGGAGCAATAGGATTCCCATTGTATTGGGCTGTAACACTGACGACGGGTTGATTGACGTGTTTGATCTGGCGGCCAATCCTAAGGTAATAGAGCTGTTTCAGACTTATCCGGAGCGTGTGCTACCCTATACCCTGAAGGATGGCAGCAATCCCGCCCGGCAGCGTTCGATGGGTATGCTGCTGTTGGAGCACTTCTGCCAGGCTTATGGGCCGAGTCTGCACGAGGGGCACTGTAGTGCGTTGGGGCGACTCTTCACTGCCAACCTACTGCATGCGCAGGAGCGAGTAGTCCGAGCCAGATTGGCCTATAGCCGGGCACCGACCTATCTCTACCGCTTCGACTTCGATTCGCCGGACTTCAACTTCTACCGCATTCGGTATTTTGGATCTGAGTATCGAGGCGTGTGCCATGTGGATGAGCTGGGATACATCTTCGTGCTGCCGGCCACCTTCAAGTTGGACAAATCGAGACCGGAGTTCACCACCATCTGCCGCATGGTGGCCATGTGGACTCAATTTGCTGCCACCTCGGATCCGAATGCTCCACTAACCAGGCCCTTAGTTTACTGGAAGCCCCTGAATTCATCTGGAGACCGGATGCTTCTCAACATTAACGAGGATCTAAAGTTCATTCCGCAACCCGAGGAGTCCGGACTGGAAATCCTCGATCGCCTATTCGAGCAGGCTGGGTTTGAACTTTTTTAGTATATGTCTTAGCATCTACTACCATATATAATCTATATCTACATATTGTTTATAACGTTAGTCAACAGCTTAGAGTTTTGTTACGAGCATACAATAAACACAAACCGCTCTAATATATGTAGATAATATATATTATCTCTACAAATCCAACCATTTTATAATTGAGATAGGCCCGACTTAATTTTGTGATTTTAACCTAATTTCATCATTTTTGTTATGTACTTTTAAAGCTTATCTCTAAAAATAAAACGATATCTAATCTACCATGCGCTTTAATTTTTGAGAAGATTAACCTGCACCCAAAACAGTTTGACTTAAAGTTCTAAGAAAAATACCAACACAAAAAGATTCATTTCTCAAAAAAATGCAATTCAAAATATTTCAAAATGGGAATTGTTTTCTTTTTTTTTTTTATTAATTTTATGTCCGCTTCTTTGCTACATAGTTAATTTAAAATGTTTGATCTTTAATCTTTGTGTACAAGGATATTTAAATATTTGTGGGGAAATTTGAGTAAAATCGGACTATAAGCATGGGAGTTATTAAACAATTTAGTTTCTGTAATTGCTATACTTCTGCAACCTCTACATTTGTGTTGGCAGCACCAATGGCTGTTGCTCAACATTTGACTTAATTTGTCAACAATTACGACTCGTCTCTAGCGGATCATACTTGCTAAAGCATGATTGCGTTTAAAATCACAATAATTATAAGAATTCCTATTAATTTGCGCAAATCCTTAAATATTAAACAATTTAAATAACTTCACTTTATTACAAATAACACTCATTTAATCTCCTTAAATTCAACCCTTTATCGAGCTTAAATAAACTTTGTTTTAGTGGTAAAATTAATATTTTTCGTTGTACATTGATAAGACCAGTTTTTTCTCACGTTAGGCTGATAAGGTTTCTCACCACAAAAAAAAAAAAAAGCAATCATGAAGGTGTAAAAAAAGCTCGATCGGCGGGCACGTTTTTCCAACACCTCGGTGGGAGCTTGAACTTTTCGAATTGCTTTGGCTTTGCTCTCTGAAATTCATGCATTTTGATTTAGTAGACAGACGACACGCGCTGCGAACGATGTCAGAGAGGTGAGCTCGAGTCGCAGGCGAAACGAGACATTCCCGGTTAATTAGATTTTTAAATGCAGCTTGGAAGGTTGTGAACTTACGCTGCCCCTGGGTAAAATCCGAGGGGTTAAACGCCAGAGCCTCTACGATGACACGTACTTCAGCTTCGAGAAGATTCCCTTTGCCAAACCGCCGCTGGGAGAACTTCGATTCAAGGCCCCAGTGCCTGCAGATCCGTGGAGCGGAGTCCTGGACTGCAGCCACTTTGCGGAGAAGCCCGCGCAGAGGAGCTTGTTGACGAAGCTCATCGAAGGAGGAGAGGACTGTTTGTATCTGAATGTGTATTCCAAGCAGGTAAATATGTTCTCCTCGCTGGAAATGTACAATAACATTCCTTGAGTATTCTTCATTATTATTTAATTTAATTTGAAATTTATCAATTTACCCAGGAGAGGATAAAGTCCATTCGTTTATCTCATCGATTATTATGTGTGATGGATGATTTGTTTTTTGCAGTTGAAGAGTGACAAGCCTTTGCCGGTCATGGTCTATATCTACGGCGGGGCCTTCTCCGTGGGCGAGGCCACACGCGATCTCTATGGACCGGACTACTTCATGGCCAAGGATGTGGTCCTTGTAACACTTAACTATCGCGTGGATTGCTTGGGTGAGTCAGCAGAAACTTCTATTGGATATCTTATCAACAGGTGGGATACTGTTGCCTTATCTAATCAATGGGTTCAAAATATCAATTCAAATCTTATGTTAATGTCTAATGGAGTTGTATGTTCGCAAATCATTTAAATGTAATTTTAGATATTTTGTTAAAATATAAATAATATACGAAATATAATGGTTTTAATATATTTAAAATATATTTTCATTTACAGGATTTCTCTCTCTGAAGGACCCCAGTCTAAAGGTGCCTGGAAATGCTGGCCTTAAGGATCAGGTGCTAGCTCTCAAGTGGGTCAAGCAGTATATTTCGAATTTTAATGGTGACGATGGCAACATCACGGTCTTCGGCGAGAGTGCCGGCGGCTGTTCCACCCATTTTATGATGTGCACGGAGCAGACTCGCGGCCTCTTCCACAAGGCTATCCCCATGTCGGGAACAGTGCACAACTACTGGTCCAAGACCCCCACCGAGGACTTTGCCTTTCGCCTGGCCCAGCAGCTGGGCTACACTGGCGAAAACAACGATGCCCTGGTGCTGGAGCATTTGCGCGGGGTTCCGGCCAAGGATTTGGTGAACCACAATCTGATCAGTTCCGGGCATCGAAGGAATGGCATGTTGTTCCCCTTTGGACCCACCGTTGAGCCATATGTGGGCGAGGATTGTGTGGTGCCCAAGGATCCGGTGGAGATGGCCCGAGATTCGTGGGGCAACAGCCTGCCCGCAATGCTGGGGGGCACCTCCTTCGAGGGTCTCTTCATGTATCCCGCTGTGGCTGCCAATCTGAAGGCACTGGATAGCCTCAGCCAGGATCCCCAGAGGATGGTGCCGCACGAGGTGCGAGAGGTTAGCAGCGATGCGGAGAATACGGAGAATGGCCAGCGCTTGATCAAAGTCTACTTCGGAGATCAGCCACCCAGTTCGGAGCGTTTTATGACTATTCTGGATGTGAGTACAAAATATTTACTACCCATTCAATTACTGTTTAATTGTTTAATATCTCTTCTTTAGTTTTATTCCTATAAGGTCTTCTGGCATGGCTTCCATCGCACCTTGAACGCTC
The DNA here is from genome assembly GCA_008042475.1 of Drosophila kanapiae. Lineage (NCBI taxonomy): Eukaryota > Metazoa > Arthropoda > Insecta > Diptera > Drosophilidae > Drosophila > Drosophila kanapiae. The sequence continues at coordinate 25,034 of VNJM01001606.1, forward strand.
GCCTTACCTATGCCACGGCACCCACTTACTACTACAGATTTGACGTTGACTCCCCCAACTTTAACTTCTATCGGGCGAAATTCTGCGGAGATAACATTAAGACTGGAGTGGCCCATGCTGACGATCTGAGCTACTTGTTCAGGAACGCTGGATCCTGGAAACTAGAAAAGGGTTCGGCAGAATATATCGCCATTGAACGGATGGTCGGCATCTGGACCGCATTCGCAGCTACCTCCAATCCAAACTGCCCGGAAATAGCCGAAGTTAATTGGAAACCCTCAACAAAGGAAAATCTAAAGGCTGTGCTCAACATCAGCACCGAGGTGAAAGTCATTGATCTACCCGAGTACGACAAGCTCCAGGTGTGGGATGGCATCTACAAGGCGGATCAGTTGATATAAGCCAAAAATATTTAATGTATGTTTGTAGAATACCTCAATAATAAAGTTTAGCAAAATCTTAAATGCCTTTATTTTGCGATTAAATATTGTACAACTAAATAAGTTTTAAAAAAAAGGGTTTAAAGAAAGCCTGTTATTAATACTAACTATGCAGTTTTATTGGTCAACTTGGAACCAGTTTCCGAATTAAATATTAAGCTATTTTGGCTTAGTTCTAAAGTAAAAGTAAAAGGTAATTTTTTGCATATTTTAATTCCGCGTGGAGGTTTGTTGTTTTTAAAAGATTTCGAATATAGATCTTTTCTTGTTTTCTTTATTTTCCATATAATCAGGGTAGGCCGTCAAATATCGTTCAGTTCCGGAAAACTCTAACCTCAACTTATTCTCAGCCCGTCATCTGTATTCGTAAATTAAAATATGAAGATGGAAAACATGGATTCCGTTACTTCGAAGCCGGCTGAGGTCTCAAGCCAGCTTTTCTTGGCCATCAAGGACCTACTGCTGTGGCGCAACTGCCGCCTGACTCTGATTGTATTCACAACCGTGATGGTCCTGCTACTAGACATCATGACGCACTCGGTGATCAGTGTGGTCAGCATGGCAGGCATCGCTGTTCTACTGGCGGCCATCGCATATCGCTGTTTCCTGCAGTTTTTAAAGTGGAAGAAAACTGGAGTCCAAGAGGATAGATCACGTCTGTATCCGCAAGTAAGGATTGATATTCCCCGAGAGGAGGTCATGCGACTGGCCGGCATAACTGCGGATTATCTAAACGAGAGCTTAAATCGTGTGACTGGATTGTTCCTGGTGGAGAGCTGGGAGGACTCCATAAAGTTTCTGGGCATTCTCTTCGCCCTTAATTTGCTTGGCGATTGTTTCAACGGATTAACATTGATATTATTAGGTGAGTTTTTGAAAACTGTTTTCTATTTTTTGCATCGCAAAATTATCTAAAGTAGACCAAGATTATTAAATGTTATTTACATTGTAGTACCCCCATTAATCGCACGCCTTACAGGACACGTACTCATTTTTACCTTACCAAAACTATACGAGTGGTATCAACCCCTCTTCGACGCTCAGCTGCAAAAGTTCCCCATATTCAAGATAGCTGACCAGAAGACACCCGAAACTGAGACTGAAGACACAGAAAACCCACCAGCAGAAAATATGCCTAAGGGGACGTACGACGGAGACAAGTCCAGCGAGGTCTCCTTGCTCTATAAGGTCTGCAATAATAAGCAGCTCTTCGATATCCTGGAGGAGGAGCACCGCAAGGGGTGCCCATGTCACGACTACGATCACCAGGATCTGCCCATCGAGGGGCAATGAGTTCAATTCTGTTTATGAAATTCCCTTGAAGTTTTTATTTTCAAAATTTGCGTTGTGCCAATACAGTTGTTGTTTCACCCAGTTGGCAATCAGATGTCTTTCATTTCTCGTCTCAAAATTGTAGGTTTCCTTCTAGATAGGATCCAGTTCCCTGCTCGTTTTCGGTCAAGCCCCGGAATCAATAATGACATGTGGAAACTCTGCCGGGTCAGTAGTCGGAGTCTGAGTTGGAGCAAATGCCTGCGCTTTTTCAACAGTACTGTGTGCACAGCCACCACCTGCCCGAGTGAAGAGGCCGACACCAAGGTTGTCGAGCTCTCCGTGGGAAGTGTGAGGGGTCGCCGGCAGTTCGGCCTCTACGGCGACGCGTTCTTTAGCTTCGAAGGGATCCCCTTTGCAAAGCCGCCGCTGGGAGAGCTGCGGTTCGTGGCCTCGTGTCCGGCGGATCCTTGGCGGCACCAAGAGCTAGACGCTCGGCAGGAGAAGCCCATGCCCCTGCAGGTGGACCGGCAGACGGGCAAGGTCATCGGCAGCGAGGATTGCCTGTACTTGAACGTGTACACCAAGCATGTGAGTGACTGCCACCTTTCGGATTTTTCTCACTACCGACTCCTGTAGTTTGATGAAACAAAGCCACCGTTGCCTGTCATGGTCTATATTTATGGAGGCGGCTTTCGTACAGGAGGTGCTCTGAGATCCAAGTACGGGCCGGATTACCTGATGAGCAAGGATGTGGTCTACGTGATTTTCAACTATCGCCTTTGCTCGCTGGGATTCCTCAGTCTGCCGAGTCGGGAGTCGAATGTTCCCGGCAATGCGGGACTTCACGACCAGATAATGGCTCTCAAGTGGGTCAGCCAGCACATTCGGAGCTTCAACGGCGATCCACAGAATATAACGCTCTTTGGAGAGAGTGCAGGAGCTGCATCGGTGCACTTAATGATGTGCCTGCCGCAGGCGAAGGATCTGTTCCACAAGGCCATCATGATGTCCGGTTCGATGCTAAGTCCCTGGGCAGAATCTCCGGAGCGGGAGAGCCTGTACTGCCGACTGGCCGTTGCAGCGGGCTATGAGGGGCCGATAAAGGAGGCCTCCATGCTGCAGTTCCTCCGCAGCGTGGCGGCCGAGAAGCTGCTGGGACACGAGTTCTTTACCGCTCGTGACCGTTGCTTCGGATTCCTCTACCCCTTCGTGCCGGGCATGGCCAGCACGGATGACGGACTGATCCGAGCGTCCTTCCCACAGCTGATGAAGGAGGCGTGGTCTGGTCAGATACCTCTGATGCTGGGTGGGACCTCCTTTGAGGGCCTGGTGTTCTATCCATACTGCAAGCTGGACAATGGCTATATGTTGGACCTCCTCAAGCATGAACCGGCCATGGTGCTGCCCCACGAACTGTACTACTCGATGAGCGTCGAGGAGCGCCTGAAAGCCGCTGATGAACTGGTGAAGTATCATTATGGACCCCGTGGAATTACCAAGAACAATGTCACCCAGATCCTGGATGTGAGCAACATAACTAGAATTTGTCCCAATTTATCCTAAGTTCCCCTTGTCCCAGCTTTTCAGCTACAAGCTCTTTTGGCACGGCCTGCACCGCGTGGTCCTGTCCCGCTTGTCTCAGGCGCAGGCGCCCACTTACCTGTACCGCTTTGACTTCGATTCCCCCAAGTGGAACTTGATGCGGAACAACCTGTGCGGGGACGATATCAAGCGGGGCGTGTGCCATGCCGACGACCTGGGCTACATATTCCGCAAGAAAGACCACAAGAAGCTACCGTTGGACTCCCCGGAGTATCTCACCATCCAGCGGATGGTCTGCATGCTGACGACCTTCGCCAGGACCGGCGATCCCAACTGTCCAGAGACAGGGCCGGACCAGTGGACTCCTGTCACCGCCAAGTATCCCTTCAAGGTGCTAAACATTGGCCAGAACGTTGAGTGTTTGACACAAATCGAAAAGGATGGCCTCGAAGTGTGGAATCGGCTGTATGACACTCGTAAGGTGGTCGCTTAGCTTCTTTTGGCTTTCAAAATTTAATAAGGAAAACGTTAAAACAAGTGTAAATAATCTTGCCAATTTTTGTATGACTTATTTTTGTATTAAATATTAAAATGTAAAAAATGTAATTTGGATTTTATAAGGAATATAGGAAATCAAAAAGTATTCCCTTATATTTTACGAGATATCTAAAGTTTGTGCTACATTTGCCGGTATCTTAGTAAAATATATTTATTGTAGAAGAAATATAGAAGGAATTTATAAATAATGTTTATAATAATGTAATGGACCTAGTAAGCTCGATTTTGCCCATTATTTAATCTCAAAATATGTCAAAATGTTAATTGTTTGCTTTAAATTGTTACTTTCGCAGACTCACGTCTCTAAAGTTTTACTCTATTAATTTTAAAATGTGCTTCACAGATTTTTATTGAATATCCGATTCTTTGCCTTTGCATGCTGAGCATTATGACGTCAACAATCTTAGATAGTTTTGTCCCCATCTAACACTAAAAATCTTTACCTAAATTGAGATTCATTAAAACCACGTTCTCTTTATAAAATTAATAATTATATCTACCGATATATTGTCGAAATATATTCTATGATTTTTACCTTTAGAGATCTATTATTATCAATGATAGTCGAGAATCGTTTAAGGTAGTATATGAAATTGAACCGACTAGACCTCGAATTCCGGTAGAACCCTTAACAACTTATATTATTATTATTTATTATTATATATTATTATTATTATGATATTATCTGCGGGAAACCTTGCTAGTATATTTAATATATATTTTTTATTGACAAAATTAAGGCTGACACCCACTGTAAAGCTTCTCTCGTTTTGATCGCAAGCTTTGCGCCAACGCCCCACACCAGCTGAGAGCTTTATGACCGTGTAAACAAAAACAAAAACCAAAAACTGAAATTTGTTTATTTACCGTAGTTTTGCCGGCGCTATCAAAGTGTTGTTGACCCACTCAGTGGGCGCGCCTCTCCCCGTTTCCCCCTTGACTATCTGCCAAGTAGCTGACAGATAGCTGAGCTAATAGTTGCAGATGCTTGGTTAGGTTGAAGATAAATTTAAGTAAATGATAAATTTAAGTAAATTAAATAATTTTGGAAAATACATATACTTGTATGTATATTTTATAAAAGGAATAAGAAAATCCGTTGCTAATTTGATTATTTACATATATCAATACCATTAGAAGTGGTTTTTATTCAGAGAGTTTTGTATTTTACATGACTTATAGGGCAATATTAAGTACCTAGCTTTGTTCACTGATTGTCCCTTAATCATCATTTCTTTATATATTTTATTTTCTTATCGTGCTATTCGAGAGTTTAATGAATTGCTTATAGCTTAGTTGAAGGTGCAGCTAATAAGTAGTAGCAGATACTTGGTTAAGTTTAAGGGTACTTAAGGATAGCTACGCTTATACAAGATTCAGATATTCAAGCTCAATGTTCTTGGACACTGTTTATATTGACTAAATGAATTTATTTAGTTTTTCGCAGTGCTGATTAATTATGCATTCGCCTGAGGCGCTTCGGGAGGTGTTTGTGGCCCCTGAAAATCCCCCTGGGCCCCCCCTCGCTGACTGACTGACAGCCCACGCTCGATGATCGCTTGTTGCTATATCAGTAACTGTTGTTGTTGCTGTTTATCTCCGCTCCGCACTTGAAATACAATTTTTCGTTTTCGTTTTGTTTGTCCATTCACTCTCCTCTCTCCGGCTCTCTTCGTTCTTCTTTTTCGGCTTAATTTGTATTCTGATATTCGTGTTAATGTATTATATTTTTTTCTATAATTTTTTGTTCACTTGTTTTCGCCTATTTGGCGCTCTGCCGCTGGAATCCCATGTGAAAAAGTCTGTTTTTAATTTCAGTTTCAGTTCGGCGCTGGCCCGCTACAGTACGCAGCTCGGGGAACCTATCTGTATATAGCAAATCGATCGTGTCCGTGTATGGTGAACTGGTCTATCCGATATGAACAAGAACCTCGGCTTTGTGGAGCGCCTGCGATGGCGCCTCAAGTAAGTTTCGCCGACGACCTTAATGCCGGGGAATTATTTATTCAATTATCGCGTATATTAATGGCGGAGAGTGTGCCTTTCTCTCCAATACTTTCGATTGCTGTCTTCTTTTTTTTTTGGTCGGTGCTATTGTTGTGGTCGCCTCTGTAGATTGTAGCGGTTTGTGTTTCAGGTTCTTTGTTTGCTCAGTCTTTTTATGCGGTTTTTTTTTTGTTGTAATTTGTTGTTATTGACTGTCATGACTAATTTTGTGGACGGCTGGAATTATTAATTTTTGGTGTTCTAATTGAGTCAGTTTGGCTGTAGACAGATTAGATTTGGAGAAATTACGCAACCCACGCGAATATAGGTGGCTAGGTCATCAGGGAACATCGTTGAGTGCTGATTAAATTGAAATAAATTAATTAAGATTGCGATAGTCTCAAGATCTCAAGACTCAAGTTCAAAATTGATGTAGTTTCTTTACAGAAGAGTATTATATTTCTAAATTGTAGTGTTACACAAATATCACTTGTTTATAGGAATTCTTTTCAAGTAATAATGAGCCAAATTACATATTTCGTATCCATTATTTATCGCACAAATTAGCCAACACAAATACTTCATAGATTCTATTCATCACACAATATTGGCAATGAAGTTTTTCCATCTAGCACCGCTTAATTCGAAAAAGTTTTAATATTGGTAATAAAAGTGTCACTTGTAACTATTAATCGACATTCGAGAAATTCATAAAATTGTATTTATGGCTTAATCAGTATAACGTGCGTTAATATTTTATATTTATTACTCCATATAGCCGTAATTTCATGGCTATAGCCATTTAATCGATACGCAAATTCAGTTTGTTTAAGCAAATGGGTTGGAACATGGTTGGCTACTTTGTTTTGCAGCGTAAACACATTGGTAACTGAATATGTGCTCGCCAGTGTAAACAGCGCGATTGTACACTATCAAACCTACAACCTTAATAATAGCAAACTCTGATTTCTGCTCCAACTATAATTGTTTAATTTCCCAAGTCATTCTGGCTCTTATCACTAGCCATAACCTTGATAATGAAGAGTCAATCATTTTCACCACGATTCCCGCATGCCTCCTATAATTGGCAAATTAATTTATCACGTTGACAGCTAAATAGGTACGATTTTAATTTTTTCTCTCTTCATATAATGCAATTAAAAATCTGTAGAGGGTTCTGAATAATTATCGGCAACTTTTCACATTACCTTCGTTATTAATAAATACATAACGCAATTAATGCCCAGCTAATAATATGCAATTAATTCTTTTGAACGTCGCTAGACCTGAAAATAGGTTATATTCGTGACCCCTCTGATAATTGGCATTTTATTTTTAAATCGAAATAATATAATATTGCCTACGCACAAGCTTGGCAGCTGACGATAAGGCAGAACAATGGCCTATGCCCATAATATATTCACAAGATTATGGGCATTATGAGCAATACTTCGGTGTTCATTAACGGCCAGCCAAAGGGTAGTCCGGAGTGGAAATGATTTAAGGGCTGTCCGGTGCCTTAAATTTCGAGCACTCCGGATTGCTGCTTCACTGGCCACAGGCAGCATGGCCAGGGGACACGGTAGTGGACTGTGTTAATTTATCACTGACAGACGTGCCTGGTTAGCAGGTGGACTCCACACAGTCGACTGGACCACCTAAGTCTGATGTCCAGCCACAGTCTACAAATGTAGCTATACATGCACTATAACAAGTATTTTAAAGTTATGGATTTGTCAACTAATCTAGTATTAGAAGTAGCAAAGTACATATATCAAGGGGAATAGTCCCATAAGATACATTGCCTCATTATCTTATCGAAAATATTTCAAACTTTACAATATCAACATTTTAAGTATCGTTTAAGTATCCGAATTAAAACCTTAAATATCAATATGAAATTTATTTGTTTCCTTTTTCAGTTATTTATTAGTCCGATCAATCGAAAATATATATTTATCGATTCTTATATTTTGCATCGGATATTTTCTGTCATCCTTAATTAGAATTACTCTGAAGCTATTCGATCTTAAGTCTAAGATATTTTTATTTATTTATTTAGTATTAAACTAATAGCTAACTTAGGGTTAAAGCCATACCAGCTTAGGCCTTCAGCTCGGAGCTAAAATAGGTTTGTGTTTACATAAAGTTACATTTTTACAAATCTTAAATATTTACAAAAGTTTTCAATTTGATTTGTATTTACATAGACGCTTGTTTCATATATTATTCAGTTATTATCTATATAAAAATAGGATAATTCCACATTCTTAATTCATAAAAATACCAATAAGGCCATTAACAAATATAAAATATAATATTAAATATATCCTAGTAACCTAAAATAGTATTGATTAATATGGTAACTCACCAAAGTTGGCATAAAATCTAACAAAATCACATCACATAGTACTTTTTCTTAGTGCATGCATAGATCTGAGAAATAGATTGTGATGGGTGGTTATGGGATGGGCTGGCGGTGGATTCGATGTGATGAACAGCAGCAAAACAATTTAAATTTAATGCAATGCATGCATTCTGGCCCCTGGCATGTGGCTTTGAGACTGAATTAAAATAATTGACTTTGTGACAAAAATATCAAATTATCCGGGTGCGATTCTGGTCCAATATTGTTATGCTAATTACGCTTCCCGTCATCGTTGTGCCATTGCAGATCCATCGAACATAAAGTCCAGCAGTACCGCCAGACGACCAACGAGACCGTGGTGGCCGAGACCGAGTATGGCAAGGTGCAGGGTGTCAAGCGATTGTCGCTCTACGATGTACCCTACTTCAGCTTCGAGGGTATTCCCTACGCCCAGCCGCCGGTGGGTGAACTGAGATTTAAGGCCCCGCAAAGGCCAACGCCGTGGGAGGGAGTTCGCGACTGCAGCCAGCCCAAAGACAAGGCCGTCCAGGTGCAGTTCGTCTTAGACAAGGTTGAGGGTTCCGAGGATTGCCTCTACCTAAATGTGTACACCAACAACGTGAGTACAAATCATAATAAATATTAATTAGAATAAAATAATAGTGTCTTTTCCAAAATATATAATTTCTTACCAAAGATCTAGGAAATATTAGGATTTTTTCTATACAAGAATGAAGTGTACCTAAACGGATGACTTCACGCTATTTATTTATTACAAATGCTGACCTTATAGATGATATCACTTTCTACTACTATCCCAAAAGCTCAATTACTGAACTTGTTTCAAGAGATATTTTTTTTTAAAGCAATGACTTCATATTATAGCTCAACATATGTAAGCCAGGAGCAAACATTAGCTATAAAGCCAAAAAAACGTTATTTTTTATGAGCGATATAAAAAGATAAGACATTTGGGGATAGAGGAAAGTGAACTTTGTACAAACGACTCTGGTTTATAAAGATAAAATAAGAAGATATAAAGAACGAATTGTATTTATAAAATTAAAGTTGATCTAATCTAATAGCACGTGCTAGGTACAAACGATCATTTATACATTCATAACTATTATACGTTATCTTTCATATTCCATTACCTTGTTTTTTAGTATTACTTTTTGCGCACTTTTAATTTGTTTGCCCTTTAAAAATTGTTCTTTTTTAAAGGTTACTCCTGACAAGCCCCGACCCGTGTTGGTTTGGATTCATGGCGGTGGCTTCATCATCGGTGAGGCCAACCGGGAGTGGTATGGGCCGGACTACTTCATGAAGGAAGACGTGGTTCTCGTCACCATCCAATATCGTCTTGGTGCCTTGGGTATGTCATTGATTATTTTCCATTTTCAAATGTTATTACTAATTACCAACCCATAAGGTTTCATGAGCCTGAAGTCACCAGAGCTAAACATACCGGGCAATGCTGGCCTCAAGGATCAGGTGCTGGCCCTCAAGTGGATCAAGAATAATTGCGCCAGCTTCGGTGGAGATCCCAATTGCATCACCGTGTTTGGAGAGAGTGCTGGGGCCGCATCTACGCACTACATGATGATAACCGAGCAGACCCAAGGACTCTTCCATCGGGGTATCCTGCAGTCGGGTAGTGCCATAGCTCCTTGGGCCTACAACGGAGACATCACCCACAATCCCTATAGGATAGCCAAGCTGGTGGGCTACAAGGGCGAGAATAACGACAAGGATGTGCTGGACTTCCTGCAAACTGTCAAGGCAAAGGACCTAATCCGGGTTGAGGAGAATGTCCTGACGCTGGAGGATCGCATGAATAAGATCATGTTTGCCTTCGGTCCATCGCTGGAGCTGTTCTCCACGCCCGAGTGTGTGTTACCCAAGCCGCCGAAGGAGTTGATGAAGACCGCCTGGAGCAACTCCATTCCCATGATGATAGGAAACACATCGTATGAGGGTCTGCTGTGGGTACCAGGTGAGTTTAACTCTTGCCAATGTAATATATTTTTATATATTCCGTGAATTTATTTTTCAGAAATTAAGCTGATGCCACAGGTGGTGCAGCAGGTGGACGCTGGAACTCCTTTCATTCCACGGGAGCTGCTTGCCACGAAACCCAGCAAAGAAAAGCTGGAGGCATGGAGTGCCAAGATTCGCGATGCCATTCGCACGGGAACAGAAGCTACCGCCGATAATTACATGGATGTAAGCACGTCTATCAAGTCTACCTTAATTATATTACAAGTTGTGATTTATTTCCAGCTCTGTACGATCCACTACTTTGTGTTCCCGGCTCTAAGGGTGATTCGCTCCAGGCACGCCCATGCCGCCGGCGCTCCCGTTTACCTCTACCGCTACGACTTTGACTCAGAGGAGCTCATCTTCCCGTACCGCCTAATGCGATTCGGGCGTGGAGTTAAGGGAGTGAGCCATGCCGATGACTTGACCTACCAATTCACCAGCCTACTGGCCCGTCGACTGCCCAAGGAGAGCCGCGAGTACCGGAATATCGAGCGAACTGTCGGCATTTGGACTCAGTTTGCAGCCACCGGAAATCCCTACAGCGAGAAGATCAACGGCATGGACACTCTGACTTTGGATCCAGTTCGCAAATCTGACCAGGTGTTCAAGTGCCTGAACATCAGCGATGACCTGAAGTTCATAGATCTGCCCGAGTGGCCTAAGGTCAGGGCCTGGGAGAGCCTCTTCGACGACAACAAGGATCTACTGTTTTAAGGAGCTCAGCCCTGGACAATATAATTAATGAACTAGAAATTGTATATAGGACAGAAGGCTTTACTAAATATATATTGCATAATTTTCTTAACTCAAAATGGGACGGGGTTTTTACATCAAATTAAATTAATTGCATTTCTAAAAGTTCTGCGGAGGCATAGTAGCAGGAAATGGACTAATAATAACCTTAATATTATAGTTTATATATTTATATTTTGATTTATAGATAAATATAGAGATTATTGCATTATTAAGTCAGCGATAAAATAATAAGAAAGACAGCACTGCATCACTAAGGAAGCGTTTAATCATAATCTATTTCGATTATGTGAACTTATCTTGTCGGAGAAATCTGGGTAATTTGTATAATTTGTACAATACAATTTATTATAACTTAATAATTGTAGAATAGAATATATTACCTCAATATATTGTAAGGGCTGAGAGCTAGTTTTAAATGCCGCAATTAAATCCAATATGCAAAATAGACAATTGCCAGCTTAGTTAGGTAACACAAAATTGTTATTTAAATTGTTTATTAAATTGTATAAATTATTAAGATTAGGTTGTGACTAGTTCATGGCATAAAAAAACCATTGAGACAAGTTGCATTTACATTAATTTCTTGAATTGCTAATTAACCTGCTGTAAACGTAGACCTGAAACAACTGTGTTTAATTTTTGAATAATTGCAAGTGGTGGTATACTTTCGATAATTTGTTTAACATAGTGATTTTAGGATAGAGTAGCCTTTGTTTTGTTCCTCATTAGTGTGGCTTTCGAAGATTCACTTACGTATTTTCCTGCAGTAAGCAAGCAATAATTTGTTCGCCGCCAAAAAGATTGCAACACACTTGCTTTATAAAAGGTTTTATATATGTTTGTTTATGGATTGAAATCATATAAATTGACGTAAGTGAAATATTTGTTTGGCCTGTAAATGTCATTCCAGCTACAAATAACATTTCAGTTTAGGAGGGTTGGCCGAACCCTTTTGAACTAGGCAGTCGGCTTCCCTTAAAAGTGACAGCAACCCTGCTTTTCGACAAAATAAATTTAAAAATAAAGTTTTCTTTAGAAACGCACGGAACACAAAGACATAGAATCCGACCCGCTAATAGGATGGCGGCCACTCGTCGCCTGACCCGCGAGCTCTCGGACCTGAACGAGGCCAAGATGAGCACCCTGCGGAACCTCGAGAGCAGCGACGAGACCTTGCTGCTCTGGACGGGCCTGATCGTGCCGGAAAAGGCGCCCTACAACAAGGGCGCCTTCCGAATCGAGATTACCTTCCCACCGCAGTACCCGTTCATGCCCCCGAAGATCCTCTTCAAGACGAAGATCTACCACCCGAATGTAGACGAAAAGGGCGAGGTGTGCCTTCCGATCATCAATTCTGACAACTGGAAGCCCACCACACGGACGTCGGACGTGCTGCAGGCACTGGTGGCCATCATCCATGACCCTGAGCCGGAGCACCCTTTGCGCTCCGACCTGGCCGAGGAGTTCGTCAGAGAGCACAAGAAGTTCATGAAGACCGCCGAGGAGTTCACCAAGAAGAACGCGGAAAAGCGGCCAGAGTAATGTCAGCTGGCAGTTCCCAGATCGCATTCTATGTACTTCCAAATTTAATACAGTTTCCACTCTGAATCCCTGAAGTCTTAAGTCTCGTTAATTCTTGGTATTATCCGAATTGGTTATACATTTTTAAGCAGCAGAAGGAATCTAAATACTCTACAAACATTAACTAAGTGGAGAGATTGACAAGGTGGTTGTTGTTAAAGCTTCTTTGTGTTTATTTAAATAAGCTTATTATATCATTCATTAAAAATACATGTGTTAGATCAAACCAGTTTTGATTTAATAACCCACTAACTGTTCTACATTAACTTAGCCCTAAATTACCACATATGAGTTAACTAATAATACATTATTAAACAATAGATAGTCTAACAAATTGTGATAATAGCCACTTGATATAATTCTGTCTATTTTTCCGTGTGCTTATCGGAACAGAACCGAAACCTGTATTTGTGTCCAGTCTCTTGATCTGAAGTGCTTCAGTGCTGCCCAGTTATTTATGGGCCGAGTGCATTGCATTGCTCGGGCCGAGTTGCTTATTGCATAATTTATGGCCAAAACTGGGCGAAGGGTTAGGTGAGTCCAGCACCCTATGTGTCCTGGGGCGACTCGGTCTATCATTTAACTTTAATGCCTGTCACTCGAGTGTCCTATCCCTTCGGCCGAAACACATCTAATAGAAAATTCATTAAAATCTGGTGATGAGAGAGCTGAGGCTATCTGTGTAGATTAGTCAGGAAACTAGCTCGAAGCGGTAACAACTCTCGCATTGACTTTAATTGACCAATTAAGTTGTGAATAAAATGTGTAGAATAAAATGAAAAAGTCATCCGTTAACTTATCAAACTAAAATAAGCGCAGTTCCAGCACGTCAGCTTGCGTGGCTTTGGGAGGAAAATGTGCGCAGTAAGCCAACTATATAATATTCTATAATTACGAGAACTATAGCTTACTGCTCTCCCAATTAGTTGGGTGTATTTTCCTGATGGCCAGCACTCTTCCTATATCGATTTCGTGTAATGCCCTCGATGTAGGAATTGATGGTATCGCGAGTTACTTTGTTAATTGCATAATATAGATTTATCACGGTCAAGCCTTCCAGTAAGGGCACTTAAAATAACGACGGCAATCGGGAAATAAAGTAAATTTAATTATTTCTGGAGTATGAATATAAAAACCAAATGAAAAGTGGGATTAAAATGTACTCAGTAAATGTGGTAATAAATACCAATTAACTTCAGTACGCCTTTTATTAAAAATTAATACAAAATACAATGCAACACAATTTTAAGAATTCATGTTTATAATTTAAATACTACCTACAATATTATAACTTATACCTCCATCGGTTTTAGTTAATAAATTTAACCGAAACCTAGGCAAGCCCTTTAAGATAAGTCTGACCTTTCCCAACACCTACCTATATGTTTGTATCCTTCAAACTTCACCCCCAAAACGGGCCGAACGTGAATAACAAACGCGGGAGGCTGATTGCCGGACACCGGCGAATGCTATAAACAATAAGCAACGCGGCAGCAACAAAAACGATAACGCCTAAACAAAACAACGGCGCCCAGCACGGCCAGCAGGCGGATTCGCTCGAGCAGACAAAATGCCCAAAGGCATTTGAGTGCGAAACGCGCACACACGGCAGACCGCAGTGCGGCAGCTAGAATATCACTCATACGACCCCGTGGCCAGTGCGGAATGAGCAAACGAGTGGAAAAATCATCACCGCCGCCGAGCGGACGGGTGTGTTAGTGTAAGTGTTGAGTGTGAGTGTGAGTGAACGGCGAACAACGGCGGGCACTAAACTTAGCCGGCGCTTACTTTAAACGCTCAGTTGCCGAGCGGACCCTGAGTAAAGCGCAACGTCAGCCTTAGATTCTCAGGCTAGAAATTCTTTCCCGCGGCCCGTTGACTTTTTTTCAATTAAACCGCATCTGGGAAATTGGAGCAGCAACAAGTGATGTGACATTATACATACGAGTGTACATAAATAAGAATTGAAAGTAATTCCGCATTAGAAGCAAGCAAAGTAAATAAAAATTAAGCTACAGCCCGGGCAGATACAAGTCTCGCCGTTACGCATTCGTCCCGTTGACCAGGCGCTGTTTTATAGATTTTTTACGTTTTTAGTGCCTGGGATTTTGAACAGATTGCGGATTGTGTTTTGTGTATTGTGATTTTTAATTTCGCCCATATATATCCGGAAAGGAATTGATTTAGCAGCGGCGTGAGACCACATCAAGATGTCATTCGACATAGCTGTGGCCGACCAAATGCGCATAGCGCTAAAGTAAGTTCAAGTCTTAATACTTGTAAATTAATTCATAACTATTATTAGCATTATTACCATGTAAACTTTGCTTTTGGAAAAGCAGAAATGCTTTATGGATTTGTTTTATAAGTTAACTAGCTGTTGTAAAGTAACAATTGATACTACAGGTATAACATCTCATCTATTATTATTTTTAATCATGCTACATACATATTTCATAAAACATTTTATAAAACTCATGACAATTCATATTCCTCATTATGTAGCGAGCTTTATAAGCATTAAATTTTGAAATAAATATGTTGATAAGCCAGAGATGTTAACCAGCTTCCAAGCTGTTTATTTCAGTGCGCTTGCACGAGAAACATTCATTGAGCCGGCTCGTTACTTAGTTAATCCATCAATCAATAAGGTCAAATGAATCTATATACTGGAGCACACACCACTTGCCAGGGCCATACGTGTCTCAAGTTGAGACGCTCTGATAAGAGAAGTCCGGCCCGCCGAGCCTAACGTCCTATCGAGCGATTACAGGCCTCTGTAGCAGATGTCGAAATCCGGTTCACCGCTTGGGTCTTATAAATAGTCATAATAGCGCCGATAAGGTCTCGTTGCCAGCTTTGCATCCGCATCATCGGCATTGACGACACCGAGACATCGAATCCCAACGTCACCGAGACAAAGTCTCGCCGATTTTTACCTATAAAACCGAAATCTTCGCACGATCAGCAGACATTTCGTCTGAACCTTGTACCGTCTTAGCATTACACATCAATTTCAATCAAAATCAGGGCTCTCGAGGTGCAAAAAGTTAAAGCTAGCCACCAAGTTGATAAGAGACCAGAGACTTCTTGTTGTTGCTCCTGTTCTAGTTCACGTTAATTATCAATTATCGGTATCAGCCAGCGGGTCCGATAAGGGTTTGAACTGCCCTGGCTTAATGCGAAATAGGCGTGTGCGGGCAGGGCGGTCACTACTGCTCCGTCAGAACGTAGATTGTTTAACTATTTTACTGGCCGCCGACATAAATCATATGTTTAGGCTTAACTGGAAGTATTTTTTGCGAAATGGAATGCTCCTCGGGTGGTGACAAATGTTTGGTTGCAGTAGCATTTACAAAGGTTATTTAACGAGAATCACGTTTGGCAAATGTCAAGGCAATTACACAAAGCTGCAGCATCAGCAAAAAAAGTTTTTGGCTTCAACAATAAAAACTTGACTGAAGGCAATGACGGTGATGGAAAAAAAGCAAAAAAGAAGTTAAGCAAAGAAGTCAGGCAAGGTAAACAAGAGGCGAAGAAGTTCGTTGAATCTATGCAAATTATTTGGCATTTTGATCGACAAACTTAAACTTTTGCTACATTTTCTCGGCGCCAATTTTCCATTCGAAATTAAATTGCTCTTTAAATAGGCAATTATCAAGTCGATTTGGATTTAGTTTAACCTTTCACATGTTTGTATATTTGCTGAGTAATTATTTAATTTGTCCGTCTCATCTAGAAAGCGCGGTAAATATATTTCTTGTCAATCGCTTAAATTGTTTTATAAAGAAAATAAAAGTTGAACGAAAAGTAAATAACGCGAGTGCTCATTCTGTTGCTTTTCTGCATCGCTTTCACATGAATGCTTGAATTTGATAGATTGCAAAATATGGAATATTATATTTTCCTTATTCCTCTTTTTCGGGTGGAAATAATATTGAATATTGAATGCACTCAAGCAAAATGCCATTGACCTGCATGCAGCGCTTTGATGCATGGCAATATTGATTGATTTGCCGAAATTTTCCATTTTTATTTCCATTTCACAGCCCAAAACGTATTTTAATCTGTAAATATTTTGAGTTGGCCAGTGAGCAGTTTATTTTCTTAAAAAAATAAATAAATACAAATACAAACAGACGCACGGGCAATTATGTTTGAAATGGACTGAGCAAAGTATTGACTTTCGATTTCCTTAATCTGCTAATTCTGATTCCGAGACCATTTCTTTCGAATGTTTTCACACTATTATTATGTTATTCCCCACGCGGCTAACAATATGCGATCTATTTAATTCACTTTCGATCGAGGACAGACGAGAAACAGGTTCTCGAGCTTAGAACTAGTAATTGGATCTTAGGGCCAGACCTCGGAAAAATGGAAACCTGTAATTAGCACTTGATATCTAATAAATCACACCAACTGCAGGTCGCAAATCTACAGACCTACAGATCTCTACTGGAATCCCCAGCCCCTCAAGGCCGCCGAAACGCCACAAGTAGACACTGGGCAGCTGTTAATTGATCGTTGCCTCTGTTTACTGCCCGTAGACTCGTTTGCTCTCATGATTTGTGGTCATCATATTTGACTCGAGCGTGCCCGGGCATTCCGTCTTCTTTATTCCATTCCGTTTTACTATGCGGCTACGGGTCCGGCCTTTATGAGATCTCCACCAGCACGGCGGTCTGTTGTGGATCGGCTCACGCGTCGTTTGGAGCGCACGTTCCCAAATGGAAACGCACTTGAAATCCAAATGGGCCACGCCTCCACGGGTATATGGTATTTCCGCTAATCTGCGGTGCACCCATTAATATCGATCTGGAATCTGGCTGCCTCGGTGCTGTGGTGAGGGTCCGTTGCGCATTTAACTAGTGAAAGCATTTTTTTAATTTGCACTTTTGAATTCTACTGTAATCTATATAGTTCTTGAGGATAAACCTTCGACATAATTCGTGTTATTAATGCTTGGAGTATCTTATATATGTTAGGAGTATCTTATAAAATGTATTATTTAAATATTAATAGTTAAAAACAACATTATTGATAAAATAGAAGAACTCTTTGTGAAAGCTGAACACTTAAAGCACTGAACATTAAAAAAGCATTTAATTACAAAAAAGTATTACAACAACATTCTAACAACAAATTCATATTCGAGGATTCATTTATTATTAAATATATTTTGATAAAATATAGTTTGATATTAGAATAATATATAATAATAATATAATTCCCAATTACTTTAGAATTACAGGGCATCATCCGACTCCCCACACTCGCACTCGCATTCTATTTTCACTATTGGCTATTTATACTCTCGCTTTGTTTACGCGCTAATTGAAAATTCGCAAGAAATACTAGAAAAGCCACCGTTAAACGGCGA
Organism: Drosophila kanapiae; assembly: GCA_008042475.1. Classification (NCBI taxonomy): domain Eukaryota; kingdom Metazoa; phylum Arthropoda; class Insecta; order Diptera; family Drosophilidae; genus Drosophila; species Drosophila kanapiae. The sequence goes on from VNJM01001606.1 coordinate 42,966, forward strand.
GTATTTGTTTACAAACACTGCCTGCAAGCTGCCAAGCACCCGTAGGGGTTCTCTTCCCAGCAAGAGTGAAGTAGTGTTTCTGACCCTGTTTTTTTTTTTGGCCACCTCTCTGATTGCAGCTACGTCAAGTTCAAGACTAACCAGCAACGCCTGCGCAGCAATGACAAGGTCATCGCCGACACGGTCTATGGCAAGGTCAAGGGGGTGAAGTGGCAGTCGATATACGGGAACAACTACTACAGCTTCGAGGGCATTCCCTTTGCCAAGCCGCCGCTGGGCGAGCTCCGCTTCAAGGCGCCCGTGGAGCCCGACCACTGGACCGAGGTGCGGCGCTGCACCCGGGAGCGATCCAAGCCCTGCCAGGTGAACATCGTGCTCAAGCAGGTGCAGGGCAGCGAGGACTGCCTGTACCTCAATGTCTATACCAGAGAGGTGAGTTGGAGGAGGTTTCACATGTAGTTATTAAATAATTAAGAATCAGAATCAGAATCATCATACTTTACTTTATAGATAACCTTTTTATATAAAAAGTTAATCTTTGAGTTGCTCAATGCTAAGCTCTGCACTTAAGTACTTTTCTAAATTAAGTTTAGCTATTTAAATTGATACAGAAGATGGGAAAACAAGAACAAAACAGTTTAATCAAACCAATTAATCAATTAGGTGACGCGTAGACAGGTGTTGAAAAACAGGTATAAAGTTTTATCGGCATGTAGAGTCATGTTTTTATTACTCACACTTAAAAAGAGTAATGCGTTCTAGATTACAAATTTCAATCATTAATTTAAGTGTAAGTCGGAAGTTGCTTTTGAAGTACAGACTAAAGTACCTGCTTGATGGTATTATATTCAATATTAAAAATCCATTTCCTTTTCTTCTTTTGTCTTAATATGCACTTTAACAATTTTAAATGTTAAATCATAATAAAGTCATAATATAATTGGCTTAATATATAATAATATTGTATTAATGTAAACGTTTCCATCTTAGTTACATCCCCACAAGCCCTTGCCGGTTCTGGTTTGGATTTATGGCGGCGGATTTCAAATGGGCGAAGCCTCCCGGGATCTGTACAGTCCCGATTACATCATGATGGAGCATGTGGTCCTGGTGGTGATATCCTACCGGCTCGGAGCCCTGGGCTTTCTCAGTCTTGAGGATGAAGAGCTGGATGTGCCGGGCAATGCCGGCCTTAAGGATCAGGTAATGGCTCTGCGTTGGGTGAAGAAAAACTGTCAGTTCTTTGGCGGCGATCCGGAGAATATCACCATCTTCGGAGAGAGTGCCGGCGGCGCCTCCACGCACTACATGATGCTGACGGACCAGGCCAGGGGACTCTTCCACAAGACCGTGATCATGTCGGGCGCGGCTCTGGCGCCCTGGGCACAGACACCCAGTCACATAAACTGGGCCTATCGCCTGGCCCAGGCCACCGGCTACTCGGGGGAGGAGAGCGACCGCGAGATATTCGCACATCTCAAGAAGTGCAAGGCCAGCACCATGCTGAAGGTGGCCGAGGACATCATCACCATGGAGGAGCGTCACCAGCGACTGACCATGTTCTGCTTTGGGCCTACCATCGAGCCCTACCAGACGCCACACTGCGTCATCCCGAAGTCTCCCCTCGAGATGATGCGCGACTGTTGGGGCAACAGCATTCCCATGGTCATTGGCGGCAACTCCTTCGAGGGACTCCTGATGTTCCCCGAGGTGAATAAGTGGCCGGAACTGCTCTGCCAGTTGGGTGACTGCGAGAACCTGGCCCCCGCAGATGCCCACGCGGATGAGGAGCAGAGGAAGGCCTTTGGCAGGCGTGTGCGGGAGGCATACTTTGGCGACAGGACACCCAGCAGGAAGACCATCTTGGAGTACAGCGATGTAAGTTTTTAATGCTTTTAAGATCCTTTTTCATTGAATGCTATTTAGAATTCAAACCCGTTTTAAGCTCGGCTCCCATATATATTTATAGTAAATATTTTCCCAAAAGTCATTCAATTTCGGCTTGCATTTAAATTACTTAACTACTCATCTTTTAATAGGATTTTCTAAAGTCAACCCAGTTGAGATAACTTATGGCAATTGTAGTAAGTGCCTTCATTGACCTAAAGGTATTTACGATAATCGCTTTTGTAGAAAAGCTTTTAATAAAATAATAAATAAAGACATAAACATTTCTATCGACATTCACTTTAACATTTTAAATTGTACCTGAACTTAATGAACCTTTTAAGATTTAAATTAAATTATATTTAGCCTTTCCTAACACTTATTTAAATATTCTCCGTTCCAGCTCTTCTCGTACAAATACTTTTGGCACGGCATCCATCGGACCCTTCTCTCGCGTGCCCACCACGCTCCGCTGGCTCCGACGTTCCTGTACCGCTTCGACTTTGACTCCAAGCACTTCAACATCATGCGGATCATCACCTGCGGACGAAAGGTGCGCGGCACCTGTCACGCCGACGACCTCTCCTACCTGTTCTACAACGCCGCGGCCAAGAAGTTGAAGCGCCGCACGGCCGAGTTCAAGACGATACGGCGTCTGGTCTCAATGGTCGTCCAGTTTGCCATCTGCGGGGATCCCAATATCCCGTTGGTCACCCACGACGAGAAGCAGTCTGCTCCCCAGGGGGCGTGGCTGCCCATCTCGCGGGAGGATGCGGTGTTCAAGTGCCTAAATATATCGCACGATGTGCAAGTGATGGATTTGCCAGAGGCCGAGAAGCTGCGGCTGTGGGACAGCATCTACGAGAAAAGACTCCTCTATTGAAGGGCCCTTCAGGGCCATCATCTCTCTGTGTGTATCCCCTGGTAGCACTCCCCATTTAGCCTTAGCAATGCAGCAATACTTAGCCATAGATTTAGCCCCTAAGTTGGCCCTGAGGTGGCCTTAAAAGCACATCAAATGTACACATGTAAATAGCGATTTTTTAAAGCTTAGCCGTAAGCAGAGTAAATACAGAAAAAAATATAAATACAAACACGAGTGGGTTTTGCATAAAAAACTGGCTATCAAAGGCCAAGCGGAATTATTTTTATACTCGTTACAAGCGTGTGCTATCTTTTTTTTTATTAAAGCACAGTATCCTTTAAAGCGGTTTTATTCATGCATCTAGAAAGGAGGTTACAGTTTTCGAGTTGGTTAAAATACAAGTAAAAATATAAAGCAATTTTAACTAGTATGCACTAGAAATCACTAACGTTTTTAAAACCCTTAAAAAGGTGTCTAAAAGTATCTAAAGAACCAAATTCAGTGTTTTTGACAATTTAAAATGATGATGTTTAAGAACCCCTGTGATTTCTGTAGCCTTTCGCAAATAATTACTAATTTACATAAGTTTTCAATGCTCTAAGCTGTTTATTATTATCAATTTATAAATTATCTTTAATAATATTATTAAAGTCTCAAAGGAAATATAACGATTCATCTGCAAAGCCATTGATCAGATTACTGATGTGTGTGTATTTTTTCTAGAGTCAGGCTTAGGGGATTAATGCGTGCGAAGGCCTGGCCATAAAGTATGCAGGATGTTGTGATATTAAAAATACTTAAACGCTCAAACATGACAATATTAACACCTGCACACAGGCGAGATACACGCGCACACGCACACAGATGATAGCTGTCATGTGACAAAACCAAAAGCCCGCGCACAGCTGTCCCCAAATATATACACATACTATATACATGTGTACATCCCCCCTCCAGGCCATGTTGTGTTTGTGTGTTTGTGTCTATGGCAACTTCAAAGACCGCTAAAAACACAATGCGCACACACACAGCAGCAGCGGTGGAAGCCCCTGTTAACCTCTGAACCTCTAACATTTTCCACCCACACCCCCCGCAGCCATTAATTGTAATTAAAAACTTACACGTGCTTCAAATTTACTGAGCTCGGTTGCGTTGACTTCCGTTGACCTTTGCCCGACACAGGGATTTTTTCGGCATTTTTCTTCCTTTGTTTATGTGGTTAGATTGTAATTATTATTTACAGGTGCTTAGCAAATTTGGTGGGAATTCTTGGGGGCAGCGTTCTGGGGGCTGTCTGAATTCGAGATGAGCATTTTTACCGGCTGCCGCACAGTATGCAATGTTTTTGGTTCGGTAATTTTGGCAGCCAAAAAGATTTAAGGGACTATATTTCCGTGTATATGGGTGTAGTTGTGTACATATGCGATATGAATTTCACCAGCCTTGTGGATAGCTAACTATTTCTGATGAAATTGACAAATTTATAGGATCAAATTAGAGCATTCCACGCTGTCATTGCTGATTAGATATTAGAAGGTGTCGCTATGTGGCCAGTTCTTTACAAATTTATAGATTTTAAGTTCCATTTTGATACATTTGTTGATAAAAATAGTTATTTAAATCCAATGCTACCAAAGACAGCTTTTTATATATAATTTTTGGTTCAGTAAATGTTGTTTATAGGTCTAGCAAAGTTTATTATTCCCCAGTTCAGATGATTTTCGATTCCCCTTAATATTATTAAAATTATAGCAAATGCTTAAGGAGTCTTAAGCTTTGGCAAGAATCTTTTCATAGCCAACTAAAGCAATTTAACTTTTGTAGAATATAATTAATATACACACTTTGAAAGCCTGTGAGAAAGTTTTGACAATGCCGGGACTATTAAGAGCCACTACGAGAGTAGTTCTTCTTGAATAACTTGGCTAATTGAGACTGCAGGTCTTTTAAATCATTTTCTGCAAGGTTTATAATAGGTTTACATGTTTTACTTAACCACAGAACTCCCTTTACATTGCTCGTTTCAATTGCCATTAAAGGATATTCCTTTCATTCAATATTCTCCCCCCAATGCAGCTATGTGAGCGTCTGCCCTTAAAAGTGTCAAAGGTTTCCTTTTGTTTGAATTTTTAAAATCACAGACAATAGTTTTGGGTCACGTGCAGAAACCGAAGGAATGGGTTTGGGACCTTTGATGGCTCTGGGAAATATCCAACACCGGGCCCTCCCCCAATTATCCCTGCTCGGGGAAAACACAAACAAGGACGCATGTTAACCGTGCACTGTAATCAAGTCACGAAATGGCATGGAAAAGTCACGCGAGCAGCCGGAAAATTATGACTTCTTCGCAGGAGCCCCGATGAGGGGCGTGGAAACGGGGTTCGCTTTGATTTGATTCGTCTTTGAAAAATTCATGAGGCAATTGTTGCGCGGCGCGAAATGCTCATGATTATCATGTGCGAGTTCAACCGGCGACCTGGCACGTTGTTTCCATTCAGCTCCTGGACATTTGATATTCCATTTACATTTCCTCGGTCGAATTTGTGGCGGGATAGCGGCGAAACTTAAGTTAGCAGATTGCCAATAATGAATTTATAATTCATCGGAACTTTCACTTTCGGGAAAAGCATTTACTCACTGACCCAAATTCCTGGCTGTAAAATTTAGATAAACAATATTTCACAATAAGTGCAGAGGAAGAAATTACATGTTATGAAATTATATTTGCATATATAATTGGCCTGGAGTGTATAGATAGTGTTCCTAAAACTGTTAAAAGAATTATTAATACAGAATTTTAAAGGCAATTTGATACTTAAAAAATTTCATCATGAACCCCTTTTTAGGAGCACTCTAGATAGAGCTTAATTAATACTTTAATTTGTTCAGCTCATACTCATTTTGATCTTTGGCATTATTAATATAAATATTTAAAGATTCTATATCTGATTTTCTTTAGTGTGTATAATAACTTACCCAAAGTAAACAGCGGAAAATTCGGAAAAGAGCAGATGGGCAAAGTAAAGACCGCTGGAGCAAACTTTTGCTATTATTAATACTCTTTCCGTTTGTGCTGATTGCAATCAGTTGGGTTTAATCAAAACCATTTAAAATCTAACAATGTGCGACAATGTGACGGCCTGACAATGCCAGAAATAGTCGTGGCTGTGTTGCACAAAAAAAGAGAGAAATAAAAACGACAACTTACTTAAATTGATTTAAATGAATTAGAGAAGCATTCGCACATATAGCGGAAAAACGTGCCAGTACCAGAGCACGCGATCGCTCCCAGAGAGAACTCGAGAGAGAGAGATACTTGCTATATAGAACGAGATCTGATTGAAAAAGCTCGATGAGCGGAGAGCGCATGGCAACATAAGCGCCAAGAGTCACGAGAGTTTATATTACCCCCCGGCCAAGGTTATTTATTTAGCATATCATAAATATAAACAAATCTGTAGACTGCTAGCTCAGCAAAGCGTACACTGAGCAGGAACATGATTATTTATTTATACTGAAATATAATTACTAAGAATTATATTTGATTTTCTATCAATTGTATGGAATATTTTGTACCCATCAATCGATCTAATCTTTTATAAATACTTGATATTTTTAAACTGAATTTAATGGAATGATTGGCTTTATTAGTATAGCAAATGTATTTATTATAAGAAGGAAAAACTAGAAAGCTTATAGAAAATTGTGTCTTTGTTATCTTTGAATTTACAAATCCGATTGTTTAGTACAATTATTCATAGATTAATTGATTTAATGAAAGTGGAAAGATAATGATGTATAAATAATTCAATTTTTTCAATAATGACTGAATTAATTACAAATGTAGATGTTGCAAAAGTTCAGCTGGCATAGAAATATAGCTTAGCTATACGTTTTTCTTGATTTTCAGAAGCGGAAGTGGGCGTGGCCAAATTTAAAGATAAAGTTGATATGAATGCAGCAGATAAGAATAATGTCACCAAATTAGGCTCTAGCTCTAGCTCTTATAGTCCCCGAGAGAAGAGATACGAACGGACGGACGGACAGGCGGACATACGGACATACGGACAAACGGACAGACAGGAAGACGGACAGACGGACAGACTGACATGGCTATTTTGACTTGCCTTGACTTAAACATATAAACATTCTGTACGTCTCATGGGAATCGGGTTTTAAAAACAATTTAATGAGCTACTTTGACGATCCCTTTTCTCCCTGTGCAGAGATACCCAATTACTCGCTTAATCCAACCCATAATTTGATTAGGTATAATCTTTGCTGATTCCAGTCGACGGCGGTTGCGTGCCAAGCTAAACCGAAAACTGGAACTGACCATAACTAGGGCCAATTGCTTGGGGCAGACCAAATCGAATAACGCCACAAAAATAAATCAAAATAAGTTTAGCAGTTCAAAGCTGGCGGGGTGAAAAGCTTATTTTTGTCAGTGCTTATTTTGGCTTTTTTCGTCGGATGTCGAGCTTTCAGCAGCAACAGGAGGCATGTCCTTAGGTCGCCAGCTCCTTGAATCAGCTGTGTTTATTCTGCCCCCATTTATTTAGTCTGCTCAGCTTGGCTTTGTTTACTTTGCCTCTTGTGGCAGCAACAAGAAACCAGAAAGAGTGCGAAACACGCTTCTAATGAATGACTTTATCAGAGGTAATATGAACTTCCTGGTACACACAATAATTTAATGAAAGGAGAGTCATGAACGGGATGAAATAAAAGCCAGGAGTGAGTTAGAAACTATATATTACATATAAATCCATAACTAAGAAAGGGACTTGATTAAGAACTGAGTAATAAGAAAAGTTTTTTGTGATTACTTTGTTTTATTGTTTGTTTATTTTATTAAAGTTTCCATTAATTAGACGCTTAATTAGAACCTTGAACCAGACTACTATATAAGAGATTAATACTCCACTAAATGCATTTGTGTCAGTATGTCCAGCTGTCCCATTGGCCTTAGCCGACGCCATACGAACGCTTACACCTTCGGCGTCAGCAGTGCCCGGGCAGAGAAACTTGCTAAATGATTACATCAGTTTTTTTGTTATCAAATTATTTGTAGATCGGCTTTCTCATTAATAACCTGATTAATTATATGTTTTTATTATAGGCTTGTATCTTTTAAGGTTCGAATTATACCTCTTAGAATAGAAAACTTAGAATACCTTTTACTTAACAAAACCTAGCTCAGCATAATTGTGAGAGTTTTCTACACGAAGATCTTTATTATTATAGTTCCTCATAATAAATATATGTATATAAAATATATCTTTCTTTCCCAAAAACCTCATTGGCTCCAAGAAAGCCCCGAGCGATTCCTTTTCCGATTACAGCTTCCTAGAAGTTCCCTTCAATAAAAAAAAAGTGACTCACGCCCGAAATCGATTCCACGCGCTCTTATCAAACCATGAGTGGGCCATAGAGATTATAACGCCGCATGACACCCTCATCAAACAAAAAAGAACCAACCAAAAAAATATTGTCGAATCAGCGAAATCACAACTTGTTTAGACCCACTTTGCAGGGCGAATCAATGCGATTATTGTTATCTGGCGGCAGTTGCGTGGGACAGTGATAAAGTGGATATGGGGCGGCAGGACAAAGTCGAGGCTTGTGCCCCGTAATGGTCCGCGTGAGTCAGTTCGCTGGAAAATGCCTCCTCCGGCCACATAATTGCGGCACTACTGAATTATAGATAAGGCGTCCCCACCTCAGGGTATCTCCCGCATGAACATGAACTGCGAAACGCTTTCGATGTTACGCTGAAAGCTTTTTGCCACGCTTAGAACTTTTTCGTGCTTTGGCGGGCAGTTGACGAGCTGCCTTCACGCCAAGCGGACGCGTAACGGGGCAAAAATCGGCCAAACTATATCTGTTCAAATATAAATCCAACGCTCTCCAAGTCACTACATCATACAAGAACGCAGCAGCAACAGTGTTCTGAAAAGTTTATAGAAAACTATTAATTTTCCGCAGAGAGCAGAGTATGTGATAATCTCGCTTTTTTCGCATCCTGCGTTCTGATTTTCCAGCGTGGACTTTCACGCGTGTGCGAGTGCGTGTGCGTGTGTTTGTGCGCAGGACATAAAAGCTCCGTTTTGTTGATACACGCAGTCCTGGCAAGGCCATCGAACAGCTGGCAGTTCCTCAACTCGGCAAAATCAAAACAATTCTTATAGTTGGATTTCTTAACCCAAATATTTATCAAAATCCCCACCACCGACCCTGCCTGCCTGGCCCTTCCGTAAACCAAATAATTTATAAATAACAAATTGTCGGCTCTGGCTGGCTGGCTGATTGAAGAGACAACGAGAACACAACCACAAAATGTCTTCCATGGCTGCCTTTGATCAGTTCAAAATTGGACTCAAGTAAGTTGATAATCGCTTTTATTAGAGGTATTTATGGGTGGAAATAATACACACACTAGGAAGGGAAAAATCAGTATGCCTTTCGCCTTTTCGCGACAGCAGACAATTTTACATTGTAATTACTTAAAGACCGTTTAATTTGCTTTGCCCAAAGCCGACTGAAAATCATTCCAATTGCGCCAGGCCCATGACATCAGCGCATTGTGTCATCCCAACTAAGGCACACTATATAATTAAGCAGCACACCTCCACACACCACGGCCTATTCAGGGGCCTGTTGTAATTGCAACTGGCAAAATATTCACTCTGATTTATGCATATGATCCTCCGTATTATATTGCACTTAATTCCGGGTAACTCCAATCAATCGATAAGCATTTCCTGGGAACAACAGCAAGAAACCATTTACGTCAACAATCCCCGTGAGACAATATTTATGCTCAACAAATACCATTTTTTATGCTTTTCACGCAGCTGGGAGCCCTGAAATTGCTTTGGTATTTCCGAGCAGCTGTTTACAATGTCCTACCCCAGGGATAGCTCGGCCTGTCCTTGTGGGAAAACACGCATACATATTTAATTATGTGCGAGTCAACAACAGGAAACCAACGGACAGGTGGGCGTTGGGCGGCTAGAAAAAAATTCCCAGAAAATTACATAGGAAAAGTACAGGGCGCATATACCAGAAGGAAAAACTTGAATCATTATATTATCTTGGCAAAGAAACCCCCTTCCTTTCAAACCCTTTCCAACTAGTTCATAAATATTTCACATTTTTATTACATTTAATTAACGTTATTATATTCAAAGCGTTTCAAATTGTATTTAATTAAATTCTAATTGAATAAAGCACTTTCTGCCTATTAAGAATATACCCTTACCTTCAATAAATAATAAATTTTACTATAACAAAATAATAAATATATGTTTACCTGATACTGTATACATTTCTTATAAACTATCTTTGGAATATACTTTTAATCATTATGTGTACGACTTCCTCCTTGTTTCCCTTCATAGTTTATGGCTCTTTTCAGGAGTTTCGGTTTTCTTCACTTGATCATAGTTCGTCTTCACGATGAGCAAACATTCTATAGATACACAAAAGGCCCAGAATGACATAGAGCAGCTGGCATTATGGGTCCGCTTGGGGTCTTTGGCTCTCTCTATTGTCTGAGGGCTTTTTTGCCGACACTTAAACTGCGCAAATAATTAGGTAGCAAACTAGAATGCCGCTCACTCTCCCAGATGTCTGCGGGATATATGTAAATTATTGTATTGTGTAAACCATAGTACAGGCTGCTGACTCACATTTTTTGCAAGCAAAAAAAGTGTTTGGCGTTTGGCAAAGAGAGGGAAAGAATGTTGTATGAGATCAGCTTGGTTTCGGTTTTGGCAGCCAACTGGTTCCGTTTCGAATCTATTCATGTGATGATTTCATTAGGTTTCAATCGCCACACGGAGATGAATTGTGGCGTATAGAATGGCAGGGCAGAAATTGTTTATAATTCTTACTTTTATTTCGATTTTGTTGCAAGCGATAAGCTTCGGTGACACTTTTATAATTTTTTTAAATTATAAAATTGCATTCATTTCACCGTGTTTATATAAAAAATATTTCCATTGATATGCATGTCTATTTGTGCAATTTAATGGCGCAATATCATGAACAATTTTTTGTTGTAAACCTTACAATTCGGCATTCATTTGCATATTTTAATGGGTATTTTTTCAGATTTATGCCAGTGAATTCACACAGCCCACGTTCAATCATTTTTTGGCATATATGAATTGTCAATTTCACGTACAATGTATATTCGGTTTCAGTTCAATAAATTGGTTGCCTTTAAAGCTTTAAATTTAAATTTGGCCATTTTCAAATGGTTATTTATTGGCCGAAATCAATTTAAGTCATTGGTTTGATCAATTGACACAGCAAACTCATAGCTGGGCAGCCAATTAACCTTCAATTCTACACAATCTCTTCTGGGAATTCTTGGAGCTATTTCTGGGCACGTGCAAATATTTCTTGATTTCTCGTATCAAAAAATATCTCTGCGAAATTCTTTGTCCGTCGATCTAGTACTCACCAGATAAATCTTGACAAAAGCGGATATACAATGTGGTTTCTTTTAGATTTTCTTTAGATCTTCCTATTTTAATTTAAGAAACAGAGTTTCCCTTTTTTGGTTTTCCCCACAAAATAAACAATTGATACACAGTCTTCATCTTTTTTTTTTAAATCTTCTGAGCCTTTGTATTTTTTGTCACAGTCTTGCCTCAAAATTTTCAAAACAAATTTTTGGTGTCCTTTGTGTTTAAAAAGCACATCTCCTTGCACTTTCCCCATCAAATTCTCGCTAAAGTTCCCATAAAAGGTAAACAACAAATTAAAGAATAAAGAAAGCAAATCATTCGGTACTTAAGTATTCAAGATGTTGTTGGCCCGCTTAGGCCATGTTCTCCCCGGACGAGCTCTGCGCCTCCTGGGCCAGACCGGAGGTCCTCGACTCTGGAGCTCTGGCCAGCCTTCGATCAAAAGCAAACTGCCGACGCTGCCATCCTTTCTGCCTAAGAAGGACTTGCAAGCACTAAGATTGCGAAGGTATTCGCGGGAGTCGCGGGATCGCGACCGCACAGAACTGGAAAGCCGAACCAGAGGTCCCTCGCTCAAGGAGCGCATGATGGGCCCGCCCAGCGAGAACGCCTACTCCATGGGCAAGGGTGCGGCGGCGGGAGCGGCCTTGATGGGTTTGGTGGGTCTGTGCTACTACGGACTGGGTTTGGCCAATCAGCCCAGCATCTACGATCACTCGGTGGTGTGGCCCCAGTACGTGAGGGACCGCATCCATGCCACCTATGCCTACTTTGGAGCATCCTGCGCCTTGACAGCAGCCTCTTCGGCGGCCATTTTCCAGTCGGACGCCATGATGGCCCTGCTGACGCGCTCCGGGTGGGTGGCCTCCCTGGTCACCTTGGGCGTGGTGATGCTGAGCGGAGCCTTGGCCCAAGGCATTGAGTACGAGCCCGGTTTCGGGGCCAAGCAACTGGCCTGGGCCGTTCACTGCGCCGTCCTCGGAGCCGTTCTGGCGCCCATGTGCCTGCTGGGCGGCCCCATTCTTATCAAGGCCTTCATGTACACCGGCGGCATAGTGGGCGCCCTGTCCACGGTGGCGGCCTGCGCTCCCAGCGAGAAGTTCCTGCACATGGGCGGACCCCTGGCCATCGGCCTTGGCATTGTCTTTGCCTCCTCGCTGGCCTCCATGTGGCTGCCGCCCACGACAGCTGTGGGCGCGGGTCTAGCCAGTATGTCCCTCTACGGCGGACTGATCCTATTCAGCGGCTTCCTGCTGTATGATACCCAGCGGATCGTGAAGTCTGCGGAGCACCATCCCCAGTACAGCCGCACCCTCTTCGATCCGATCAATCACGCCCTGGCTATTTACATGGATGCGCTGAATATCTTTATACGCATAGCCATTATTCTGGCGGGACAGGATCAGAAGCGGAAGTAAAGGGGAGTCAATGAGGAGCCAAGGAACCAGGACTCTAATTTGTTGAAAGGAAGTTGAAGGAACAGGAATAAGCGAGATATAAAAAGTGTAAAGACAAAATCCCATTAGAAACATAGTTGAATTTCGGTATTAAAGGTATGAAATAGTCGGAAAAATTATTGATTATTAATCTGGAGGTAAATTATCAAGCAAACTTTAATATAATAACATGGAATTATCATGGTTTTCCTTAAAGAAAATATGAAAATATACATATATCTTTTAAGACTCGACTTAATCCATTTCCCCCTCAAAATGTATTTCCACAATTGTGTTTCCTCTACAACCAGTTGCTGTTCGCATCTAAAACCATTTATTGTTTTAAGATTTCTTTGAATTTCAGCATTCCTTTATTTCGAATGCTTTATTTGTGACATTGCGCATACGACGGGTCTGACCGCGGCATAGAAATTGGTTTTGTGAAATTTTTGTCGCTAGCATTTCGTGCTTGCCTTCTATTTACCGCCCACACACACTCACACACACACACACACACCCGCACACCACCAACTTGTCAATTTCATTTAATTTTTGCCGCATTTTCCTTCTCTATTATTTTTTTATTTCTCTTCCTCCCGAAAGCTTTTGTGTGGCGAAAATAATTTTTTTAAATGAATAAAGAATGAAAGAATTGCCGCGAGAAGAGCAAACATTCAGATAAATTCATGTATATACCTAATATATAATGTGGCGACTTTTCAATGAATGAGTTTAAATTTTAGCGCATTAAATCAGCTGCGAGTTATTCGCTAAATACATTTACCCTATTAGGGTTAATAAAGTGCAAATTGTGTGCAAAGATTCGATTATAATCAAATATAATTTAATTTTAATAGACGTTAATGCCCAGGAGATTTTAAATGTCCCAAGTAAAATACTCCTGATTGATGCTAATATTCTAATCGTATTTATTCTGATAAAATATTTACATAATATTTGGACGGCTTTGATAACGAACTAACTGAAATAGCCAGCAAGAATGCCTGGTTTAAACTTCCCAAAGTTTTGTATACATTTAATTGTTGGGCCACGCGTCCTTCAGCTGACTCCTTGACCTGTTCCAGCTAGACCATCCCCTTCCCGTCGTATCCTTGTGCCAATTGTAAGCTTTTGGCCTCTTAACCGACTCTGGTTCATTCATGACGCCAAAGCTTTCATTCTGTAGTCCTTGCTTGCAAGCTTTGGCCGCCTTGCCAAGGTCGAAGCGCGTTCCCGAGATGGCCGTGTAAAGTGTCCACAAATAGATGCCAACTTTTTATGGCCACTCCGAGACGGAAATGAAATTATGGCTGCTTTATGCCTCTGGTTTTATGCGAGACCGGTAATCATAATTCCTCGTGTGTTGTGTTTAAGTTCTCTGTGAAACTAACGTGACCATGACTGAGTGTCAGTCTGAATGTTTGTCTAGATAATGCGCTCTATATTGTCCCCTATCGCGTGCCGGACCTGTACTGCGTCTAGCTGATAGCACAGAACACGACCGATTCCGGCGGGATATTTATTGATTCATCTGTGACATAAGCCAGGCTTATCGCTGCCGCTTCTGAGTGCATAAAAACCCAAGTCAGCGGTCTCAAACTCAGTCTGGAAATATTCCTCTTACTATATTGATAAGATAAGGCCTAGGTCTTATTTCTAGGTAGTCTAATTTATTAATTGTGATTTCTATGAAATCATAGGCACCGTTTTATATATATTTGTTATAGTGTATAATAAAATATATAATCTATTTAAGAAATACAAGTTGAAATCGTAAGTTTTCTATGAATTACTCTTTGTATAAGTATTATAATAATATTTAAAGGTAATAATTAAAAACAATAAAAGAAATCCATATAATAGACAGCAATTTTCACATATTTTATGGCTACATATTATTATTCTTTTTTAACCATATATTTTTACAATGATCTGCAGTTTGAAAGCAAAGACGTGCAGCTCTTTTGTTCTTTAAAAAAATCGTTCAAAGTTTATTTGCCTTTAAGTCTGTGGTATTTCTTGGCTGATTTTTTTTTTGGGCTGCTGTCGTCACTTGTTGCTAATAAGCAGCTGAATATTTTCCTTCTTAGTGTAAGCAAAATTCTCTTGTTTATTTTGCTTTAAATTTATCGCCATAGCGGCCAAAAATAACACATAAATCAGTTGGGACACACAAGATCGTTTAGCAGACACACATTCTCTTGCTGCAGAAACTACGGAAAAAGAATCGGAACATCACAAAATTTGTAGCAGCACTTTCAAGGCTGTAATATTCTCTGTCGCTTGTTTATTTTTTGTCTAATAAAAATGAAATTAACCATGGCTCCCCTGAGCTTTCCATGTTCTCAAAAACTTGTTCAATGGTCAGTGGGTGCGTTCGAGGACCTTCAATTGAGAAATAGCCCTGGCGCACGCAAGCCTCGTATTAGGACACAATCTTTTATGGCCAAGGCAGAGCCGTCATAAACATTATTTATATTGACTTTCCTTTTTTTTTATAGGTGCCGACCATTAGCTTAAGCGCTCCCTTCCCATAACGATTTCCAAGGCAAAGTTCAAGGCCAAACCAACCCCGACCCCCTTTCAAACCAGTCGAAATTGCTCCGGATGTATTATTCACATCATGCGTTGGGGCTTTGCCTTCCCCATCTTGGCCGAAAAATGGGCAACAGCTCATTCCGGCTATTAATAAACATAAATTTTGATATATTTCGCTGCCCTTGGTCTTGCCCCAGCTGCTGATGACATTTGCAAACAACGGCAGACTGGGGAAAAACAAAGAGATATAGCCGGGTTTATTCTTTATCTCCGCTCTCTCCCTGACAAATTGGAACTTAGGTACGAATTAATTAAAAGTTATAACACGTTCACGTACGCCGTCGTCACTATTCTGCTTTATATCATTCAATCAAAAAATGGAAATAATGACAGAAACGGTTTTATTTTGTGTACATGACTTGGCCATTATGGCAAGCGATAGACAAAGGCCTCCTACACATTTTGGGGAGGAAGTACGAGTGCTTTGACTGGCACTCTTGTGAAATCATTTTGTACAGAAATTGAAATCATTTTGTACCGAAATTGAAAACATTTTCAGGGCCTTATCAACCCCCTAGAGATTTATTTATACCATTAAAAATTTCACCTAAGTTTATATAGGTTAAAGACACGGCACCTTAGGCTATTTATAAAATAATTAATCTGTAAACATTTTGGCGTAGTTTTGATTGCCTTGCCAAAAGTTTACATTAAAGCTAAGTGATCAGGCACTTTCGAGAATATAGGCTCAGGGATCCCCACAAAAACGGGGCATCCCATCAGTGCAATATTTGTTAAACAAAATTAAACCAAGTTACAATTACCTTTTTTAAGCATTAAAATACTTGAGGGTTTGCTTTTGACTTTGCTCTTGAACTTCAGCTCATAAGTTGAAGGACTACTTGCTTGGCTATTTATATAAAAATATAAAAAGTAACCCAAATATTTCACCCAGTTGTGATTGCCTTGGTTTAATACACTTTCCAATTTCAATGGCCTTCGCCCTTGATTTCCTACACTTGAAGTTGAACGACTTACACAACTCAAAGAATTACCCGAATTTTGTTTGGTTTGCGGTTTGTTTATTTTTTGATACCAGAGCGCGTCGGATTTTTTGTTTGAACGCCACTCGGAATAAATAAGCTGAAAAAAACAACAAAAATCATAGGCAGCAAATAACAAAAAATATGGGGAGCTGATTTAATGTGAATTTTGAAGGGGGCCGCGATAAATGGCGCACACCTGGCCCGCCAGCGGAGAGCTGATAAAAAATTAACCTTATCAGCAGAACACTAAGCGGAAAAGACACTCCCATCAATATCAGCGGAGCTGACGTCGTTTATTGTCTCTGATTAATGGGCGCAAATACTTTTTTCTACTGATTGGGCTTACATCCAGGTGGGGGGAGGGCTGTAAATTGGAATCAACTCGTAATACCTCAAGTATTCTAAGCCCTATCTCTACTTCGCTCTTTTTTTCCGCAGAATGGTTGACTTCAAGGTCCAGCAACGGCGGTACAGGACCAGCGAAAAGACTGTTGTTAGCACCACCTACGGTCCCATTAAGGGCGTCAAGCGAAAGTCCATCTATGGCCAGTCCTACTTCAGCTTCGAGCGGATTCCCTTCGCCAAGCCACCCGTCGGGGAGCTGCGCTACAAGGCACCGCAGCCGCCGGAGGTCTGGACGGAGGTCAAGAGCTGCACCTCCCAGGGACCGAAGCCCCTGCAAAAGCACTTTGTCTTCGAGATGACCGACGGCTCCGAGGACTGTCTCTACCTCAATGTCTACACAAAGAATGTGAGTTCATAGAATTTATAGCATGTCTTTATAAACGTATTATTTATTTATTAATTACTACTCACAATTCTTCAATCTGCCCACAGTTATATCCCACCAAACCCATGCCTGTGATGGTCTGGATCTACGGCGGTGGCTTTCAGTTTGGCGAAGCCTCTCGGGAATGCTACAGTCCTGATTACCTGCTGCGCGAGGATGTGGTAGTTATTTCGATTAACTATAGACTAGGACCCCTGGGTGAGTCTCTGTTTTTCTATAGCAAAACCTAAAACTTAATTAATTGAAATCTTAACTAATTTAATTAGGATTCCTGTGCATGGACGACCCCGAGTTGGATGTTCCCGGCAATGCCGGACTCAAGGACCAGGTCTTGGCCCTTCGTTGGGTCAAGGCGAACTGCTCTCGTTTTGGAGGGGATTCGGGTAACATAACCATTTTTGGGGACAGTGCCGGAAGTGCCTCCGTCCACTACATGATGATCACAGAGCAGACCCGCGGACTGTTCCACAAAGCCATCTGCATGTCGGGCAACACGCTCTCGCCCTGGGCGGTGACCCCGCAGAGAAACTGGCCCTACAGACTGGCGGTTCAGGCAGGCTACACGGGGGAGAACAACACCAGAGATGTGTGGGAGTTCTTGAAGAACGCCAAGGGATCCGACATCATTAAGGCCAATGGGGAACTGTGCATTGACGAGGAGAAGAAGGAGCGCATCGGGTTCTCTTTCGGGCCCGTGATCGAGCCCTATGTGACCAGCCACTGTGTGGTGCCCAAAAAGCCCATTGAAATGATGCGCACCGCCTGGAGCAACAGCATCCCCCTGATCCTGGGCGGCGTCTCCAACGAAGGCCTCCTGCTGTACTCCGAGACCAAGACGAATCCCAAGTGTTTGAACGAGCTGGACGACTGCCGCTTTGTGGTGCCCATCGAGCTGAACATGGACCGAGATAGTGCTTTGTGCCGGGAGTACGGCGATCAGCTGAGGCAGTGCTACTACGGCGATAAGACGCCGAGTCTAGACACCCTGCACGAGTACCTTCAGGTGAGTGCTATTTTTTGTTGTTTTTTTTTTTTGTACATTTTATCTTTTTAGCAAAGCTTAAATATATTTTCATGGGGTATATATGGGGTATACTTAAAGAATATATATACGATTTTTTTTATTTTCTGTAGTTTTCTTTGTAAAGGCTTACCTATTAACACCCTGATAATGAGTAGTCATATCGAAAATATCGCAATCTTTTACTTATCGGTTTTTCAAATATCAAATATATTTCGATATATTTTGAAATCACTTCTTGCTTCACTTCCACTAACTTTCCCTTCCATTATCTTACTTTCAGATGGTCTCGCACGAGTACTTCTGGTTCCCCATCTACCGCACAGTATTGTCCCGCCTGCTGTACGCCCCCGGGGCGCCGACGTACCTTTACCGCTTTGACTTCGACTCGAAGCACTTCAACCACCTGCGCATCCTGAGCTGCGGCAAGAAGGTGCGCGGCACGTGCCACGGCGACGACCTGTCCTACCTGTTCTACAACTCGCTGGCGCGCAAGCTGAAGAACCACACGCGCGAGTACAAGTGCATCGAGCGGCTGGTGGGGCTGTGGACGCACTTTGCCACCTGCGGCAACCCCAACTTCGATCCGGAGCAGCCCGATCTGTGGCAGCCCGTGGAGCCGGCGGCCGTCGAGAAACACCAGCTAAAGTGCCTTAACATATCCGACGAGCTCAAGGTGATCGATGTGCCCGATCTGCGGAAGCTGATGGTCTGGGAGAGCTTCTATCGGCGTGATGAGCTGCTATAAGGATCGGATCAGTCTAGATTTAATCAGTAGCTTTACCAGTAAGGGAGGGGGTTCGAATTTGGAGGGCACGTAATCTATGGATACTTCTGAGGCAAAACATCCTGACATTTTGGGAATATTACAAATATTTCCTTAACATTTGTTCATATATATGCCAAATAGAAGGATATCAACACAAGGGATTTGAATAGGATTGGGTCTTGTCTGATTTTATTTAATTGAATTGTTAGACTCTGAGACTTCAAACGAATTTAAATTATATTAAAATTCGTAGAATACAAGAAAATCGATCCTAGTGTAGCAACACTTGTATATTTGAACAATTATTTAAGAGCAAAGGTTTCAGGAATAAAAGTTCTCAAAGCTATTGATAGATTACAGAAAACCCTTAGGACTTCTTAAGTATAACGAACCGCCCTGGAACTTCATGATTCTGACAGCTTTATGTTGAAGCCTCTGTTTGAAACAATGCAAAGCGTAGCTTTAGGCCTGAAATCGAGAAAGTTTACTCTTGTTAAGTTTGCCAACGTGGGGAGAATCCTAGTTAGATAGGTGTTAAAGTTCATCCGCCTCAACCTGTATCTCAGCGGATGGGATCTGTAGGCTAAGCAGGATGTTTATAAGTGTAGTTATGAGTGTGAAACAAGTCGCAACTAAAGTACCTTCTGTGAGAAACTACTAAACCAAACTAAAAACAAGACAGCCAAGGATTCTGAGCTAAGAACTTATATTTAACGTTCCTTTATGTCTTGCTGATATCTATAACAAGCCAATATATCAACCATATTTCGTACGACTCACTCTATTCGAGATCGTTGTAAGTCCTCGACACAAATTTAATTTAAGGTTCCATTCTTTTTCTTCCATCGCCAGACGAACGCACACGTTCACAAAGTGGAAGGTTTTTTCCATTTGTGTTTCAAAAAACCTATATATATATTTAACTGAGAAAAGAAGTTAACCGTAACCAATTTATTTATATGCGTAGCCTAAGTCTTTTTAGATATTTAGCCTTTTGTATGCATAAGTTGTTTTGGTAAAATGTTGTTTTTGAACAAACAGAGAAACCTGTCCAAGTTTTACATCATTTATATTATACATAACAAAGCGAATAAAAAACTAAACAAACAAACGGAAAACTGATAAGTGGAAGACGTTTTTTGAGTGTGCACAAAAAATGATTAGGAGTAAGTCGACTAGTTTAAACTAGTTTGCCTAAGAATTCTCTATGTATCCGAGTCTGTTGAACACCAAACATTTTTGTCAAAGAAGCTTCAAAGTCATGTGATGCAAAAAACAAAACTATGAATGTATAAATCCGTATTTTACTAAAAAAAGAAACTAAATAAAATCACAAAAGTGAAAGGAAACTTTACATGCCTTGAGTTATTTTTCATGCAATTTAAAATGAGAAAATATTTGGCTGCTTTGACGAATCTAAGAAACTTGAGCCTCGGACGAAGCCTAGATCTTGCACCGCCCGTCTTCACCATTGGAGATTTTGTGAATCAGTGAGTATGATTTATATAGAACCTTGATTGATCAAATCCGCAAACTCAACATGCGGCTGCAATTCTATTATCACGTCCATAAAACTTCCTATGGGTAAGGCAACATGGGTCTGCGTCACATATTTTCGTCTGGCTCTCATGTGAGTTATCAGACAAACGAAATGGGAACAAATTATCGCATATGCGTTGATGCGAAAACTTAATACAACCGGCCAGATCAAATAAAGCGTGACTAATTCGTTGCTAATTTGAACCTTTATTAGTTTTCCCCCCTCGGTTTTGTTACGCTGATTAACTCTAATAATTGTATAATACTACTTACATTATTTCGAGTGAATGCCGAGGGGCTTTGCCATCGAAATTCGTTTGATCTGGTCGACATAGTGCAAGGCGATTGTGTCATTAGTTGTGAATCAGCTGCTAAGTGCTAATAGTTAATGCAATCCATATCGGCTTACTGACACAGTTCTCCTATTTCTGATCAGTTATAGTTGGGACACCGAACCCTACAAGTCGACATGAACACTGTTGTGCACATACTCCTTTTGATGAGGTGGGTTAATCTATGAGATAGCTGGAATTTTAAAGAAATGTATCATTGTTTCGCTTAGTTTTTACTTCTTGGCTGTAAGTCTGCACTTGGCTTTGTGCGATGATGTGCCCTCAGCCGAGGCAGACATGGTTATAACGCAAAGTGAACCGCAACACTCCACCTTCGATGACTTTGATTTTTGACCCTCGATATCGATACGAATAAAAACCGATAAAGCCCAATCATGGGTAAATAAATAAATTATCTTTCAGCAGTGCAGACAAGTTTTTTTCTTTTTATTGACACATGTCAGCGGCATTATTTAGTGCCCAAAGTCAAGTTCATTGTCACATGAATGGTTTAAGTTTTGCTTTTCATCAGTTTGCACTGAGAAAAATGAGATGTGAAAGTTGTGGGAAAAGCTGTAGTCGATAAATCAAGTAGTAAACCACGCAGGCGATGCCTTGAATGCTGATTTGATGCTTTGTTCTAGCATATTACTTAAGTAAATTAGAATATTTACAGTTTTGAGTATTTGGAAAATATCGATTTATTGATACTTCATCGACATTTAATATTAAATACGCTCGATAAATAGATATTCATGTTGATATATTCGACTGTGTGAAGAATAGCCTAAGCTTAGTTTAAACTTACATTGTGGAAAATAAGTATTAAAGGATATATCAAATTTAGTTATACTTTATAATTTATATTTATCGATATTTTAAATTAAGGTTGCGATATTTGTCGATATATAAAATTTTGATATATCAAAGTTTACGCTGTTTTCGGTATTAGTGACAATATAATATATCGGACTTATCTTGTTGATATATGTACACCCCAAACTCTAGTGCTCAAGTTTTTTCGTTAAGTGTATGTATGTATTATGCATTACCCAGCGGGGGCTATGCACTCATTAAGCTCAAGTAACAGTTAGAAATCGTTAATTGTCCAAGTCCAAGCTCAATTTCAAGGTGAACTGCTTTGAGGCTTTGGTCTTAGGGCTTGGACGTTCAAACTCAGAGCTTGGGTAACTGTGATCTTAATACTAAGAAACTTGTAAGTGCCAAAGCAGTCAGCTTCTAGCTTTAGCTTCAATAGCTTTTTCGATTCAAGTTTGACAGCGTCAAAAATCTGAAGCTTATAGAGTGCAACCGGTATGTTGGAGAGCAGAGAGCCGATAAAAATCAATCAGCTGATATAGGTGAGTAGTGCTTCCGCTGCTGATAGAGAGCACGAGAGAGGGAGATGATATAGTAATCGCGGGTCCAACGATCGCGCGGGTCAGTTGGTGCCGCCTGCTCGCGAAGAGCGGTTTATTTGTTCGGTTCAACTTCGCTGCGAGAGTCTCGACCGTATTTCTAGCCGGTGGCGTTAACTTGGTTAACTGGGACTATATTGTGACACTTTCTCCGAACCGACGCTCATAATCGAAGCATAGCCAGTGTGTGTGTTTGGAGTGTTCGTGAAAAATAGTTTGTTGTGTGTTGGGAAATCCGAACCTACGAAATGGCCACGCGATTTATGGATATACTGAAGCTGACCGTTAAGTAAGTTTTCCCAGTTTTCCACATGTTCAGCTTCTCTTTCTCGCTCCCCTCTCTCTGTTTCGGTTGTGAAGCGTTAAACGGTTTTCTGTGTTTTGAGGTCTTGCGTCTTGGTTTGGCAACAACTTCTGCCTCACATGCATACAAATGCACACGTGTACACTGGGCGAAATTTCGGTATTAAATATGATTCATAATTGGACATATTCCATGTTTCTTGGCATATCACATATTTTATACAATGGAGAATTTGATGAATAAATAAATTTATATTACCACAAATTAAGCCATTTTCATTATTCCTGAAAAGTTGTATTTATTATTAACAAAATTTGTAACAAATAGTGCTTGAACTTAGAATTAAAATATTTTCTTTACAAGTGCTTTAATTTTTTAGTGATTTATACATTTATTTCGAGATTATTATTTATCGTAGTTTTTATTTACTTGAAGCCATATTTACTAATGCATAAAAGTAAATCATTTATAAAATTCTACTAAAATGTGAGCCCCAAATTTAAAAAAATTAATAAATTTATAGGATAGCTGAAAGCTGCAATGATATATACGTTTGATAAAATATTTTCTTGTTATCAAAGAAAAATGAAGAATTATATTCATAAAAGTAGAAAAAATGCAACGTGTGCAGTTTGTTTTTTAATATATTTTTTCGCTGTGCTCTCTGCACACACACGCATAAATAAATGTGACATGTGTTGGTGAAATTGTTGCGAAACTTTGCTATTTGTTTTTTGATTTTTTTTACGAGTATGTTGCTTGTTTTCTGTTGTTTTGCATAAACTTTATGATGCTGCTTCTTCGTCTTCTCCTCATTTCTGTCCGTTTTGTTTTCATCGCCTTTTGTTTTTTCGCCCATGATTCAGCGATGTTTCCTCTGTTGCGGCATTCGTTAGAGTTTTTTTTGTTTTGTTTTATTGCTGGCTTGGATTTGTGTTTGTATTTTTTGCACGTTTTTCGCAGGTTTATTAGCAGTTTTTCGGGTAGTTAGTATTTTTAACATAAATTATTGCACAGCCACACACACGATTGTGTTAATTGCGTGTATCTATATTAACTTTTTATTTATTTGTTCATATTTGCCACGAAATTGGGGGAATCGAAGAGTGGGTTAGGTCAGTTTGATTCTTTTTTATTGAGTTATATTAACAGTTAAATTTAATAGTCAAGGAAGAAGCTACGTATAAAAAAGGAAAGGTAATAAAAGTGCACTTTGTATTATTTGTTTTGTCATATCCGTCATTATAAAATATTTATATGTACATTTAATTCCAGCTTTAACTACTTTTATAATCTGTGCTACTTAGCCCCTTATAAATGGATAATATCGTTACACGTTTTCTATACTATATTGACAAGTTAATTGCGGGTTTGTTCCGACACGGAACCCAACTGATAAGTTCCTAGGGTACAGGGTTCATTTTCAGGTAATTTCTGCTCGCTGGGCATGACATGCAGGTTTCCTAATATTTTGCCTAGTTGTGCCTTAATATATTCGTTAAATAAATGCTTGAATAAATAATAAATAATTGATAAATACTAGTTATTTTCCAAAGCTCTTCGAATGAATTAACTGGTTGATTATTATGCAAGCATTAGTCATACCATATTTGCAAATCGCGTAGCTGAGCAAATTAATTTAACCCTTTTTGCACAAGGTTTGCATATTTACAGCTTGCTTATTTATTTACTCAGATAAAATACGATATAAAAATCTTATAAATTACTACAGGTTTCTTTTTAAGTGTATATAAAGTATGGGTTTTGTTTAAGTCAATAACAGAGTATTATGAGTTTAACACTAGTATGAGCAGAGTTCGAAATGTTCATTTTAAGGATTGAAGTGGTGAAAGGAAGTTTAAACGTTGCTTGATTAATAGTAGAGTCAACGACTGGTATTTATTTTCTTAAGTGCTACTTGCATTCAGCTATAATCCATAATGAAAATGTAGCCAGTTTTTAATCCAATTGTGTCAAACATTTGTGCACATGTTGGCAGTTCTTTATCACAGTGATTACCTTACGACTGTTTTTAAGTACTCGCTGATAAGATTACGTTCCTATTTTGTCACAACAATTGTTTTAAGTGCCAAAGTTTATATTTGCATTATTATTTCCACACAAAATGGGCTAAGCTTTGGGTTAAGCGAACCAATTAGCACCGCTGCTAATTTATTACCTTCATTTGTTGCGCTTGGCTTGACTGGCTACCTGAGTTTGGATTGCCATAATGCGGCACTCAAAATGAGAGGCACTGGCAGGAAAATTTCAATAACAAAAGCAAGAAGTTAATGGTATTAATGTTGGCTTTCACAGACTCTCAGCAGTCACGTATCGAGCAATCTGCAGAGCCTGATCTCGCCTTTCTCCCGATGCCACTGGTAATTAACAATTTGTATGCATTCGTGTGCAATGATGTTGAATAAAACTGTGTCAGTGCATTTGCAGAATGCCAGCTAAATATCAAATGCGAAGGTGCGCAGTGTGGACGAATGAAAATAGGCCATTAAATGCATTAAATGCCGCCCCACGCCCACCCACAAATTACCCATAAAAATCAGAGACAAAAAGTCTCAGGCATAAACAATGGTGAGTTATAGAAAAAATAGGAAACTGGCCATGCATGCTAAACGCGCCGCGTTGAGGTTGGTCAAAAGCCGCTGACAATTCGTAAGACTTTCAAAACAACGAAGACCCCCGGTGACATTGAAAGCGATTCGCCGGCAATTCCGTTGAGTACTTACTGTGGTCATGTCCGCCTTGCGTGACTGCCGCCGTAGATATTATTTATTAGAAATATTTTGAAGAAGAGTTAAATTATGAATTCCCAGCTAGAGGGGTTAAGACTTTTCCCAAGAAGCTTAGTTACTTCTTAAGTGTTTCGTTTTGAACTGCAACGAATTTTTATATGGCTGTAAGGGTACTAAAACGCAGTGCTAATAGAAAAACCATTTATCAGGCAAAAGGAAGCACCTTACACCCCATAACTATAAACCACCCCATACTATAAACCACTTGATCCTCTAAGAACTATAACTATCAAGCTGGGTAACAAAATTCACAGGTCGCCGGAACACAAAGTGATAACTGGGATGATCGATGTCTGGACGAGTTTCACAGGTTGCAAGCAGATAATGTTTCTTTTAAAGTTCATAAAAATTCATAAAAACGAGTTTGGAAAGCTAAACTTGTTTAAATACTAATAACAAGCTTCGTTTTATTGGTACTAATATTATTTGCCATAAATATTAAAGGTCAAATCCACTTTCTGCTTTCCAGGGTCCTCAGATTTAAGTATGAGCAGCGGAAATTGGCCACAGCCATATACTCCGTGGTGAAGACCAAGCTAGGAATCGTGCGCGGTGAGAAGAGGAACACAATATGGGGAGGAAGTTACTACAGCTTCGAGAAGATCCCCTTCGCCAAGCCACCGGTAGGGGAGCTGCGTTTCAAGGCCCCGGAACCAGTGGAGCCCTGGGATCGGGAGCTGGACTGCACTTCGGCGGCCGAGAAGCCCCTGCAGACACACATGTTCTTTAGGAAGTTTGCGGGCTCAGAGGATTGCCTGTATCTGAACGTGTACGCGAAAGAAGTGAGTTTTAATCTTTATCTAAAGAAAGATCCAATAATAAACAAGAAATTCCTTTAGCTGCAACCCGAAAAACTGCGTCCTGTGATGGTTTGGATCTACGGTGGAGGATTTCAAGTAGGCGAGGCTTCTCGTGACATGTACAGTCCGGACTTTTTTATGTCCAAGGATGTGGTCATCGTCACCGTGGCCTACCGACTCGGAGCCCTGGGCTTCCTGAGCCTGGACGACCCTCAGTTGGATGTGCCGGGCAATGCGGGACTCAAGGATCAGATCATGGGTCTCCGATGGGTGCAGCAGAATATCGAGGCTTTCGGTGGAGATCCCAAGAATGTCACCCTGTTCGGAGAGAGTGCGGGCGGTGCTTCAACTCACTTCCTATCCCTAAGTCATCAAACCGAAGGACTCATCCACAAGGCGATTGTGATGTCGGGCAGCGTCTTGTGCCCCTGGACTCAGCCGCCCCGCAACAATTGGGCCTATCGTCTGGCTCAGAAGCTGGGCTACACTGGCGACAACAAGGACAAGTCAATCTTTGAGTTTCTTAAGTCAGCGAATGGTGGCGAAATTGTCAAGGCATCGGCCACCGTGCTGAGCAATGACGAGAAACACCACCGAGTGCTGTTTGCCTTTGGACCTGTTGTTGAAGCCTATAGAACTGATCACACGGTGATCGATAGGCCACCTCATGAGTTAATGAAGAATACCTGGAGCAGCCAGGTGCCCATGATGTTTGGGGGAACCAGCTTCGAGGGCTTGCTCTTCTATCCAGGTGAGTTACAGGCCTGAGCTTCACTTTAGTTGAAATTGAAATGTATTCCCTTTATTAGAGGTCTCGAGGCGTCCTGCCACCCTGGATGAGGTGGGCAACTGCAAGAACCTGTTGCCCAACGACCTGAGCCCCAACTTGGACAAGAAGCTGCGCGAGAACTACGGCCTGCAGCTGAAGAAGGCGTACTTCGGCGAGGAACCCTGCAACCAGGCCAACATGATGAAGTTCCTCGAACTATGCTCCTACCGCGAATTCTGGCATCCCATTTACCGGGCTGCTCTGGCTCGAGTCCGGCAATCCAGTGCTCCCACCTACCTCTATCGCTTCGATCACGACTCCAAGCTGTGCAACGCCATCAGGATCGTGCTGTGCGGCCACCAGATGCGTGGAGTGTGCCACGGAGACGATCTGTGCTACATCTACCACAGCATGTTGTCGCACCAATCCGCTCCGGACTCGCCGGAACACAAAGTGATAACTGGGATGATCGATGTCTGGACGAGTTTCGCCGCCAACGGCGATCCCAATTGCGAGAGCATCAAGGATCTGAAGTTCGCTCCCCTCGAGGATGAGAACGATTTCAAGTGCCTGAATATTGGCGAGCAGTTCGAGTATAAGACGCTGCCGGAGCTGAAGAAAATCGATACTGTGTGGAACAGTTTCTATGCCCCGAATCAGCTGTAGATGGTGCGGTGCATCTGGGCGGTCTTATAGCTTTAGCTGTCTTAAATTGATTGATCTTAAATTGTGTAAATAAGCTGTACATATGTTGTTATTAGCTTGAGATGTTAATTGTTTAATTTTACATATTGTATTTAGTTGTACCCTGACAGAAGCAAATGTGGTCTTAGTTCGATTTTACAGGAGGAAATAAAGTTAAGTTTTACATTTTTTATACGTGAAAACAAATAGTTGAATCTGTGCTTAAGTTTCAGGAAACCTGAGAGAGAGTAGGTTAGTATACAGACTCAATGACTTTATTTACATTTTTAAATATAAACTAAAATGTAAAAACAAGCGAAGTTGTATTTAATATAATCACACTAACAAATCAGGTATATTTAACTAGGAAATAGCATAATATTTTACCTATGGCTTACATCACATGAAATTTAATATGTTAATCTAATAGCTGCACAAATAATGGACTTCACGTTCTTAATATTATTTTCCTTACCTAAGATTCTAGATTATTATACAGACTCACTGATTTTCCTTACATTTTTAAATAGCAACACTCTGACGCAGCTCCGCATATAGCCTTAATTCAATGTCGTTTCACCTACTTAAAGAATGGATTTAGTTTTGCTATTAAATGTTACCACACTCCTCTGACGGAGATCCGCGCATAGCTTTAGTTCAATGTCGTTTCTGCATCGCCTATATAAATAATGGATATTGTTATCTTAATAATATCTTGCGGATTATTTCATACCCATTGATTTCTTGTTTAGTTGGAAGTTTTTACATTTTTAAATAGAAACACTCCTCTGACGGAGATCCGCTTAAAGCTTTAGTTCAATGCTGGCGAAGATAGCGTTTCACTAAACCCGTCGCTCTTTTTGCACATTTATTCTATATTTTTTTTTGCGGACTAACACCCGGCAAAACCATCGGCTCCAACCCTTTTACTTCCGACTTCCACCTTGCAAACCCCCCACCAGCCCCCGGACCCCTTTGGCTATATGCTGATGTGACATTTATGTGTGTAAGCCGTCGCTTGACAATCAAAGGGGACAACAATTTCCGCAATGCCACCGCCAACAACGGCAGGCAGGATGACACCAGGGACCAAAGCGTGAGCGTGTAGAAAGAATGAAAAAAAAAATTCCATTAAAATTTTTGCAAGTTTTTAATTCGTTTTTTTTTTTTTGTTAGGGGCGGAGCGGGGCTTTGCCGGAACACGGCCAAAATGTTTGTGTGGTAAATCGAAAAGGGGTTCGTGCACCGTGTGCTGCTCGCCTGGGATGCGTGCTCTCATCAGTAACGTGAAAATTTCATTTCGTCGGCGAGTTGGGCAATTTTTCGTTAAATTTTTCCTATATATAAATTTTTTTTTTTGGTTCAGAATTAGACTGTGTTATGGTCATGGCTGTGGCATGCGGCCGGGCGTGACCGAAAGCGGGGTTTTCGTAGGGGATTTTTCAAGGGGGTTAGCGCCTGAATTCTGTTCATGTGCACGGGGTGTAAAAATGGGCGTTAACTCAATAAATTAGAATTTTTTCCGTTGCACAAAATTGTTAGAGAATGCGATTTCTCGTTTTACACATTCCTCTCTTTCTATTCCTCCGGCTCGGCCGTTTGATTAAATATTTTTTCAATTTGTTTTTAATGAAAACGTGCTGAAAGTTAGGATTTAATTGAAAGCCTAAAAAGATTGTAGAAAAGTAGTTTGCAACTGGAAGGTTCAATCAATTAACTCTCACATTACAGCAAATAGTTTGAATTCAAATTTAATTTTATTGAGCAGATCGCTTTACAAAGCTTGTAAATGGAGCGACCTCTTCTTTAAGGCCAAGCTTGACTTACCAAATATTAAATTGTCTTAAACAAAAGATCCTCTTGAAATCTGTAGGAGAATATTTGCAGTTTTTACATTATTTTTTAAAGCGTTGATTTAATAAGATTTATATTTTTTGTTGTGTAAATCAATGGTTCTCAGCAAGGTTATATATTCTTTATTAATAATAATCTTTATTATTTTACCAAAAAAATAGCTTGACATTTAAACGGATTTTCTCTAAATGGACTCAAAATAGACTACATATTTTTTTGTTGGCCGTTCGCATTTTGTTCCCAGTTTAGCTGATGAGGAATTTTTTCTGACACCGCGGAAAAGTATGCAGCCTGTGAATGTAAATGTTTTTTGTTTTAAATTTAATATTCGCATGTGTCAATGTGGCGGTAGGCGTGGGCCTGCGAGGGCGTGTTTGCTTGCATAAGCCATATTCATCCGCCGTGTTGCCACTTGCCGTGTAGGGCTTTCGTTATTGTTTTCCTTTTTTTTTGTTTTTTGCGTTTTTGCTTGTTGCTTATCGCAGTCACTCGTCGAATGTCTGATCATATTTGTTTGCGGTCCGCACTGCGGTGGCCGCTTAACAAAAAGTGGTCAACACACACACACACACACACATTGACCACAATTATAATGGCCGACGACCATGGCAACTTTGGCGCTTATTGAAGTTCAACTTTTATCAAATTAAATTTGCCGGATTACAGGTATTTAGAGCTGAACAGTCTGTGGCCGGGGCTCCTGGCAATACAAGTGGCATTAGCGGTTGTAATTGAATTTCAGCAATGTGCATGGTATTGCCGCCTTTTTTTAACTGCGGCCTAATTGAATTTACTGCACATTTGAATAATAAAATAAGAACATGATAAGAGAAGCCGGACCCAGGAAGGGATTTCCCCGAAAACTCAACTGATTTTTGTATCGTTTTATTGTTTTAAATGTTCCATTTGAGCCCGTTCGAGTGACTTTGACAGGTCGAGGGAGAAAAAGCGTATTCCTAATATTATTTACAAATTGAATAACCCCTGCTGATGAAAAAATAAATACGAAATTTCAATGGAAATTGAGTCGAAAATTAAATAAATAAATAACTGCAAATTGTTTGGAAGTATTAAGTTTCCTAGTTTCCGATTGATTGACGGATATTTTTTGTATAAAAATACAATATTTAAAAATTCCGAGCGGGA
Source organism: Drosophila kanapiae (assembly GCA_008042475.1). NCBI lineage: Eukaryota > Metazoa > Arthropoda > Insecta > Diptera > Drosophilidae > Drosophila > Drosophila kanapiae. The sequence continues at coordinate 73,451 of VNJM01001606.1, forward strand.
TTTTTTTATGTATATTCCACGTATAAAGTTATTTCATTTGTTCTTCTTAAATTAAAATGATAAGCTGAGCTGGCTGTAGCTTTCTGAGGAATTTTCCCACTTCAACGTCACTTAATTTTGAGCAAACATTTAGTAAAGAATTTACCATTTAATGTTAAGATTTCTCAAAAATTCCTTGAGCCATTTAGGTCTAAGGAGACATTCTTGCGCCCTCTTCTGACCTCAAAGTGAAAGATTGAGACAGAAGGCAGTGGCAGCTGCAACTCAATTATGTTGCAAGTTGCAAGCATGAATTATTCACTTAAGTGTCGCAAATAACGTGAAAAAGGCTGCCACGCCGGCAGCCGTTGCGTTGCATTGCGTTTTACCTGCAAACACTTCAACGCACACGGACGCAACTCAATTTGAGCATAAATTTCATTTGGTCCGAGTGAAAACAACAGCAGCAGCAGCTTCAGATTCAGCAACAGCAACATGATCGGAGCCAGGAGCAGGAGCAGTAGCAGTAACAGGAGCTGCCACCTCACCAACTTTAATAACAAACACAATTTAAGTGCACATAAAACGACATGCCAGGCAGCTGAAAGCTCTGCTCCTGCTCCTTTCGAGTTATGCACTCCAAGGATATGCTCCGCATTTTATGCACTCCCAAGCAAAGTTATTGAGTAATCAGCTTTAAAATTTTTCGAGCCCCTTTTGGCCCCGACCAGCTCGCACCTCGCATCCGCCGTTGGCCATTTGTTCGCTCCATTTTGGCCAAAGTAGCCCGCAAGCGGCAGCTGCAGGAGGCCAACTGCATCCTGCATCCTGGCCATAAAATGCCCGAAATGTATGCCGGGGCACGTGGCAGCTGAAAATGATTGCGCGACATGCTTGGTTTATGCATTTTGGGTGCCACAATTTATGTGGAGCTGGAGGCGTAGCTGCCACTGGAGAAGGCGATGGAGGTGGAGATGGAGATGCCGGCGCCCCGGAGACTCAAGGTGCTTAGAATCGCACTTAGCCACAGGCAGCGCGACGTATCAGTGTTAATAGGTTTGCTTTGCCCCATCAGGATGTGGCTAATCAGGAGGTGAACGGAGACAAAGGAAGGGGATAAACTAAACACCTTCTTACTTTTAGCAGAATGTGAAACATGGAGAGTATTCTCAACAGGCAAGTTCATACTTTCACTTGAGAAAAACTTGTTCTTGTCAATATATATTTGTTAATAAATTAAATAGTGTAGGTAATTCTTAGACACTTCATTTCCAAATACATTTCAATGCCTTATTAGAAGAAAAATTCGATTTCCCCTTAGTCAAGTTTAAGCATACCACTGATGGACCCAACGACACCCTCTCTTCGAGGCTGACCGTGGAAGAAACTATTATTTATTGGTGTTGGCTGACCAACAGCTACATAAATTAGACGCAGACAATGAACAATGTAGCTTGCGCCTGTTTGCATGCCACACATTTTTTACTATCCCGTTATCTTGCTCTGCTCTTGCTTGTATGTCCCTTCACATCCTTGGGCTTTTTATACCCGTACTGTGTCTGTGTATCTGTTACTGTCTGCTCTCTCTCTTTTTTTTCCTGCAGTTGGCCGACTCATTAAGCCCAGTAATGACACTTTAACGCTGCGAGCACGTCCTAAGCTCGCCGGCAATAATTCATGCCACTGAATGATTTGTGGAGCCCTCGGAAAGGACGATCGGTGTAGCGGTGGGAGCCAGGACTCTGCCGATATGGGCAGCCGTCGAAGTTCGGCCCTCGTTGAAGTGTGAACATAATTTGCTGGCATATTTCAGGCAGGTAAACTTTTCCGCAGCAGCTGCTACCACAGACAATGGCAAATTATTGGTCGATTCCTTTAATGTTTGCCGCCATCTTGTACCTGGCCAGTGTGTTAATAAATGGAGTATAAGGATGTACTCTCTAGGTAACGACAAGCGGCAGAATGGTGGCTATGTTCCGGCTATGATTAAAGGAATATGCATTCTTTATTTATAAATCAAAATTTATTATATAGACACTATATACAAATATTGCGGTACTAAGAAGAAAGAAATTCTTTAAAATATTAGATGACAAACAAATAAATAAAAGACTTTTATTAAAAGTATAAAGCAATTTGTGTGGAACTTCAATATTTCATTGTTATTCATAAAATAAGTTTATCTCGTCGACTGCAGTTCGAAATTAAACATTAAATTTTCACCATCAATTTGATTGAAATTTAAATTGTTATAAAATAAAGTTATCATTGCCAGGCAGAACTTCAGAAATATATATAAGTAATTATTTTAATTAAAAATTTTCCAATAGGAAAGTGTCATAAAAACTAATGCGGTGTCAAAATGCAGCAAAAATGAAAATAGCTGTGCGAAAATTCTCGAATAACTATCTCGAATCGAAAAGAACACGCCTGGTCCCGGGAAAGTGTGCCAAAAACTCAGCTAGAGAAAATTCAAGAGAAAACTTTAAAAATTCAGGGTGCCACCGACGCTCATACAGAGCGAAGTGTTATGGCCATGGTGTAAATATTTACATGTTTACATGCACATATACACGATGTGGTCAGCAAGACAGAAAGCGGCCACATTCAAAAAACCGCAGCAAACTAATAATAACCAGCAAAGCCACATGGTCAGAAAAAAGTGCTGGAAGGGTGGGCAGGATGCTCAGTGGCAGCGAAGGAGCGGGCAGGACACAGGGACAGCTGGAGATGTGTGTTAAGTGCGCCCAAAGTGGACACGAGGTGGGAAGGAGATGGCAGCACAAAACACAGCAAACATAATTGCAGCCGCGAAATTTACAAATAGCTTTTAGTGTCGCCGCAAAATACAAAGCACTCCCACACACACACATTCTCCGAAAGTGAACTCTTCATCATGCACTTAAAGAAAATATTTCGACTAAAATCATTGCAGTTTCTTAAATATTTTTCTGTTGAGTTTCAGGGATTATGCTTGTTTATTACAGAAATATTACAGAAATTCTTGGCATGGCTTAAAAATAAACAAAATAAACTAGATACAAGTTTTATTTTTGCTTAAATAAATTCAGTATTTCCTTGAACTTAAGTTTAATCTAAATCAGAGCTGTTATAATTAATTTTGTGAGCTAGAGAAGGTCCAAATAGACCCCGATTTAACAATGAAATGAAATAGAAATTAATGAATTATGATTTCAGATGGCTATAAAATACCTTCCCTTTAATTACAATTAAAATCCCCATGAGGACAGCTGATTTTTCGCAGTGATTCATATATGCAAGTAATGCACTCAATGCATATCAGCCGCAGGACTTTGTCGGGTGGCAATATCGCTAAACAAATGCGCCAAGTTGTGGGTGCGGGTGGCTGCTGAAAGCGGGAACTCTGTCCACTGGAGTACAGTAATAACTTCGCCACTTTGGACACTCGGGAGAGCACGTCCAATTTGTCACGAGCCAGCAGCAGGGTTTGGAGTCCGGCGCTAAAAAATTGTTAATGTAAAATGCGAGAGCTGAGAGCTGAGAGCTCGAGCTGGAGCCCGCAGCCATGACTCCGTCCGTGTCTGTGCCCGTGTCCGTGTCCTTGGCCACTAATTAATGCGGCTTGTTCGGCTCGCTGGCCATGGCTGTTTTGGCAAGTCGCAGCCAGCACTTGTAACTGTCGGCAGAAACGACATTACCACCCAAAAAACACCACCCCCCGAGTACCCCTCGCCAACTTCCCGCTTAACATTAGGCGTTGCCCGGTTTCTGTCGAATTTTTGTTGTTTTTTTTTTGTTTTTGCGGCTGCATGGCCGTTGGCTGGAAATTAATTTTTGCACTGCCGCAGTGAGCTTTTCGAGCGATCTCAGTCCCCGGGCCCTCGGCTTTTTCGCATTTGCTTAACTCGGCCCCGATTGCCGCCCACAGTGCGTATGCGTAATGACATATTTGGGGTTGTCCGAGAGTGGGCCCTTGGGATTGGTACAAGAGTTTTATGGCCGTGCCCAGCATGTTCGTGTTGGAATAGCATTCGGTGTGTCAGGGGCTCTGCGAAAAGTAAGCCCAGTTGGCTGTTGAGAAAGCAAAAAGGACGGTTTTTTTATTGTCCTGCTGAGTATGTGATACTACGTAGGATTTGCAACTAGGGCCACTAGTTACTTTAGAAAGAAACCAAAGATTACTACCCTGATTGGCATATTTTAAATACTATTCAAATGTTTCTCCCTGTGTTGTTTTAATTGTTTGCAAATAAGTATTATCAGCCCCTAAGTAGAAACTCAAATATCAAGAGTATTATAATGCTGATGGGTTCCATAAATTACAGTTTGCTTAGGCTTTTCACATATGCAAAGCCCCTTTGTTATTTACCAAAAAATATACCATAAAACATACAATTGCAAAAACAAACCGGTTAGACAGAGGGATTTTCACGATGCCAAAAACTTTTCTCATTACGAAATCGTTGCAACAAAAAAGTAAACAGCACAGAATTGCATTCCCCCTTTCCGAATGCAACAAGCAAACATTTTTTCGAACTAAAGTAAAACAATGCTCAATAGTTTGTCTACCCCATTCATTTGTACTTTTGGCAAACTTTGGCCAACAATAAAAGTGCAAGCAAAATATTTGCCGTATGATAAAAGTTAAGGCGTCCTTGGACCGGGCGAAAGTGCGAGGATCAAATTGGAAGGATGCGGGATACGACACAAAAACGAACTGACAAATACCTAGCATCAAATTAGCTAAATTATAAATCGGCTTCCTTGCCGCTGCAGCAACTTTCGGGGGGTGAAAAAAGAAAGTTGTGTGCCGACAGCAATTTCCGCTGCTCAGTTACCAGAAATGGAAGGAAGACATATGCAAACTGCTGGCTTGTCAGCAGGTGCTGGAGCAGGAGGGCAGGGACAGGTGTGTATCCCTCTAAGGACACGGTTACCTTCACGCCGTCAGACAGACAGTTGGCTGCAACTTTATTCTAGCTGTAACTTTTTGCTAATTATCTGCCGGCAAATGCTGGAAGTGTTGCACGTAGCTGTGTTTTGTTGCGGGCACAAATTGCCTGAAATATTTGCATTTCCGTTACGTAATTAATAGTTGAACCCGGCTCAGTCCTGGCAAGTTTATCGCCTCACATCGCATCCCAGCAGGCAGCTGGGTGCGTGTGTAAAATTGTAAAAGTTTTTGGCTCTTTGTCTTCAATCTCCGCGCAGCGAGCAGGAAAATTAATTAAAGGCAGCTCCATCGCTTGACGAGCTGAAATGAACTTTACTAATAATTTTGCGCAACTTTCATACGTCTTAATGTGGAAAAATGTAGCAAGCTCAAGTCTATTATTTTGCAAGGAAACTAAAGAAAGTAATTTCCCTTTGGAGCACACCCTTGCATTAAAAGGCAAAAACTTAAGCTCAAAAACATAGGAAATTCCTTGGCATCCCATGTGTCTGCGATTGCAATGTGTTAATGCAACAAATAAAACCAACAAACTGCCATGATTTCGATTATCTAGTAAACACATTAAATGGTGTGGCAGACAATGGTAGCAGGACACGAAGGACGAGACCCAAGCCCACAACCAAAACAGAAACAAAAGCTGAAACATCTTGGGGCACTGGAAATAAAAGAAAAATAAACATCTGAATTTAATTATGATATAGACTTAGGGATACTCTATTTTAAGGGGCTTTGCATAAGGATTATTGCTTTATAAATCTTATTGGTACACATTTTATTACATGTAATTACTTATTTTCTATTTTTAAATGTAAATTAAGTTAAAGAAAAAGCCGAACATATTATTGCCAATACCTTATGTTTAAATATAAATATAGTACAGCATCATTGATATCTTCCTACAGTTGAAACACATTTCAAAATATTCAATATACCTTTCTCCTTTGTATTAACGGGTATAAAAAATGCAAAAGAAAACCCGAAAGGAAAGTCGCGTGCGCCAAAAAATATTTATTGGCCTCGAGCGTAGCGTTGGCAGCGCTAAAATAGAAATCGCAGCGCTTCAGCTGCAGATACGGCCATGGCTTTGGCTCCTGCTACTGCTCCTGCTTCTGATCCTAGTCCTGGTCCTAGAGAAAGGGCCAAAGAAATGGCGGAAATACAAAGTTGAGGTATCAGACCAGGAAGTGCATATCGCGTCAGGGAAATGCCCGAACAACAGCAACAACCAGGACAGCACGGAATCGTAAATAAAATGCAATACAAATGCGAGAGTGCAAACAAACCGAAGCCGAAATGCTACCAAATCACTGACAGCCGCAACAGTATAAATTGGCTAAAAGAAATGGGAAATGTAGAAAAAAGAAAACCTTTATATATATATCTTAAATTCTTTGTCCAATGAATGATTTTAAGTAAGAACGATAGAAGAGAGCTGGCTGATCATTTTGATGTTTTTCAGCTAAAGAGTGGCTTTCTAAACAAAAAACAAAATAATTTAATTTTGTCCAGTAACTGTATCTCATTTTAAAGTACTTTAAGTTTGGCATTACCCGAGGTTTTTCAAATTATAAGTATTTATTTTGTTTTTTAAGCTGAATTTTGTGAAAAATTAATGCGTTTCTTCTGACAGTTGATTTGCAAAATGGAAATATTCCTACCAGTCATTTTGTAATATGAAAATTTGATATTTCCAGCATTCAGGAGTGACTTTAGAGCAATTCCCACAGCGTTATCCCTCAGCGAATTGGCTCTGTAGTCATGTATAAAATACGCATCGCGACTGGCAAATAAAATTGCTGAGGAAAAATCAAATGGCAGCCGACATTTGCCGTGTGGACAAAACCGCGCATGTGTTTGCCCCGATATGCCACAAACTGAAACAGAGTCGGGGTGCAACTTTACTTTTTCGGCTCTTGGGAAATTGGAAAATTGCAAATCACGTAGTGCAAAGATAGAATAGAAATCCACCCCACTTCCCCCACTTTTCCAGCAGAATAAATCTCCGAGTCAAATAAAAAATGCATTTTTATTGCCCATCGTCTGCTGGCTGGCATATGAAAAGTTCCAATTGGCAAACTTAACACGACGATGCTTACCATACTCGGCAGCAAGTCCGCCCCCTTTTGCTCATTTGGTAGGCAATAAAAAACTTGTTGCAAGCCAAACAATGTTTGTCTTTCACCTTTTCTTTGCACAAAACGCCAGGCAAAACAACCTTTTTTTCATGGCTTCCTTACTTTGTTGTTTCTGCATAAGTCAGTGGGGTTTTCCGGCCAAAGGCGAGGGCTAAATTTAAATTTTGTAAATCAAAATACTTTCGACACGGCATTATTGCACGCCCTGCATGTGCCAACGGTTGGGGCACAAAAGTATGCAGTGTTTGTTTAGGCGTCCTGGTAAACATTTTGCCCACTTTACCCAGCTCGATACCCTTTCAAAAGGGAACTACCCAATCTATTTAAGTTTTAACTACTTATCATTACCCCGAGGCATCACTTAAAAGGCAAGGGTTGTCTATAATTTGAATGTTATTTAGGCTTGGTTGATAGTCTTAAGACTATCTTATCTTATTAAAAAGGAATTCATAAGATCCTATTTTAAGAATCTAAAGAAGATAAATTGTTAGATATTTATAAACCTCATTGAAAGTTTAGTAAAAAATCTATTTTAATTTTACATTTCTCTTAATAATAATTGTTACTAGTTTTAGGTTCCCTTTTTTTAGAAAGTTCTTGTAAATTTCTAAAAATAAATTTCAACTTTTAATAGGGAATTTCTCAATTCGTTTTCAACAAAAGCACATTTTCCTTTTCTCATCCTTTTTCCAGTAGCTTTTTTGCCTCTTTTAAATAAAGTTTACGAGTATAGCCAACTGTGTGTGAGATTTTTCGGTTGAGCGTGGGCGTGTTAAAGATTTCCCGCAGACTGTAGTTGCTTAACCAAGTACAAGCAATAAAGGATTTTGTTAGAAATCTCATACTAGATGGGGAACGAAGGAGACAAACAATAAACTATAGCCATTTGATTTGGATCTGACTAAATATAAAAACAAAACTACTTTGTTTCAGTTCAGCAAACCCACACAAATTGTAGTTATTTTCTAATAATAAACACAGTGGAAATGAGGCCATTTTATGCCACTATATTCGCAATCAAATTAATTAATGTGTCGATGGAAAAAGTCAGCAAAGCTTTTTGTACTATTTTATTTAATTAGCACCAGCTCAATGCGCAATGAAATTAATTATCTGCATTCGGTTAAAAGCCATGGTGTACAAAAATGGTAGCTGATGCTATTAAACAAAAAAATCAACGTCAATAATAGGGAAAAATGGTGCCAGATTAGCTATGGCTTCTGCTAAATGAGAAGCGACACTTTGTTGCTTTTAATTCGTATTAGTGCATTCAACATTTAAAATCAAATTAGTTGCGAATTATTTTGTTCATTGTCGGTTGCTAAGTTTTGACATACATCCTACTCAGGGTGTTATTCCCAATTCCAATTCCAATTCCAATAGTTATATAAAAAAAGCGAGTCAGCAATAGAAACCAATAATGACAGGTGTTCAATTAAATACAATTTAATGTCGATGGCAACCACAAACGAACTTTAAATAATGTGTTTATATAAAAACCCGAAAGGGATTGCACTAAATGAGACAATAATATTAATGACTTATACGGTCTCTTTATAAACATAGTTTCGAGCACAAGTTGCGGTAACAATCGAAAATCAGCAGCGAAAGTCACTAATTATATATTAAATATTTATTTGCTTATAAAATGTTATTATAATTATATTATCTTATATATTATTAATCAGTTGAATTTTCATAATAGCCAAAGTATATCCCAAATTCATACCTAAATAAAAACTAAATAAAGTAGGGAAACTCTTGAGTTTCTTGTAAGAATAGTGACATTCTTAAGTGCCTCTTCATGTCCATGTTCTTGTTGATGTTCCCTGCTGCAGTTTATATTGCTGAGAGAGTTCTTGTTTAAGAACTCCTTTTATGCTGCAGATCTTTCCAAAAATTCCATCCTTTACTGTTTTGCATATTTCGGGCACGTTGTGCTCTGTGTTTGTGCGATGCCAAGTCATAATTTCCTTATATTACTGTCCTTGGCCCCTTTTGCCAGTTTTTTTCCTGTTGCCTTTCTGCTTTGGATGGCAGTGCAACATTTGCTTTGTGCAACATTTTAATTACGCATTCAGTTGGCGCAGACTCGCAAGAATTATGGCACAGAGGGGGTTAAATGGGCCGGCGAAGGAGGGCGAAGGGGGCGTGGCAGGATACGTTCTGCTGCCGGCAGGAGTCAGCTGTTAAACACACAGAAAGAAAAGCTTGGTAAAAGCTAAGCGAGGATTTATGAAAGCCAAGCAAAAGAGTGAAGGTTGGAGGTAGCGAAACTTAGGATATACAGAATAAATAAAAACATAATAAAAGTTTAAACACAGGCTCTAAACAATAAGTACTGTTCTAACTTTTAATTTTATACCCAAGATTATTTTAATTATTTTAAGTAAAAACCACCTGCAAATATAATATTTCATAAGCTTAGTTTAATTTTTTTAGGTGTCGCTGTTTTGCCACCTCCACCATGTTTAACATTTCGCGCTATTTATGCATAATTTAACCATTTTATTTTATTATTTGCGACCCGCTTCTTGTTCTTGCTCTTGTTGCAAATAAATGGCAGCAAATATGCAAAAATAATGTACAGGGCCAAAAACAGAGTTGCAATGGGGGGGCGCGGCGGTTTTAAAAGGGTTCTTTTTTGCCAACAGCTTGAGTAAATGTTTGATCGGGCTCGCCCAGCCAAAAGTTTTATGGCACCCGAACTGCGCATAAAATCTTAACAATTCCCAAATTTATCATAAAACGTAGTTAGGCCTGACCCCCCAGTTGGTGGGTAGGGGGTAGGTTGTTTTCCGTAAAACATTTTAAGTTTAATGGCAATTAACCTCGGCGCTGCGAAATTAAAATCATGAGCCCGGCATAACCCGCGTATGTGGCTCTACATAAATCTTCCTCCCGAGTCGCAGAAGGGTTGCGAGTGAGCCGAGGAGGAGTCCTCGGGCAGACATGACACGTATTTATAGCGCGCCAACGACCTCACTCGGGCCACATTGCTAATACGCCATGTTGGCTGCTGCTCAGCTTTCTGCCCCGGCATTGTTTTATATGTGCGCACACACTCGTGCACACTCGCGCTTCCGCTCAGACCCAGACCCTCATGCGACCCACACACACACGTAGACACGTACACACACTGGCTCGCAGACAGCCAACTTACACATTTCGAGTGCAAGTCAAGTTGAAGCTGGCCTTGCATCGTTCAGCATGCAGAGAAAGAAATAGCTTGGAGAGTTCTGATGGAAATTGGAGCTTGAAACTAGCCTTAAATAGAATTCTTCTATTTTGCCAAAGAATATTATAATAAACACCTTAAAAAATCATCTAAAAATGTAGAATTTCTTAACAAATATGTTTTAAAGAAAGAAATAAAAAGGTTTACATGTGTTCTCAAAGGAATATCTTATATTTAAACGTAACCTCGCCAAAGTAGGATTTGTAATTAATAACTAATCCTATAATTAAACATTTTTTTTGGTTATATTTTCCCTGCGTGCACGGCCGCATGCGTCTGCATTTGTATTAGCTGATTGTGTGGGGCGATGCAGCTGAAACAGAGGCAATTGCCGCGTACAAGCTCGTAAATTGAATAAAAGTTCAAATGTTGGCAATTAATAAACTGAAAAAGTTAATGCTCAGCTTGCACTCCGCCACCCCGGCAAGTTGCAACCACAATCTATTCAGACTAAGAAATTGCTGGGGCCTTGCCTCATCAACCAAAATATCTGATCCTCCAACCAAAAGTCAGGCTAGGCTGCTTTATACAATTTAAATTTTGGATTAACAGAAGAAAATATAAGAAACTGAACGCTGGTTAACTGGGGAGTCCAATGGCAATGCCAATGGCCTATTTTATTTAATAAATTGAACATTGAGTGTGACTTATTTTAAAACCCCTGGGAGGGTATACATATGTCTGCAAGGATACTTCCCCTAAGGCACTTTTCCTTAGCATTTCCTATCTACTATAGACCGAATCTCTGGGAACACTAAAAGGCAGTTCATTTTGTTAAAATTGCCTGTATCTTGCTGGCAGTTAGCTCTTCCTTTTAGCCCTGAGCAGAGATTGCGGCAGACGCTAATTGCTTGAAAAGCCTGAAACCTCTTACCATTAAAGCCCCCCCCCGAAGGTCCTTCTATAGAAGACCCCCGTTTCACCATCAATTTCTGCCGTAATGCGTTGCCATTGTAATGAAGTCGTGCAGCATTTTGAAATCGGTGCACCGGGGGCTCTGAAAACAATGCCAGGCTCTTTTGCTCTTTTATTTTTTCAAAAATAGAGGTACTGCACATTTGCTGCAGTTAACACTTGTTGTGCGAGGCTCCAACCAATTTTCAGTGCCAACTGCTGTTGTTGGAATTTAATTGTTGTTCGGGATCCCACAGCCGGCGACCCTTTTGGTAATGTTTTAATTGTTGTTTCGCAGTTTAAATTCGGAATAATTTTGCCAAGTACATACACGGCGACAAAAACCATGTAGTTTGCAGATTTGTAAGGATAAAGTTGATTGCGGAGACTGTTTTGTCAGTAAACTTTGACGCAGCGTCGGTTGATAATTTAAATTACTGAGGAAGCTGCATTTATTACTCATTTGCATTTATTTTTCAGCTCTATTATATTTTGTATTTTCATAATCCATAATATCAAACGATCCCCAATTTACTTTCTGTGTTTGCATATACCGGAAGTATAAATCCGTAAATATTTCGATTCCGAACAGGCTGTGCGAGGCGGGCATTTTATTTTTGCACCTGCTTCATCATAATCTTGATAGCTACGCGAATTGTTTGCAGCCAACTTTAAATTGTTTTTGTTTTGCACCGATGATTTGTGGGCTAAAAACAAATAGATATATATATATATACAGCCGTGGCCGTAAATGGACGGCACAGGCGGCCTGTTAATGCTTTTTGCGATGACTCTTAATGTGCAGCCGCGCGCTTTTTAATTATTTAAAGCCCAAAACGCCGAAACGCCGCGTAAGCGCGTTATTTAATAAATGACAGCTATTTGCAGGAAGTTGAGAAATGATTACGCCCGTGGGGAGACAGTTTCCCATAGCTTGCCTTATCCGCAGGCGCTTTTAATTCCCCTGACAGACGCCCGACTCCTGTTGATATTTGTTTGTCTTCCAGAAACGAGCAAACGAGGCAAAGGCAGAGGCAAATCTAATTTCTAACGCAGAAAGAAGGCTGCGCCACTGAACAGATTACGCAACAAAAAAAGCGGCCAGAATTGGATGTGGAAAAGGAATTCTCTGTTATTTGTGCGAGGTAGAGGAAAAATCAAGAGACGTCTGACAGTCGAGCCCCCGAAAAGCGTATGCAATGCATGTGTATGGCATAAATCAAAGCTAGACAATTTTGGCTTGGGAAAACATGAGCGGCGAAAAATAAGAAAAACGACAGTGGGACGCCCCAAACGGGAGAGGGGGGGCGGAGGAAATCAAAAGTAAGTGACAAGCAGACAGGCAGACGCACAGAAAACACATGTGCACCGCAAACAAACAGGATGTTAGGGGGTTTTGGCAGGAGGGGCTGCAGGATCTCTCTCACATGACAAGTTGCTCTTTGAATATTCCGAATGCTCCCTACTACGTACCGTTTAAGTACTTTAATTGTTTCTAGCCAAGATGTTAACAACGGGAATTTGACAAAGGAGCATGAAGCGTTGCTAAGAAAACAAGTGCAAACAGTTCAGGTGGAGTTTCAAAGGGTTTCTCTAAATAAATTCCCAAGAAAATATTGAATGGCTCCCATTTCTTCTATTTTTATTGCACTATGTATTGGAGTTTTAACAATTAAAAATATGTCCTTCAAATTTCATGGTATAACTGCGATTGTTTCCATAGTTATATCAGGTTAACGACATCCACATTATATACGTTCTTGTTTTCAAAATTGTCGATTTCTCAGAAAATTTTGACATATCATAAAACTTTACACATACTATGTATACATACCCTATAACGCAACCCGTTCCCTAAACATCTTTATTTTAAAAATTTGTTTATATAACATTTTTATAATAATAAAAAACTGCGGAAAATTAGCTAAACAAATGACTTTAAGAGCAAGTCGCTTGTCAATTCATTTTTTTTTATTTAAATATTTGTAGCTTAAACTACGATTAATTAACACATCTGATTTCACGATAAAAGATGTCTTTTCGGACATATCCTGTGATCGCTAGAGTGTCCGCCGATTAAAATGTCTCGCCGAAACCTCCACGAAAAAATTTGCGCCTTTATCCGCCATTTTAAAAATCGTACAAAAATTTATTTTTCTAAAATGTGAAAGGTTAAAATTTGCTAAATACATATGTCAAGATTCATAACTGTAGCGCAGTCCCTTTCTTAAAAAAAAATTATTCAAAAAATGTACCATTTGGTGTTAAATATATCTTCCCTTAAGTTCAACTTCATGATTTCAGTTAGCATGATAAATATTAAGTTATAGGAAAAGCTTTGTGGATTTTTTCGCAACATATCCGGTCCATTAATTATATTTTCCCATAGGGAAGTCTATATTATATTAAACATGTTTTTTAAAGAAGTTGTTTTATTTCCTATCAGGTAATAAACAAGTTTTCTTTAGAGTTCTAACACTTGATGGACATAAAATAAAAAGCATAGGCATGGCGCAATAAAGTGACTGTAGATGCTAATTTTAATTGTGTTTTGATTAAAAACATAAATATTTATTAACCAACAAATACAAAGTGTTCCTAGACTATTGGCATATTATTTAAAATTCTTCCCCCATTAATCAAACTTTAAACAAATCGTTTCTTTTCATCTAAATCACCTTTTCCTATCCCGACTATTTTTTTCAAAGGGCTTACAAGGAGAATTCGCATTTGTAACTTGTTCCACTCTATGTTTAAACTGTTTCCAATTATTTTTCCCTCATCTGGCTGCACAGCGCACACACCTCTTATCGGGACTCAATAAATTGCTGTCTCGGCGCGAAATGCACACCTGTGCCTGTGCCGGGGCCAGAGGATCAGGTAGCTGTCAGCCAGCTGCGAGTTGCTTAACCTCTCCGCCTCTCAAACAGTCAGCCATCCCCCCAAACAGTCAGTCAGCCAGCCCAGCCCCATCCCCAGTTTTATTATTTTGTGCGCCATAGCTTGGCTTTTTTAATCACTGCCCTGGAACACCGAAGCCCCGATGCGCCAGACAGTTGGGTATACAAAATATGTCAACAGAGGCGACAGGCGGCAAAAAGAGGGCGAAACTCCGTTACTGTGTGCTTAGACCTTTAGACACTGGCCAGACAATGGTCGGTCGTGTCAGCGGCATTTCCGTCCGCCTGTCACAGGATAACACTCCGCTCCGCTCTGCTCTGATTTGCCGGAATATTCGTATGAATAAACGGATAAACCGCACTGACATCCCGCCAGGGCATTGGATGGACTTCAATGAATCGAACGCCAATTATATGCGGATCTCTGAATTGTCGACAATTGCATTACGCAGTGGTTAACTTTCAATGCAAACTATTTTATGCAGACTGCTGCGGGAATCCCTGAAGACGTTTGGGAGATTACACTTTTGTTCTGGATTAAATTATGCTAATAAATGAATTTAGCTCATCGTTTTTGTTTTTTTATATAAAAAAAGTACAAAAAAGAAAAGGTATTTGTTGCCAAACATTTCTTATATGTTATATGGACATTTTAAGAAAGAAAACTTAAAACAATCTTCATACCCTATTTTCTCTGAGTGTGCGATAACATTGATCGAACCCCATTGACTCTTCTGGGTCCTTTGTGATGAAGTTTGTGGATAGGAAACCGCACAAACCTCAAGGGATTACTACATCAGAGGCAACCGCAGAAAGGGGTTAATGCACTCTTCGCACACGGGACACAACAAGCCAATTGGGTTTAGTGCGCATCCAGAGGCTGCCAAGGTCCTGTCATATGTTCGCCATTTAATATTTATTAATGGTCGAGGGGCGAAAACAAAAATGGGCAAAACCGAACCCGAACTGAATGCATCAGCGAGCCAGTTAATATTAAATTGCCGCATCAATAGGCACAACAACAAAGGGATAAATTTGATTGAACAACAATATATAAGCAGTCCGGAAAAAAAACTATGCAGAGTTCGGGCTTGAGGTTTCCCTCCGAACATCAAACGCTTCATAAACGCGGAGCCATAACCCAAAAAAAAAGGAAGAAAAAAAAAGAAGAAAGCTGAGGAAAAACTTATGGCTCCCAGGGGAGACACTTGAGTGACTACCGCAACTGGAGGGGATGCTCCCTCCGAGGCAGCTCCCTGCGAAGGAAACCGAAACTATTTCTTTGCGCAGCGTTGTGGAAAATTAAAAACGCCCAGGCCTAAGTCTTGGGCGACCTCCTGCCGATGCCGCTGCATCTTCTGCTTATTAATAACTGCGGCGGCAGCGAAACAGTTATTAGACTCAACATACTCGAAATGTGGGTTATCCCGCCCGGATTTACCCCGGATCGGGGCCATTGAACCTCTCGTCGAGCATGGCCGTAATCAGTGGTATTGCAGATTCCGACTCATCCAGTCCGGGTCCATCCCGTTCCACAGTCCTAATCAGCACTCACATTACGCATACGCATGGTTGTCATAATTTCGCATTATTGATTTATTAGGTCGCAATGTTTGCATAGCCAAATGCGAATGACAGGGCGATAAGCGGTTTGTTTTTGGCCTGGTTTTTTTTTATTGACATAAATAAGGCAACGATTGACAAACGCAGCGAGTGTGTGATGCAGCAATAAGCATTTCAAACTTTTGAGTGGCAAAAATAGTTATGTTTGGTTATTTTAATTGGAAGTCTACTCTTAAAATCATACCATATTTTACCTACTGGTTTCCGTTCTATTTTATTTGTACTTAAACACCAATAGAGATCAGCAAACATAAAAGTTTATTAAAAAGAAAGATCTTTTTTTAGACAGCACCTGAATTGTTTCAAGATGGATAAAGAAAGTATTCCCAGTCAAGGCATAGTATTCCATGTAACGTTGGCATATTCATTTCCATTGATTTTCTTAGCCAATGACCTTTTTCTTTGTTAATACCCAAGGGGTAGGTCAGATCCTGATCCTTATATTGGTATATTGGAAAGATATTAATAGATAATTATCTGGAGCTGAACTTTTACTTTCCACTCCCTACCAAAGAAGTTCGCCTAGAGGTAAAATCCAGAAAAAAACGTATAAAATATAATTACAGACTATTTAACCCCTAATCAGACTTACAAAAAAAATTTAAATTGCAAAGAAAACCCTTTAAAAGCTGTATAATTTTAAGCCAAAATAAAGTAATAAAAGCGATGCTGACTTTAAAAATTCGACGTCTTTATTATCTTGTAGTTATAGCAAAATTTTAATGTCAATATATTTAGACGGATTCAGACCTCTAATTTGAGAAAAATGTAACAAGTAACTAAATTTTTAATTGTTACCCACCTGAGCCATTTTACCCTGTTTATTGTTCTGTTTAATTAAGCACATGTTAACCGCAAGTAATAATTTGGCTCCTTCATATGAGTCACTCGATGGGGGAAAAGTTATTCCCCAATTAGAGTCAGAATGGCTTTTATTATGCCGAGCGGCCAAGGCTGCAGCCTTGCGAGCCTTGATTAAAGTCGAAACCAAGGTAAAGTGGCCCGAGAATGCAATTGTACTTAAAAGCGCAGCGCAGTGCAATGAGTGAAAATGCCGGATAATAAAGAAGGGGTGCGGAACGGAAGGACGGGAAAGTGGGGCGGCGGTGGCAGAGTCGGAAAAGCCGCTGCGAACATCATTTATAAAAATGGCTCGGCATTTTGCGGGTGCGGCCGGGTGCTGGGTGCTGGGTGCGTCGTGCGGGGGCGAAACACACAGCGCAAAACCGAAACGCATTCAGGCAAACAATTGCAATTGTAATTGAGCCGAGACTCCTCGAATCACTGTCTGTGTGTGGGCGTGGTCGGAGTCTGTTTGCATTGTTATTTCCACGTCGGTGAGTCAGTCCCTGCGTTCCGGCGGTCGCTCGGTCGGGCGGTCGTTTGTTCGGTCGCTTAGTGGCAATAAAAAGAATGCGCGTTCCACGGGGAAATTATGAAAGCGGATTCCTTTTGTTTAGAATCGTTTCTAGATTGCATGCAGCCAAGCGGTACGAGTGCGAGTATGGCAGCGGGAACGGGAACGGTAGACGTGGCGTACTCGCACCATTCCCGCTTATTGCTAATGCGACTGTTATATGGCCACGGCCCCGGCTGATATTAGATATTTGCCAAGTTGCCCCAACGCCTCGCCCCATTTGAGCCTGTTACGTCTAATGCTGATTGCAGCATCACATATTTATTAATTTCCACGCAGACCCAGCCCCGAATGGAGGCAAGTGAATGGATTCAAGGGCTTGAGCGGCCTGGTATTCAGTTATCGGGTTTCCTTGAGTTCTTTTATTACATTTTTTCTTCTATAATTTTTGCTAAAGGGGCACTGTTTTAAATTTTATACACGGAACCCATACGGTACATGTATCACTTTCTGATCACCATCTCCAGACGAGTCGATTTAGCCATGTCTGTATGTCCGCCCGTGTAAAAGAACTGATCTCACAGACTATAAAAGGAAGGACCATTTGGTGACATTAATATATGTGGCACAGTTCATTTAAATAATATATATATATAGTTATAAATATATAGACATATGTATGAACATGCTATGAAAATTGAAGTAAAATCGGATGATAGACATGGGTGTTTTTTAATGTATGCTGATCTTCTGAAACATCTACATTTGTGTTGGCAACACCAATGGATATTGCTCAACATGTTCCGAGCAACATTTGTTTTCATTTGTGAACATTTTCTTGTTCCTTCCCCTTGATCTTAATCTTTTTTTTATAAGATTAGGCATATTTTAACAAAGTCATTTAGCCATTTCACTGTGCCTTTAAATTTCACCACGATGATATGGCAACCTGGTATTCCGACTGTAGCTTTCCTACTTGCTTTATAACAATAAACTTCTGTAATATTTTGTACATGCATTCTAATATAATTATTTAATTTAATTTTTTTTTGTATTTCTCAGGGACTCCTTTATATGAAAAATACTCCAAGTGCATTGACTCTTAAGTGGAATTTCTCAGCATTTTAAATATATATTTTTCTTAACTGGCTTCTGTGCCGGAGAATCCATTCAAAGCCATGCAAATTAAATAAAGAAAATATCGTATAATGCGCATACATGTATGGCAATAACTATAATTAAGGCGATGCCTTGAGCAGTTAAAATTCCTTTCAAGCGATTGCTTTCAGTCGACTACAGCCCGGAGCTCAACTCCGGACTTTTCCGACGAAGATGGCGATGCTCCCCCAAGTGCCGTACGTACGAAACGAAAATCAAATTTTTTATGATTGAGCAGCCAAGGAGCATGAAAATGCCATTTCCATCCCCCGCCCGCAGCATTTGAATGGCTTGCTATTTTGTATCATCATGCAATATGACCAGGGAACGCACTCTCTGACTTTATGCCAATTTCAGCGGGCTGCTGCTGATTTCATTTCCTCCTTAAGCGCGAATATTATTTGCATGCATCTGCAGCATCAGCAGGGTCATGGGGGAAATCGAAGTTTTATCAAGTGTATCAATTCGCATTGTACTTGTGACCCGACGGACAATGAACTGTGATGACTGATTGATCAGGGTGCTTTATAGGCGATAATGGAGCTGTCACCCTGTGTTGGCAAGATTTTTAAGCATTCACAGATCCACTTGGATCCGAATAAAGTTATTTGACACTTGAAATCGATGTGGAATTTAGGATCTTAATATCTTTTCATTTTTTCCCTGCTCAGCTTTATTGGACAGCCGCTTGAAACTTTACAACTTTTTTCATTTAGGTCAATGTTTTGTCAGCTTCAATTAAATTCGTATTTCGATTGACTTTCCTGCCAGGACAACAAGAACAACAGAATGGGCGAGGATAACAATGCAACTGCTTCAGATGCTGCGCAAAAACAAAGGACTTAAGATAAATATTTTCACACGCGACGTTTTCACTGCTAATGAAATTTTGCTTTCAACTAAATTAGTATCTGTCTGTGCAGCAACGCCGGCAACAATGACAGAAAATAAAATTAAATAATGCAAGCACTTTTAGGTTAATTAAACCTGAATAGCAGCAAACGTAGCGCCAAACTAAGCTGGAATAAAGTGAGAACGAGGAGCACAGCGCCCGGGCTAATGCCGGTCTCTGGGCGTCCCAAGGATCTCCCCTGGGAGTCCAGGCCTGTCCTTGTAATTGTTATTACAATACTTGTCCTTTTTCGGTGTATTGTCTGGGCGTCTCGCACTGCACTTTCTATATAATTGTGTGGCGCACACACAGTCTTTTGTTGCCGAATGCATTTGCAGCAGTGCATGCCAAGAACCGAGCAAAGTGCCGGCAGACGGGTTCTGGGATCTGTATGCTCCTTTCGGCTCAGTTACGCAGCTCTTTTTGGCCAATTCTGTGGCCAAACCCGGAGGGGAATGCGTTTTGGGGAACTACCGACAGTGGTTACACTTGCGTTGCCTTCAGCTTGCAAAGCTGCAAAAGTAAACAAAAGTGTTGCCAACTTGCCAGAGACAAATACAAGCAGCAATACAAGGAGCACAGCACAAGGACTCGTCGGTCAACTCTGTATCTATCGCCGCACTGAAAGAAAAAATTATATATGAATTGGAGATTTAAGTTCTGTGAATAACTATAAAGTCTATGTGATATTACTCGAATTAGTGTTAGAAATAGGAGAATGTGCAAGAGTTGTATTTTGTTATTTATTTTTTTTTGTAGATAAGGCACTTCCCCATTATTTATGAAGAGAAATTCTAAAAATATTTTCCCATAAACCACTAGATACAATTATTTGTATTCAAGTGTTTATGTTTGTCTTTTTCCTGAGAGTGTAACAACAAGTTCCTGTTATGGCTGCCTGACGCTTCCCTTGCTTATTATAATTGCCAGCGCTTTCCACCTTTCCCCTTGGAAAAGTTGTTGGGCGTTGTGGGTGTGGCAAGGACTTGGCTCGGCCGTGTCCTGCGACAAATGTAAGCAATGACATTGATGCTGCTTGGCCTTTTTTTGAGCAGAGAGAGAGAGAGAGTGTTTCTGCTTTTGCACATATTTATTTTGTATGCTCAAGTTTGTCGGTTCTTGCAATTGTTATTATTTGTATTGTGTTTGTTGGCAGCATGTATCTGCCAAAAAGCAGCTGAAGCGAGACCAAACCCAGTCAACATTGCGGTCAACAAATGGAAATGGAATGGATTTTACACTGTTTTAGATTAGATTGAAAGCTTAAGAGTTTGATCAGGTTTCGGGTGCAGAGAGAGAAATCAACTAAGCGGGAAATAATAAATAATATGTAAGGAGCTTTTCCCAATTTGCTAACTGCTTTTATACAAATATTTAAAAATCATGTTCTCTGTAAACCTGTACTTAATGCAACTACTTTCTTAGTTTTATTTGGAACTTCCTTAAGCCAAGTCAGCCTAAAGCTCCTTGGGTTGCTCAGGAATATGTTCATTTGTGCTCATATTCCATCTCTGGAACTCGATCCGAACTGCCCGAAGTTGTTGCCAGTTGTCTTTGGCGTTTTCCCCTCGGCTGGGATGTCGTCATAATGCCATTTGTAGCGCACACAATTGCTAATTGCTTTAAATGCATTTTAGCCGGAAGTGGCTTTACCCAAGCCCTTGGCATATGCACAGAAAGGGGAGCAGGAGCAGGAGCTGGGCAGGGCACAGGCACTCAGCTATTTGTCCTGCGTATTATGTACTGCATATTGGCCGGCATTATCTGGGACTGTCTGCCCTTCTCGGTTTGGCTCTGCTTTATTTTATTGTATTGTGTTTTTTATTTATTTAAAGCTATTAGCCCGGCTTAGTCTTTGCCTTGGCTTTGCCTTTGCCTTTGCATGCTGCTGTTGTTCCCTTGGAGTGCAGGGCGAATGGGGCGTATGCGTAATGTGATTCACCAATAAGCCAGTTACTCGGCAATGACAAACAACAGAAGCTGGCATAAAAGAAGTATGAGCTTATGCAAATATTTATATTTTTGCTATTCACATGCACAGACAAACACAGGCCCTGCCTGCGACTTGTCAGCGCTCCGGTTGGGTTATTTAATTGAAATCTACAAGTTTATGATTGTTTTGTATGCAATTTCAATAAGCAATTAAATATGCATGCATTGCATTCATTGTTTGCCTATATTGCCGGTGCCCTTGTCCCTTATCCTGGCGCCTTTTCCCACTGCCCCCTTTCCGTCATCGACTGCTGTTTGTTATGGCCGGGCTCTTTTGTACTGTGGCTTAATGAATTTTGTGGCCGGCATAAATAAGAAACAGACAGCAGCCATTATTTGTTTGGTACTTGCATTTGTCAATATTTATTATGGAGTGTAACCCCTTCAAATGGAATATTGCTTTACAAATATTTTCCCAACTTAAATTGTATACATTTTTAAGTTGCGGAATGTGATATGCATCTATGTATGTATTTGGGCTAATGCAGTTTTCCTTATTAATTATTTTATGCAGCTAGGATCAAGAAGGTGAGCAAGAATTAGTGTATTAAATTTCAAGATCTTTTCCTTGGAATCTAACTAATTTAATCTGGTGAAATAATTTCCATTTGAATATTGCTTTCAATTATTTTTGCCGTATGGAAATGAAATGAAAGTTACTGAAGAAGTTCCTTGGATATTGGAGCTGGCAGGAGGTATTTCGTAATCCTGGCCCACCAGCTGAGTATCGAATTTATTTTTGCTAATAAAATTGATTGTGTTTTAAAACCTCCAAAGGCGGCGAAGTGCCAAAAGGAGCGGGGCAACCATAAAAGAATGTTACACTTTAAAAGTGTGGCTTAGTGGGGAGATTGGGGCTGTTTCGGTTTTCGGGCTTGGGCTGGCTGCTTATGCGTTGACATTTTTATGGGTATTTTATGTGAAGCAAGTGAATATGGCAAAGACAAAGCTAAGCTCCTTTCGGAATCGATAAAAATGCAAATTAAACAGCGGCGGGGTGAGCAGCGTGTAGGAGCCATATAAAGTTGCATATGTGCTTCGGATATAGATATAAACACAGAGATATGGCGGGCAAATGGAAGAGGGAGTGGCAGCTCGTTAAGAGGAAAGCCGGAGCGAAATTCAAGTGCCGGAAAATGGCTTTTGTTTAGAAGGAAAACTCTAGCAGTTTCTCCGCTCACAGTTCCTACTCACATATAAATATGAAAAATATGCAGAAAATGTCAAACGGAAACAAGTTTCCAAGTCAGCTTGCATGATGGAGCACACATGTCCTGGTGGCCACAGGATGACTCCACCGACAGGCAGACACTCCTCCGACCAGTCGAGCGACAAATGAAAATTGCAGAAATGATCGGAAATGACCAATTTGAAATAAAAATGGAGCCAACTGAGGGAAAAAGCAAATGTCAGACAGATCTGAGTGCTCAGATTTTACATTTAAAAGGCAAGGCATTAGTTACTCTTTCTATAAAATATCGGAATATCTTAAAATTTAATTTATGAATGTGCTGGGAGCTTGTACATCATCCTTTCTAAAAGAAATTAGAAACTATTTGCATTTTTTTTTTAAGTTTTATTTGCAGATTCAGTTGGGACTTTCTGGGAATATAAAGTTGATCAAGATATCCAGCGAAAGCGCGCCTATAAGTATTTTAAACTTGTACATTTTCCTAGGCTGTGCACTATTATTTTGACTATGAATATAAGGGCATAGTTGTGTGTGAGCGGAAGTCGAGTGCTTGACATGCAACACCAACCACCACCAACAAGTGGAAAACGGGCGCAGGAAGTTGACTAAATTTCGTACGGAAAAATGCAGTTACCAGGCTCTCTCTTCATATCTGAATGCCAAGAGCAGCAACACACAGATCGGATCAGATATGACAAGATGACAAATTGGAAAATTTGTCAAAGAAGTTATCGCGATCTAGACTTGCCGGATTCGGCTGGAGTTTTGCTTCCGGTGCGAGTGGGTTTATTGACCCCGGGCTTAAGTCGAAGCACAGGCTCATAACTCACAGATGTCGTATTATGCATGAATTTAAAAACAATAACTGGGAAACGCACACGCATGTGAGAATACAGGATCTGCTCCTGCCTCTCCTCGGAGAAGTAATAAATCAAGACGGAAAGGCGGCAAGGGGAAAACCCTTTTCAACGATTTCTATGCAAAAGTGCTGGCACAGGCAAAGTAATTCATCAAAAATAATATAACAAGACAGCAAATGAGAAAAAACGAGCAACAAAAAACAGAGCAGCTAAGAAATACATATACGAAATGGTTAAAATTGCACAAGGAAGCAACAAATTGGTGCCTTTAGATTGCAAAATGTTTGTGCGTCTTGCAATCATTTCGTGTGAGCGTGTGTAAGCCATCTGGGAAAATCACGCTTGAGGGCATCTTATCGGAGTCTGCAGGATTGCGAAATTAATATATGAATAGTTGTCGTCATACCCTGTTTTCTTTGGCTTTGGGTATCCCGAGTATGGTGGTTTTAAAATCAATAAGTTATTTACTATTCATATTTGTACATAATTTAAACTAAATTGTTTTATAAGACTAATTTCATTTGAAAGAACTACAAATGCTAACAGTCTACTTAGTAAATACATAAACTTTTTCCAAGGTGCGTAATTTCTTTATGCACTTACATAAATTTACATCAAGATTAATTAAAACCCTTGAAATTAACTGCCTTTGTATAATTGTGAGCGTTTAGTTAGACCAACCTTTGTATAACTTAAATACTGGTTACATTTGGCTCTACCCACTAAATTCCACATCTCTTTACAGTTTCACTTTGTCCCTGTTTTTTGTATTTTTTTTTTTTTTTTAGCCGAATGTCGAGAAAAGTCCGACTGTAAGCAAATTTAGTTTGGTATCCTTTGGCAGCTGGGTCAGCACTCGGAAGCGCAATTCGGGCTGACGTTCTTCTTGTTTACTCGCCGGTCAAATGTGTCAACAACATTGCTGTGCAATTAGGAAGGTCCCCCATAACAGTGCTGCAATTTCTCGTCCTTTTAAACTCCTCTTAAACGGAGGAAAGGGATTGGCTTTAAGCGAAAAATAAAAGGCCCGCTCCCTTCGCTTCGGAAGCAATTAATAGAGCTACACATGTTGAACATCCATCTACATAGCATACCTACATCTGTTTTAGTTTTAGTTCTCGCACGGGTTCGCTTTTTTGTTCTGTGTGTTGTGTGTGTTTTATTAAGTTTTTAATTAATGTATGAGCAGTTTAAACTTGTAAAAGTCCTGTCATGATAAACTAAAACAATATTTCTCACTTGGGGGCCAACGACGACAGCTTCCATGTCCAGTTCGGGGTCTGGGGAGGTGTCCGCCCCACCGGCAGTCAAATTGCCCAAAGGAAAGCTTTTCAGAATAAATGAAGTTACGGCCAAAGGATGGTCGTGTCTGTCTGCGTAACGGGTTATCCCCACGAGAAAGTGCGTGCCAGGGTGGCTGTGTGCCATTAAAATATTTGCATCTCATTATTTAGTTTTTGGTATATTCCGGTTCGGGAAACTTTCAAACGCTTACTACTTTATGGCTGAAATTTCAAATATAATTCAACTAGATACGCTTTTTTTTTGTGGATATTATGGTAATTGACCTATGCCAATTTCTTACGCATATGTTCCTGGCCAAACACTCCCCTTCGTTTCGGATTTGGCTCCTTTTGTGGGCAAAACTTTTGTTTCGTTTCATTTTTGTGTGCTCTGGCTCTCCACTATCTTATCAGGCAAATTGAATTTGTGGTCAGAACCCAATGAGTGTGCTAAACCATTTGGCAAACAGACATCAAGCAGCTCACACACTCACGAATCTATGCACTGAGAAACTCAGGGAAAATTAAATACTTTATATACATTAAATATAATTCAAAATGCATAAAAATATAATTTAAACAAAAGATTTCTTGCATTAAAGGCATCTAGCAGTATAACCATGTAACTAAAACCTTGTTTTTTGCGAAATATAATAGATTGTTAAGGACAATAATAGTATATAATTCGGTTTTCACGCTATGTATAAGCAGTGTGACCATGCTACATGGATAAATTGGAAGTGTGGACGTGCTCTTTACCGACAAAATGTAATAAACAGACTGTTTCAAGGAAAATATTATTATATATCTTATAATTTCCGTATTATTTCCCTCTGTATTCCAGTGCAAGTCGTTTTTCAGCAGTCCTGCAATCTGCTTCGGTTGAGCTGGCCATATGTGTGTGAGCGTGCGTGTTTGTGTGTGTCTAATCCTTTATGCATTTGGTATCCCAGACGTAGACTGACCCCATTTGCAAAATTCTCTGCGCCATCTATCAACACATACACACAGAGACACGCACGCAGGGCGACACAATGCACAGGACATTCACACGACATGGTCAAAAACTTTGCACAATTAAAGTTTAAGTGTTGCACAAACTTGTGTCATGTGCTTGAGAGCCTGGGAGACGGATGAGGCGGGACGGGGCGGTATGGGGTGGTGTGAAAGTCGCAACGATGGATGCATAAATTTCATTTTGTTATTATAGACTTTGCCAACGAATCCCAAAGCTGCACAGTGCTGGAGAGTATCTATATAGTTGTGCTCACTTGGATACCTTGGTACCTACTTTTGTGGCTTTTAATTGTAGTTTGGGGACAGGAAATGTTCAATAAAATATAGTATTAAGTACTACATATATACAATATGTAAGTGTAAAAAATTATATACTTATTTTTTTGAAGCATTGTAATAATCGTTCTAGGTCCTATTACTTTGTACACATTTCAAGGTGCATATTTTAAGGTATTTTAAGGCGCTTTATTCCTACCACCACTGAAGCTGTCCAGGATTGTTTGCCTATGGTGCTGGTGTCTGGGTTCGAGGACAAGAAATAAC
The DNA here is from genome assembly GCA_008042475.1 of Drosophila kanapiae. Taxonomy (NCBI): domain Eukaryota; kingdom Metazoa; phylum Arthropoda; class Insecta; order Diptera; family Drosophilidae; genus Drosophila; species Drosophila kanapiae. Next base: position 99,450 of record VNJM01001606.1, read on the forward strand.
ACCTTTTGGAAAGTTGCAAATGCAGTAACAAAGTGTAATTAAAAAGTTTGACTATGCTTGCAAAAATAATGGAATCGATTATGAACCAGTAGCCAGTCCTTGACTACCGCTCCTCGTCCTGTCTGGCCTCGATTTCCTACCCGTTTGCCCACTCAATGGAATTAAAAAGATATTTTTCGCCTTTGACTCCCTGCTGCCGCCTGCCAATTGCATTCCCTGCCTCCTCCGCGTGCCATTGTTTTCGTCTGTCAAATGCAGACACTTTACTCTCAGTATTCATTGCGCGGGACTCGAGGAGCGGCAACAACCGAGCGGAAAAACTGTCGCAGAAACTGCCAATAAGGGCATTTTTATGCATCCATTTCTTTCGCATTTCTCCAATCAGTTGAAAAAAATTGCACAAACTACTGCAAACGCAACGAGAATGAAAACTTTGAGAAATGTTAATGCAATTGCCTTTTCGGAAAAGGAGTGCGTGCGGCTCAAGAGAGAAAATTGCTTTAACGACATTTCAGCTATAATTAGCTGGAAGTTCGTTTAATCGTCGAGGATCATCCGAACTACTTAACCACTTTATGCAAACAATTAATTTGAATGCAAAGCACGGCGGGCTATTCATCTGTCGCTGTTAATTAAGCCCAACAAATGCGGCGTTTTTATTTTAAATACTCAAAAGGGCATGCACTGTTATTGATTTAAGGTTAAACATATATTTAAATTTGCATAAACTGTTATTAATAAGGCAGATTAAGCCGCCAACGGATTGCACTGAATGCGGATCGAAGGATAATGCGAAACGAGCAAATTTGTGCAGTTTTTGTACTTCTTATGTGGAATTGTGATATGCACCTTGCAGATATTTTTATTTCCCACGCATTTTATATGCCTTTTAATGTATTTTTAATCCGATATAATTAATACCGTCCCGATGGCTGTGCCTGTCGCTTATTAATTATATTATTGCGTAAAAATATTAACAAGTCCCGCAAAGTCATAAATAAATCTACGAAAACATTGAATGCAATATAATGCCGCGGCAACTGTAGCTCATAAATAATATATAATGAGCGCTTCTTAAAACAAGAATGAAAATAAATGCTTTCAATATGACAACGTCGCGTTAAACTGACCACCGAATGGCTTTAAGTCGCTGCTCGGATAGCAAATGATGTGTGAAAAATTAATGATTAAGGTGGATACAGTAACTCTGAGGGGAGTGTACTAAAGAAGGAAGGGGTTAAATCTGTATGACAAAAAGACAGGGAGCTTACCTAGGAAACCTGAAGCTTCGATTAAATTCTAAATCGATCAAAGCAACCTTACTGGAGGTGTTTAAAATGTTCCTCTCTGATATAGTTCAGCGTTATTGATGATTTTTAAAACTTTAAGTTCGTAAATAATAACTTTATGAAGTTATAAGCAAATATGGAAAAATAATGAAGCTATAACATTTATGTTAATTATCATATTATTATTCTATTCATTTTTGTATCGTTGCAATGTCAGCTATATGATAAGTCGTCCGAACTTCATAAAATAAAATTATGAAATTCTGAATTTGTAAAAAATTGTATCTTGAAGTACATATAAACTTCACTGCGTAAGTAAAGTGTTTAAAAATAAGATAATTAAATGTAAGGTAATCAAAATCACATGTTTACACATTAATCAATCCAAAATATTTCATCAATATGAAGATACATATTATGCCCATTGAGGAATAAGACAACACACCAATATTTAATGTAAATGGCAAAGAAAAAGACCAGCTTAATGTGCGTACAAAAAATGAACAAAAAACCTGCAGTTATTTTATACGTTTGCCAGAGCCCTGTTCGCACATGGCTTTGGCTTTCATCGTCAATTTAAAAACAATTTCCATGTTTGTTCCATAGTTTTGTGAGCGTTTTAAATGTGTGATTGTCTGCGGACGACCGTCCTCCACAGGCACATGCACCAACCACACCTCACACCCGGCTGCCTGTCTGTCTGTCCGTCCGTCCGTCGGTGTGGCTGAGTGTGTGCGAGATTGTAGGCTGTTTGTTGTGGTCAGCTGTGCTGAAAAGCTGGGAAATGAATCCTGAGGTTTCCTCGGTCATTTGAATGTTGTTCTTGCTGCCCGGCCACTCACACTTCAGGGACAGAGAAGTTGCTCATACGTCCCAGGTAAGTCCATCTCTTCATGCTCCTATTCCTGTGTGCGAGCTTCTTTTTTTTTTCACCCTGTGTTTTTGCCGGCTGCCCTAATCCAAAGCAAACACCTGCGTCATAAACTTTAAGCCCGACAAAGTTTCGGGCCAACAACCGAATTGGATTCATTGGAGCGTACTTACGGTTTGCTGTGTGCGAGCTTGGACAAAACCAAAAACTTTTCGATTTGTCAAATGGTATTTAGGGATATCCTTGGTTGGGTCTTAGCAAATGGCTGAAAGTTTAAAGAGTTTGTACTGACATATATGGTGGGAGCTGCATTCTGTTAAATATTCTCAGGTAAATTAGCAATTACGAGAAGTACTGGTAACGCAAGTAGTCCCTATTATAATAAAAGAACAAATGAAATGGCAAAGCATTATAAAATATAGCTTTATTTAAGAATATCTTCAATGTATTCTATTAGTTTTGATTATTTTTAAAATCCTCAGTAGTGAACCTTGGATAATGTAATTTTTAATGAATTTGTATTAGCACTGGTACAGTAATGGCCAAGTCATCATTTCAGCTAAGTCCTCTGATCTCGGCCAAAAGTTTAAAGAACTTATATAAACACTGCACCATAAATGGCATATTTCTTCATCATCTTTATCAAGTCGTTATTAGAGTTATTATCATTAATTTATTAAATCCCCCGTACATGGCCTGACATGACAGTCACAATTCAAATAGATATATTTCGCCATGGCCCAAACCCCCGGCTAAACCGAATTCAATGTTCAGTTCGGGAGGGGAATCTCGGCAGCTCCGGAAAATCTCTTAGTACGCGCAGAGCGAGCGAAGAGCAGGACATTTCTGTTGACACTCATTTTCGGTGGGGACGTCTCCATCTTCGCAGCTTAGTGGCGGACAAATTCCGAGTCTTTCCTGGTCACGCTCTCCCCTCGCTGGCAACATTTAGCTGGTTATTGTTTTAACATTTGCCCCCGCACCCGTCGCCCGCAAATGTCCGTCTGAGCTGGTCTTATCTTATCGTTATTAACGTTCATTTTATTGTCATGCTGCTCGGCGCTGGGTTCTCGGTTCCCGATTCCCGGCTCTCTGGCAGTGTCAGCTTCTGTCTGCTAGTTGCCATCAAGTCGGTTGTATATTTTAACAGTCCCTTTTATTGTGTCATTATTGTCATTTACTCCTTGGTGTCCCCACACCGATCCCGATCCGGTTTATGTGGCCTGCATTATTTTGATTATTTGCGAGTTAACCACTAAATGTCTCGCTTTCAGTACATTATGCTTGCGTTCCTCTTTGATTTCCTGGTTCCTGATGAGGGAGTTCTCTGGCACGCAGCGAAAAATACTCGTTTTGAATCGAAATCTCACATTTTGTAATTAATTTCAATATATCCATAATGGTAAAAGGTTCATTCTTCTTAAAACAAATGCCAAAATTACCCATAATGAATCAATGACCCGTTTATGCCAGCTTCTCGCCCAGTGTATCTAATGCCTGTAGTATTTTGGCATTATTAATGTGATTAAGATTAAAGTCGCTTTGATTTGAAGACTCAAAAGTTCGTTACGCTCCTGATTTTCTTGCCATTCATAAATCCCCTTGTATATTTCATCATTCCCCTATATTTGTTGACCCATAAATACTGATTACCACGACTGAGCCTCGGCCCAGTCAGCGGCAAGGGGATGAATAAAACAGGCCGCTCATAAATTGATTACAATATCAATGGCTGAACTTTTGACTTTTAATTAAAGGCTGGGGCTGTGTGCGTTGCGGCGAGCTCACAAAATAAAATTCGACATCGTTCCCTCGCGTTATGTGTTCGCCCACTTATGCATATATGGGCAGCAAGTTGTTTCAGTTACCAATTTGGCGTTAAAATTCATACAAACATGAAAGGCCCTGGAAAATGCATACATTTGCGCCATAAAGAATGTTTTTCCAAGGCGAGGGAAACTCTAGAGGCTGACGCGTTAAAAATGCGAATTAAAAAATGCCAAATGAACGGGAGCCGGGCGTCCTGCAGCAGGACAGTTAAATCGCGACTCCGGGCTCGGGCCCGGGCCTGCGAGAAATTATAAATCAATTTAACGTTGCCAAACGAGAGCCGGACAAAAGTACCAGTTTCGTGCCGCATAGTAAGTAAATGTGCGGTGGCGGTAGCGGTGGCGGTGGCGAAGTTTTCCATTTTCCATTCCGCTCTTGCCATTTTACAAGCAGCGCCAGCGAAAATTGTATAAATTGCCAACTCAAACGGAAACGCAATGACACCGGACGCCATTGACCACCGCCGCCGACCCTTGGCCCGTGATCCCGCTCCCGAATCTCTGGCCGGGTTACGGGACACCGACTGGCCTCTCCGGGATTCCGGGGACGCATGCGCGGCCCTTCATCCGGCTTTTCAACGCTGCCACGGATGTACGCGCTTTAATCTGTAAACCGCAAGCGACGGCATCAGATACAGATACACGTCCTTGCCCTCGCGCTCTGGGGGCACTTCGGAGTTACTGGTTACTACAGAGAAAGAAATATCATAGAACAAGGACCAACGTGTTTTATAAACTGATAAGCGGTAGCTTCCATTCCCCGTTGAGTAAAAGGATTACTAACAGGATTCTACTCCAATAGAGCAGATATATTTCTCGCAGTGTGTTGCATTTTAAGTCAAGCAGTTGAACAACTGTTTGTAATTGCAGCATCCCTGGCATTGTGGTAATGGCTCTTTGGGGTTGACTTGGGGTTGCTGTCCGGCGGAATCTCTCACAGTTGAATGCTGCAAAAAGCCCTTGTTACCGGATGTTGTGCAATAAAAATGCAAAGTGCGCAAAAGTTTCTGTCCAATGGCAGCCAGCTGATACAGTAAATAAATGTGAATTACTGTTTTTTGGGTGCACCACGATGGCATTACGAGTGTGTGGGGGTGCTGAAAGTGGTTGAGAAAGCGAAATTAAACGGGATTCAAGTGGGGGATTGCTTGGGTTATGCAATCACACTGATAAGACCGGAGATTTAGATAGGGCGCACTTCGGAAATTCCACTGAACCTGAAAGAATATTTCGCCTAAAAGTATAGCTTAATTTTACAAGATTTCTTTCTGCACTGCTTAACAAACCCTTGCGAAACTGCTTGATTTATTAAACTGATTAAATACCGATCTAAAACATTGATATACTTCTTATCAATATAATTATAAAATTAAAAAAACGCAATAAATGGTAAATTAAGAAAAAAAAAGAATTATGCTTGTTCCCGCCCGGGTTCGAACCGGGGACCTTGTGCGTGTGAAGCACACGTGATAACCGCTACACTACGGAAACAACTGAAATAATGTCACCCATTGAGCCTGAGCATTAGTCAAAAATTAGAAAGAATTCCTACGTTTTGTACTTAGATACAAGTGTACTTAAATAATCTTATTATTATTTGAAATTATGCTACATAATAATATACACATGAATATTTTTAACCTAAATAAATGCTTGATAATTCTGGCACATTGTTAAGTTCAAGTTACAATGGTATTGTGTCGAGAATGTAAGCATCCCTTATTTGTTCTTACCCATATAATAATTAAATAAGTTAACACATTGTTAAGTTAACACAAGTTAACAGATTAATTAGATCATACAAGTATGAGCTACCGTTTGTTGTACTTTCCCATATATTTATTAAGCAATTTAACACATTTTCATCTATTAAATTAACTATTTTTTATTGTATATATTGTATTTATCCACGTTATCCGAGCAAATACCATGCATAAACATAAGAAAGATAAATTGAATTAAACAACTAGATCAATCTTTACAAACGGATTGATGATTTGATTTTAGGAAATAAAAAGCACCTACGAAGTATTGTCATCTGCTAGGGTCCAAAAGTTAATAAGAATAATAAGAGTTAATTAGAATTTGTAAGCTTGTTTTATTTATGTACGTATAAGGAACCAGTTACTACGTTACTACTAAGTAACTACTAACTAAGTTACCAGGATGATAGAACTACATCTACGAGATCAAGAATGGAAATCACCAGCCGGAAACAAATCAATTAGCAGATGATAAAGAAATTTGTAACATCGAATAGTACTTATACTGTAATTATTACAGCGTAATTAACCACGACAACTAGAATTTATATTCATGGTTATGTAAATCAATATTTACGTTCTTGCTTAGCTTGACACTTATACCTTCTGCAAGGAGCTAAATAGATATAAAAAAACTTCAAAATAAATGAATACTTGAATAACATAATAAATACATAATATAAATAACAACATATTATAATAAGCCCATAAATCATATACTACCAATAGTACAGTACTACTATTTGAAAAATAAATGATTTAATAAATATATGAATAAATAAATTAAACACTAATTAAATAAACATATAAAGAAATCAATAAATAAATAAACAAGTAAGATGTCAAGATACGTAAGCTATATAAATAACTTAATTACTTAAATAACTTAGCTTAACTGGTAACTTAAGTTAGCTTAATTATTTTACTACATAAATATTAATTATAGAACTCACATATTAAAATGATTCTAATTTAGAATGCCTGAAAAGCGATCATTACTTTGTGTTTAAATATATAATTTCTAGAGTAAGACAACACTATTTATTTTTTATATATATATAAATATAATATAATATAATTTAGCAATTAAATGCAAAATAAATTTGGACTTGTTCCCGCCCGGGTTCGAACCGGGGACCTTGTGCGTGTGAAGCACACGTGATAACCGCTACACTACGGAAACAGTTGAAAAACTGCAGCCGAATGCGGCAGGTCGATGGGCTGCGAAGATTTTAGAAAGTAATAGCGACAAACCGGATAAGGCAACTGTTATGCTCGCCATTCAATCGATTTGGCCAAAACTATTTTTAGCCTGTTTCAGTCTGGCGTACACACAAATAGTTTGTGTGTTGCCATGGTAAGTTCGGTCAGCGTATCTCATATGTATAGCGGGTTATGTGTGTGCTTTCCCCCACTGCTACACACTTGTGCCGTCTTGCTTTTAATGATTGCACAAACGCCCGCGTAAATATTGTATTTAATGACGAGCTATAATTAGCAGGGGAGCAGGAGAGTCTCCCTCCCCGCTTTTCGCTTTCATTAGGGAGCTTAAGAACTTAACGATATGTGAAAATCACAAATTAAATTACTTATTTAAATGTGATTATGCGCATTATTTATGGGTAAAGTGTTGCCGCTGCTCGGGGTGGGGCACGATAAATGCAGTGCCACAAAAACGTGTGTTGCATTTTAAGGGACAATGCTCCGCAGCGAGGATGGGGGCAAGGATGAAAGGGATTGGATGCCCGGGCCATTACGTATACGCCGCGTATGACATTGAGCTAACGCTCTCGCTTATCGCTTGCACGTCGCAGCTGCTCGGGCGCATGGAATGGAGCCACGTTTGGCATAATGAGCGCCACTACCACTACTCCTGCACTGCTGCACTCCTCCACAGCACCCATCCTTGGCTATCGCAGTTTCCGCCGTCCATTGCACCGCCCACTCCAACCCAATAAGCCAATGCCCAAGCAAGGCATTAGTGTTAAAGGAATCATCTCAAAGGGCAGAGATGACAATGGTATTACCTCTATTTACTTCTCTTGAAGTACTTTTGGTTTCTCACTTTCAGTTTATATATCTTGAAAGAGGAGAAACTTTCTTAATAAAGTTCATATTTCCTCTTAGAATATGACATATTTTTTATGGGTTTCTTATATTATTTTACTATAAGATCTGGTACCTTCTTACTTGTTTTAGGTACAGGTACTCACACATACCTCTTCCAGCTATATTCCCCAACACTGTGTAAGCTTGTTGAGCTGAAATCCGATGTACGATGGCGCGCAAAACGTCAAACGGCAAATAGCACCTTGCACCTGAAATGCATTAAATAAACATCATTATCGCTAAGACTAGAACAAGGCACACCCCCAACCCACACCCCCTTCACACACACACACACTCCGCACACCCATGCCGAACAATGCACACACTAACACACAGGCGCAAATGCACATGCACGGGAGAACAGAGCACGCTGAGCATATTTGGCAAACAAAAGGATTTTGCGGTTGAGTTGTGCAAACACAGAGGGAAAACGTACGCATTTGGCTTTTCACTTGTCGGATTCGGCGGAATCCGTAGCTCCTCAGCTTTGGTAGCTGGCCGAAAATTCGCCTAAAGCCCGGGCAACCAACCCGTCGAAGCAGTACTTTTCACATTTTCATTTGGTTTCTTGCGCGATATATTATAGGAAAGAGCTTCGAAATTAAAAAACGTCAACCTTTAATTTATACATCAATAAATTTGGATATCATTTATATATATTAATTTTCTAGTTGTTAGATTTATAATTTAATTTCTTCGAATATTTTTTAGTAAGCAAAGTCTGGCTGTTAGTGTAGGATTTCCTCAAGTCGCGGCATTATTTGATCATTTCTTTTTTTTCACATTATTCTCGCGCGCACACTCACTCACTCCTTGCCCCGTTACCCGCCATTTCGTTTGGGAAGCCCCGAAAAAAAAGAAATCCACAGCACGGCCATTTATCATTTTCGCCCTATTGAAGTTTTAGTCTCGCGACGGCGGCCACATAAAGCAGCGACAGGCAGCGGGAGGCTGGATATAGAGCCGCGCTGGAGGGCGTGCCAGCCCTAAGCAGATGAAGATGCCCGGCCAAGCCGGCGCAGAAACGGCCAAGACACAAAACAGCAGGGTTGCCAAAGGCAAGAACGAAAAAAAATAACACAAAAAAACAGGAACGAAAATGACACAAAAAAAAAAACAACAAGAATACCTAAATCGTCGCACAAAAAGAGACGTGCAAGTAGTTCAAAAACTTTGGCCTAAAAGCAAACCGAAGGCGAACGGCAAGAAATATATATAGATATATATGGCAGGGGATGCTTGCTAGGGGGGAGAGGGGGCGAGGCCAACATTGGCTGGCATTTGGGCGAGCGTATGACATTATTTATGGTTTGTTATTTGTGCAAAAAGTATGCAAGAAAATATGCTGCGACTCTTTCATAATTTTCCTTTTTTTTTTCCGCCTCGGGGCAGGACGAGAGAAACAAAAGTTTCTGGGGTGCCAGGCGAGACCAAAAAAAGGCGACAGGCTTTAAGTGTGAAATTAAAGCTGATGGGACAAGGACCCAGCCCCTGGCGGGCATTAATTAAAATCATAAACGCAAATCGACAGGCGGGAAATTTTTCATAATTTACTCTCCCCCGAATCACACGCTACAAAAATGTGCATAAATTATAGGGACTCATTAAATATTTTCCGCATTAAATAGAAAGGAGCTGATGTCGATGCCGATGCCGATGCCGATGCCTCGGCTTAATGACCATAAATCGAAATTAATGACAATGCCGAACGGTGAACGGTGAACGGAGCTGTCGATGGACAGCATTGGGGTGGACCGGAGGGCCCCTTGACAGGATCCTGCGGCCTTCATATCGTTTACGCTCGACCACAAATGAAAGCACCTGCTGCTGTTGCTGCTACTGCTGCTTCTACCAAAGATTCGGGCCGTAAAGTGCTGCCAACGTTAATGACACCGAAGAGACAATTTCAATAACCGATATGTGCCATTTCGGGTTTTGTGGATCGTCCGCTTGCCACCGCCACTGACGGATGTCTTGTGGCGGCCCAGAGCTATCGATTACGCACAGGTTCAATTTATATTACTGCCCCCAACAGCTTCCTTTATACTTAGGAAAGCGCTTTAATTTTGCACACAGGTTAGAGCATAAAATCTATATTAAATTTATATAATAGAAAAACATTTTCATTAAGTATTATTATTGCATTCTAGGGCTAAACAATGGCCTCTGATTTCTTCCGCTCAGTAGGAGGCCAAGATATGTTTGTGCTTAATCAAATCTGGGCCAACTCCTCGAAAAAAAAAACCTAATCTGGGTCATCATAAGCAATTACGTGTCAAGATGAGATAAGTGGCAAGTGCTCCATATTTGCCGAAGGAGCCTTGGATACCTTGGCTTATGCTGACCCAAAAACGAACTTGACAGAAAAATAAATTTCGCTGAGGTTGTTTCTGGAGGCACGAGGTTGGTAAATTTTATAGCTGCTTATTTAAAAGTGCCTAAAATTATGCTAATATGTACACACACAATGTTCTGCTGCCGATGTTATCGGCACAAACCACATCGGCGGACGGAAAAAGAAGTTGCCCCCGAATGAGGTGTCAAAACAAAGAGGATTCTTTAATTTTTCCCTCCACTCGGTGCTGACTCGGCTGAATTTTGGTCCGCCGCCGCCAGACTGGGGGCTCTTCTGCAGCTGTTTACTTTGTTAATGGTCTTTTTCAGCTAAGCTCCTCCTAAGGACTCGGGCCAGGACCTCTCCCCCCATCGATTTCTGCTCATTTCTTGACCTCCGAGCACGTGGCATTGAAAAGCTTTGGTGTTTTGATTTAAGACTGCTCTGAGGCAGTTATTCTTTTTCGCTTTTGTATTTCGCAGTCTGCGCGTCTGCGACGCGGAAAATAATTTATACAAAAGGCCCTGTTGGATTCCATTTGCCCTTATTTTGCTGAGTGGTCAAGGTGCGGTGGAAGTTGCTTTGTTGATTCTGTTAAATACTTTTTATTTTTCTTCGGAATTGTAGTTAAGGTTCGCTTTGAAGTGAGCGTACTTTAACGGCGCGCAGCCAAGGTAAGTGCAATTGAAAGCGAACAGTACATTCAATGGAAAGTGATTACTTTTTACGGATTACATTATGATTAAAAAATAATAAGCAGAGAGTTCTCTTTGATATTTGGAAGTTTGAACTTATTTTAAATCCATCTTTAAAACATATTAATATTTATACCTTCAAGTATTTAAAGCTATCGATAATATGAAATAGACTAGATAAAGTTGTTAAGATAACGAGCTAAGAAAATATTTAAAATTTATAGTGTACTTAATATTTCATTAAATTATTATATTGCACAATAAAATTTGGGTCTTTGAACCTTTTGAAAACTTTATTTCCCGTCGACTTTAATATTCCCAATGCCAGAACCTGTAATCGTAATGAAACCATTTAATTTAATTGGCTCTGGGCAAAAGTTGCCAAGTTTTAAACGAAAACTGAATGGAAATCAAAAGTTAAGGTCGTGGCATCAAATAAATTGCCATTTCCCCCGGAACTTAACCAGGCACAGGCTCCGTAAAGAAATTAATTTCCCACCCCGTGACGAAAGGAGGCGAGTGTTGCGTTTGCAAATCTCTTCTGCAGAATGCCCCAAGGCATTCGTGTGTAATTTTTTGTCATTGATTTGGTCCCGGCAACAGTTTGTCAGGCACTCACATTTGACCCTGTCCCGAACACCGCCCTCAGTCCACAGCCCTCAGACCTTCGCCCCCACCGCACAGATGTCGACCCTTGACACAAACAAACAGACAGGGTCGGGACGAAAACTGGGGGCCGAGCGTCTTTGGAAATTTATTACATTTTCAAGTATTTTTCCGGTTTTGTTGCCCGGAAATTGCCGAAACGTGTGGCCGGCGTGCAAAATCCTTGAAATGTGCTAAAATAAATTATTAATAATTTCTATGAGATCCTCGGCAGACGGCAGACTTTGGGAATTTACACGGTTTGTCGTCGAATAAATGAATTATTTATTTTAATGTCAAATTTTCCTGCTTCCAGCTCCGCCCTCGGGTCAGTTGCCATATTCGTTTGCCGGTCTGTATCTCTATCTCTTCGGTCCACAGTCAACTCATTTCTCAGGACGCAGGACGTGCTGTTATGTTTTCTTTTTGCCATTTTCATTTTCCTGTTTTTGCAGTGATAATCTATTTTGTCATTCGCCTCAATTTGTTTGTCGACTGTGGCCTAACAAATTGTAATCAAAGTTTATGATTGACGGATGTTCAGTATTCATTATTCAGGCTCAGAGCTTCATCTGGGTAAAAAGTCTTCAAGGAATAAAAAATTATTCGTTTTCTACCCCTTGGAGTTGGAAATGAAAATGAGAAATTGCAAGAGACCATTTTCTTCGAGTTGAGGTCGAAGTTAGTCCTGAAAATAGTTTCCAAAGGCTTAAGCTATAAGGTACCTAAACAGTATAGCTTAATCTCTGTACATATATCAATAAAAATAAATAAATAAAATATGGCTAAAAGGAAGTCTTTATATATAAATCGTTACACCATAAAGTCTTCTAAATTTGAAAGCCCCGCTGAAGGACTCACTTTAGCAGCAATAAATAAAAATAAATGAAATAAGAAAGCCTTGAAAAGCGAAAAATATATTTCAATGGACTTGCGGCTTTCACTTTTCAATTAATGCCAGCAAAATTATGAATCAAAGGAAATACCAGGCAGCCCGCTCATCGACGGGATGTGAGTCAAGGCTTTGCATTTCCATTTCAATCAATTTAGCGGCAGCAGCCAGGATGAAGATGGTACGGACTCGGGTCGAATCAGTGGCACACCGGCAACTTGAGCTGTCTGTCATTCATCAGAGAGCAAATATGAAATGGAATTTAATGATATTATATCAATATTCTCGCATTGTCTGTTTGCTTATATCCTGTTGCTGTTGTCAACGTCAATGACATGCAATTATTTTCACATTAAAACTCATTTCCGTTACTGTAACTGAAGCGAGACATTAACGGTTGGATGGAGCATCTATGGTCCTATATACTAACATCAGTGCTGGTCGTGTTGAAGGAAAATAATCCTGCGATAGATAAATAATCGGAACTGTTAAGCTCATAGCTGTTTTATCGGTATTTTTTAGGTTAAGACAAATAAAAATAAACGGTTGTATTTATTTATTATTATTATTTAAAAAGTCCTGTACTTTTATCAAGGTGTTTCAACAAGAAAAAGGTATGATCCTTGCTTTTAAAAGCATTTTACTTAAAGTCGCAATTTGTAATTGTTTATTTTTTAATATAAAAATATCCACTAATTGCAATCTGTCCGGAAAATGGACGAAGCAACAGCTCTGGCCTTGTATGCCGGCTAATGGGCGACAACGTTGGCAACGCTGATTCGACCATCAATACTTCAATCGCTCAGTTGTTGGCACTGGCCACTCGCCACTCTTATGTAAATTCGAGATGCAGAAACTTTGCCCCTTGCTCGTCCTCGCTCCTTGCGCTGTTGGCACAGCATAATTAAGGGGATATATGTGGGCGGTCGTATGTATGATAGCCCCATCAGCCGCCGCCATATCATCCCGACAGGCGGCGGACCGCTACATGGTCATATTGAAATTATTATTGTATGCAGTGGGCAAATGAGAAAAGTTGGCGCAAAATTACATTTAAAGTCGGATGGACGACGGGACTCGGGGAGCTTTAATATTTACTATCAATTTAAAATTCGTGCAAACATTTATATCAGTATTGTGGCGGGAAGTTATTGTCCTTTCGGCCATCCACTTAAGGTCATTAATTCATTCGGCGACAGCTGCGAAAAGTGAAAATCGTCTTTCAGCCGTGGGGAAATGAAATTAACATACTGCGCAGCAAGTAGGAAAATTTAATTAAAGTGGCGTAAAAAATGAGTATTAAAAGCGGGCTTCCGGGCTTCATTTGCATCGAGTGAAATATAAATGTGGCCATTTAATTTCAATCTCATTGACCATGCACTTGGCAGGAAAGTGAGCGGATAGAAATTAACCGAACAAATATATAAACTATTAAGTTCAGTATTAGGTTAAATAAGCCAAACGCTCGAATTCAGTTTTCGTGATAAAAGCCTGAGAAACTGTTGCCAAATGCTATGCAAATTTTCTTCTTGTGTGTGGAAACGAGTCGGCGGAGATCATTAGACTCGGACAACATTTTCATTTAGTCGCTCTTTTTTTTATTACTATTGTTTGTATGGTTTATTGTTTCGCCTAATGTGGCATAGTCTAGACACTTTTAATATATCTGAAAACTCGTCCAGGGGTTTTCGGTAGGCCACTTCAGGCTGCGTGTTAAAGTTGAAAATACTTTGCAACGCTCATACGCAGCGTTGGCCACATAAATCTTTCACCCTCATGCGATGCCACTATGTGTGTGTGTTTGTCTGTGCACATTAAAAGTTTGCCTAAGAGCTTATGGCACCATTTGTTAAAAGCGATTTTTAATGCTGCTGTGAGATCCACACACACACACCCACTCCCGGCCCTGTTCGGGGGTGTGATGAAGGGTGAGATGGCTCCAATGCCATGGCCAACATCTAATGGCTTTCCACGCCTCCTACTCTCAACTTTTTTAATGAGAACGGAGCATACCAATACCCTATGCAGGGAAATATAAACCTAAGTGTTCTGTTTACTGACTTTAAATTAAATATAACAACTAAGAAGTTATTAATCTTTGCATTATATGTTGAAGCTAAATTGTTATTTCTTCTATTATAAATACCATACTAAGTTGTGAAAACGAATCATTATTTAAATTTGTGAATAGCCTATAGCCTCTCTTACTAAAAGCCGATATCTGTTAAGTGTGCATTGCTATAAAATCAAATTTCTTTTTAAGTATGTAGCCAATTTGGATCCCATTAGTGTACAATTACTTCGTTGGCGGCAACTAATTCGAATCGCCTTTCGCCAACGCTTAGTGTCATTTAAATTGTTGCTCCGCCCGGCAGCTCATGGCTTTTCCTAGGGGAAGAGCTCTGGGGTTTCAGTAATTAGTTGAAGCGCATTAAATCGCTATGATTTTGTCACGGCCTGACATTGAGGGGCTTCGGCTTAAGCTTCGGTTACATCAGCAGCAGCAGTATCATGCGAATCGGCTTACAAGTTTCCATGGCAAATGGTAAACGTTTTATCAATTTTACACCAAATTGAGTAGAAAATTTGTTGCCCACCGAGCGTTGGATATTTTAATTGGAAAGTCTCGCATCAGAATGGCAAACATATCTGAAATGAAATCAAACGCTGCATATGTTTACTTTTAAGCGATGAACAAATTCTTCACGTCCAGTTGGGAAATGCAAGAATTATTTATACATTTTATGCGAATTGATTAAAGTACTGGCCGAGCCTGGATTCCAAATGTTTTAATTACCATTTATCACTGGCAAAAACGATGCTAGGAATTTAAATACTTCTCCTGATACACGCTCATGTATGGTTCTGAAAAAAGTATCTGAGGCCACAGTGTCGTGCCATTTGCTTATCCGGCAATCATTTAACATGGAAATCGAGTGGGCAAACCAAAAAAGATTTATCAATGGCGGCGACTGTAAACAATGGAATGGCGCTTGGCATTCCTATAAAAATATGCATAAAGCATTTATCAGAATCATTTATAATAGCTTATTAAATTTATGTTAATGCCATTAATCAATGGAAATGTTTGCTTCACTTTCGCCGGCGGCCAGATAGCGATTTAAATCAGCTGTTGCATCAAGATCGCCAGCGGACTTGCCGCCTGTATTCCCACTGGCCAACGGCAACGCATTAATGTCAATCAGCCGTGTAATTAACGCGGTCAAAACGGACGGCAGACGGCAGTAACAACAATGCCCGTGCCGAGTGACAAACGGGAGCCATAAACTAAGGCTAGTCGGTGTGGCAATGATTTGATTAGATCGAACGAGCCGCTGCAATGCACTTAGAGCAGAGTTATTATGAAGATATATATTACAATTAAGCTTTAAATAAGTTAAATGGGACTCAGCCTTTACTCAAATAATAAAATAACAATTTAAATAAAAATGTATTAGAACAAAGTTATATATGGAATATTTTCCATCAATATATAATTTTTTAGTTCCTCAAAGATAGTTCTTTAAAAATATCCTTTCAGATATTTGACTCTTTGTTAATACGAAAAGATCACCATTTTCTTAGATGTCAATTTCGGGTGATTTTAAAATGTCCTTACTGTTAGAGATACCTGCTTCAAGTACGCGACTCTCTGAACTTCTGTAATCCCAGTGTAGGTTCTGGCCTGCAATGCGAATGCGACGAATTTCTGACAGGCCGAATGTCAGCGACATCATCATCGCCGCGTAATTTGCATTTAGCAGGTTGAACGAATGTCAAGCGATGGGTTCCAGCTTCAGTTGGGGTTTGAGCTTGGATTTAGCTTTGCAAGCGGACTCGGAATCGGGCTCGGTCGGTGTTCGGGGGTTTTGGGTGCCATAATATGTATATTAGCCGGGGGCTAAAGCATTTGTAGCTATTTGCCAGCTGACAGGGCCTTTCAGTGTCAGCTTCGGTTTATGTGTGTTTATGTTTCAGTTTCGGCGGCGCCAAGCCATTTGCTCCACGTCGACAATTAATTAAATACTGTTAATGAATCTGAATTCCGCTTTTGCGGCGAACACGAACACGAGAATGTGTTTGGTGCAGGAAGGGAAAGGTGGCGCAGACGTTTGATAACTAAATTTAGCGCGTTTGCGGAAAGGGGAGTCACCTGGTCTAACATTTAGCTGTTTTTGAATTAACTGTCAACTCGATAAGACTTCATAGGATCTCTGCGCAAAGGTATTCCCTATAATGTTTATATTTAAATGCTTAAAAGAATCTATAGAGAGAGATAAACATCGAAATTCTATTACAATTACCATTCAATATTTGTAATTTAATCGAAAAATGTAGCGATAGGAAATGCTAGGATAGCAGCAATACATTTAACAATCTTTGAGAAGTGAAATCCATTTAGCTTCTTTTGGTTTTAATAATTTTTTAAAACCTTTAAGCATTATTTTTCTATTGATGTTTATCCTTGCTTAAACAATTTGTATTAATATGATTTTATTTATTTTTATAGACAGAACTGCCTTAATCTAAAAGCCATAAATATTGTATGGTATAATACAGAAGTGTTTCCATAATGGCAATTAAGAAAACCATTTCTTAGGTACCGAAATCATATGGTTTCTTATAGTAAAAGGTTTTTTGAAAGGCTCTTTTGTTATCAGCAGTCCATTTAACACACCCAAAAGGAATTAAAATCAAGAAATGTATCTTAAAATGATGTTTAGCATATACACCGGCGGTCATAAAAAAGCTGACTTAAAACAGATGGTCGTTCTGCCAAAAGATGATCAGCGATGTTTACGCTTCTCTGACCCAAAATGCTCACTTTTGTGCATTCATAAATTATTTAAGATCCATCAACATTGTTTCTACAAAACTTCGTATATTTTGTGTTATGATATCAATGCTTTAACAGTCGCTTATAAATAATACCGAATATTTTCCACTCATTATCTTCTTATTTATTTTATGTTTTGACTTGGCCATTGAATGCTGCTTATCTAATCTAATTAAATGGATTCCTAGAGCCGGACATAACGCGGGAAGGGCGTGATTGTGGGCAGGGGGCCGCGTCTCGGCCGAGGGGTGCTTGTGAGGAAATAGTTGGAGAAGCGGGACTGGAAGCCGCTCCCCCGGACAGAGCCCTGGCCAGTGGGCAGTGCCGCTGGTGGGGCGGGATATACCGAGTATGCCGGCGGAATGACTCTGACCGCTGGCCGGGGAGCAGCAGGGCTTATCACAGGCTTGGGAGGAGCAGGTTGACTGACCCTGATCACAGGCTTGGGAACAGCAGGCTGACTGACCCTGATCACAGGCTTGGGAGGAGCGGGCTGACTGACCGTGATCACAGGCTTGGGAGTGGTTGCCGGCTGGGTCTTCACCACCACCTGCTGGGTCTGTTCCTCCGCCGGCTTAGCTTCATCCTCGAAGGGGGGCAGCAGGTCCAGAGACAGCAGCTGGATATCCTGCTTGGCGGCACTGGCCTTCACCTTATCCTCTTTGGCCGGCTGGGCGGGCTTCGTGTAATAGGCTTTCTTGGTGGGCTTCGTGGCCAGCGTGGTCGTCGTTGTGGTCGTCGACCTTGTCGTCCTCAAGGTGGTGGAAGTCGTAGAAGTTGTGCTTGTGGTACTCGACTCATCCTCCAGGGGTGGCAGCAAGTCATTAAACGGCAAATCTATCTTTTCCGGCTTTATTTCCGACACATCAGCTCCACAAAAAGTGATCAGCAATGCAGATGCAATGAGGAGCTGCAAAATGAAAGCGGAGAATATATTTTTTTAATATTTTACATAATTCTAAACAATGAAAAGAGAATATCCTCCGAAATTTTGGTAAATTAAGCCCAAAAGGAAAGGTGCTGAGCAATTTAGATTCAATATATATTTTTTGAAATCTAAGATAATTATAGTTAAGAAACAAGGATTCGCAACATCGAATTAGTATTGTAAACTATTCCTTTTTAAATTAAAATAGTACCGAAACTATTAAATTTGTTTCATTATCATATGTGTGGAAATTGATTTATTTAACTTAGAAAATACTTAATGCGGCATCGCAATGCTGACCATTTCGGACTCAGTTCCCCTAAGTTATGACCCTATTGTTTGATTTGGTCACAGCCATTCCAAATGTGTTTCAACTCGAAAATTTGGTTCATTTTTGGCTCTGGAAGTGTGGGCGCTTGAAAGTTATTCCCATTCGATCGGTATCGGCCTTCGAAATGGCGAAAAACCTTGCATTGTTTGGCACATGCTGGAACTGGATTGTTTTATGATCGCCTAAACTCACATTTTGTTCTAACGGAAACGTTCCTTTCGCTGGTGGGAAAGGTCATTAGACCTTCTTTGGCCCTGATTAACATAGCGACTATAATGAAACTAATCGAGCTTGAAATTTATGCAAATTCGTTGGCTGAAACGAAAGAAATGATCCGTCATCTTATATGCTCATGGTTCGCAGATTCACACCTCCGATAATAAAGCAATTTATTTCACCAAATAAATATATGTAAAGTATCTCAAGTCACAATACCCGTCTGGTTTCAGCATTTTTTGCCTCGATTGTTTAATCAAATATTTAATTGGCGATATATATTTAAAATTTTGTTTGTTCATCTAACGAATGATTCTATTATGCTAATTTCCGCTCAGAACCAATTGCATAATGTAATTTATGCAGCAAACTGGAACCTAACTAATGATGCTTACGCAAATTGCTAATTAGAACAAATTTGCTGCATTCCTATAGATTCTATTTCTATTTCAGGAAAAACCAGCTCCGGATTCACAATTTCCATATCGAAATGGAGCAATCGAATAACTCCCGATGCCGCACTTACGTATCGCAGTGACATTTCGGCGAGGGATGGGATCCTTTTTTATTCCTTGTATGAGTTGATAGAGCTGTCCCGAACCGAACACTTTGAAATTTTCGAACGAACTAAAAGCGCCGCTGAGCATGCGCGGCATTTTTATAGTCGATGAAAAGGCACGGATTTCGAAAAGCGAATCGGGGGAGAACTTACACGAACTTGCTGCACAGTGTAAAGTTTAATAACCGGATTAAGTCATGGGGGGTTTTGCTAGTTTTTTAGTTTATTTTGGTCTTGCTTCGGCCGAGAGTTGGGCACGAGAGTGGATTTTTTTACTCTCGGTCTTTCTGACCAATTAAGTGGCTTCTTCGGCGCTTATCTTGAGGTTCGGGCGAATGCAGCAACGGAAAACAGCTGATTGCCCGATGAACTCTTGAAGTTCACGGTCGCATCTCGTGGCTACGAGATCTCGTATCTCATGTGTCGCGTATCTGGTTCCAGGGAGCTGTCGCACACACCTGCGAGTAGTTAATTTTATTTTCGGTTAAAAGCGAATGTAATGCCTAGCATTTTGTCAGCGGTTTGCATAAATTTTGATAAAGGACAAACCTGATTTTTTGGCACTTCCTCATGGTTGTAGGAGGTTGTGTATGCTGTGTGGTGGGTGCCGCTGTTCGGAGATTGATTTTATTTCCATTCCTTAATTGATTTTAATGGCATTCGCACAGCGCCAACCTGTTTGTGTCTATCCGGTGGAACGCCCTCATTTGCATCCAAATCGTGGGGGGATTCTCAAATGGAGTGAAAGCAAATTAGTGCCAATTACAAGTGGCCGATGGCAGATATCAGATCGGCATCTCCGTCATCGGGGCCCAGCATTTGATAGGGCCCTCCGCTGGCTGTCTGCTTTATTACCTCAATTTCGTCTGATACATCTCCAATTTATGCAAATTATGTGAGCGTTGATTCCTCACGCCGAGCCGAGACTTTTTGTGTGCGTGCGAGAAGGCTCATAAATTATGAGCCGCATTAGTGGCAACCGGATTTCTCGGGCTTTGTTTTGTTCGCTTTGGCTTTGGCTGGGCCGGCGGCTCCGATTGGTTTGACTTGGTTCCCCGAGATTAATTGCTCAGCAGCCCATTGTTAAGATTCGTGTGGTATTTTTCGATAAGCGCTGGCAAATAGTTTTGACTCTGCATTCTGTTGTCCAAAGCATCCAAGCCCAAAGTGGATACATTTTAAAGAGATGTTTATCGCTTCATTAAACTGCCGCAGTGCGTCCGAGCGAGCGTTATTAAGATCGCAGGGTATTTAAACAACAATCAATCAGATTTAGGTTAATTAGTTAGGGCAATTTGGCTTAATTTCTTAACAAGACTGGTAATAACGTAACGCAATCAATCAAGCATTTAAGGAGTTCCTGTTAGCTCAAATGCTTGTAATTTTACAAAATTTACTTATCTTAATCTTATGCTTTTTTATTGTGTACTAAAATTGTAGAATCCAATAGTGTTCTGGGAATTAGCGGATTTTCTTAATTGGAAGTTGGTTAAATCGATTTATCAAGTTAGTATTAGTCAATTAAAATGGCTAAGCAAGTCTATATCAAAAACTAAAACCATTTTCAAAGAAATGTATATTTTATTGAAGATTTTTGATACGGTTATTATAAATTAATTATATTTTTTATACAAATAAAATAAATATTAAACACTTAATTACTTATATCAAAATAGTTCGTGACAACTCAGTTTTGTTATTTTTTCTTACGAATTTCTAAAAAAAAATCGTCATTCTTTTCACTAAATTAAATGTAATATTGATGTTTGTCTTATGGTATTAAATGAAAAGGGGAAGCCTATTAGCAATGGTATCTAATATCCACAAACACAAAGAAAGCAGCAAAGAATATTGAGGAGTTCATTTTAAGGATTCTTTAGCTTTTTATTAATCAATCAATAAAATTCAATGTTAGCCCTTTCTTAAGGAAAATGCCTATAAGTATTACAATAATCGAATACTCTCTTGTATAATTTTATTAGTTGGACCAGAAGTACCAGTCTAAAGAATCCCAGAAAATGTGTCCTCATTACGGAAAAGCAATTTCTTAACCAACGAACTTGAGAAGTTTCCACGTTTTGATCGATAGGAATAAATACATATTTCCGCAGCTGCAGGATCTGTCCCCGCTATATGCTGTTAATAATATTTAATTATTGTATTATGATGATATTATATAAATATAATTATCATTACATATTTTAATAATATTAATATCAATACTTTAAATACAAATTCCTTAAAATAATAATTCAGCAATTCAGTTACCAAAGCAAGTAAAGTGCTTGGGCATTCGTTAAGTAACCTTTACGAAGCAATCAGTACGGCTGGAAAAAAGAGTCCTTATTCACTACACTGCTTTTCCGTTTACCTTAATTATTGTATTGGTATTTTATTGAAAATTCACGTGCCTCAAATTCATCAAAAGCGAATTATTTATACCGCCCGCCCCCGCAATGGCATCGACTCCGGCTGGGATTGTTCAAGTGTTTCCACTTAACCGCTCCATGGCCGTGCGTATCCCTTCCGAATTCCTTTATTTGCGGCGCTGTTATTGTTTCGATTGTGCTCCATGACCGACTCCATTTCCCAGCTCCCGTATCCAGCCCGGTTATTTATTCGCATGTATTTATTTATATTTATGTGGGAGTGAGCCTGCGATAAGGGAAATGCCGAATACCGAATATCGAACTTCGTCTGCAGGACCCGCGTCCTCTGGGCCTCGCGCGTATTCAATTGTCTTTGTGCTTCCGCATATACACGCTATATATGTATATATAGTATAAATTTATTTATATACATATAAATCGAAAAATTGTGCTGTTTTTGTAAGAGGGACGACGCGTGTCAATGCGTGACATAAACAATGTTTATGGTCAAAGAGAACGACATCGAGGAGTTCCATTTTAAAGCGAAATAACAAATGTGTCAATATGTTTGTCTTCGAAATTGATTTGAATATTACATTAAAGGCAGTTACTCCCCCAAATCGAAATAAACAAATCAGAAGGCAGGCGGAGGGCGGCCCAAATCCAGTCGAGCCTTATTTTGCGGCTGGCATAATTAATGAACCGGTGAAGTTCTGTGTGACTTTCACTAACTTTCAGTTAGATAAAGTTACTCTGTCAACAGTGGCCGGGGGCTTAGAACTGTCAGTACTTTATTCAGGGAAGACAAGTTCAAGTTCAGTCGAAGTAGTCGTACACTTTTAGGGGGTCTTTAAGTCTGCTTAAGGTTCGAAAAGAATTTACGTAGATTGCTCTTATCATGTAATGTTAAAGCATATTTAACTGATTGATATATCTAATATTGTTAGTACGTAAACAAAAAAATATTTGTTCAATAAAGGCCAAAATATTTGTA
Source organism: Drosophila kanapiae (assembly GCA_008042475.1). Lineage (NCBI taxonomy): Eukaryota > Metazoa > Arthropoda > Insecta > Diptera > Drosophilidae > Drosophila > Drosophila kanapiae. The sequence goes on from VNJM01001606.1 coordinate 122,112, forward strand.
GTTTTTACTTGCCTTAATGCCAACTTATACTTGGATGCATGTTTTGTTTTTTTGGCCAAGTAAACACTTGCAAAGGAGCTGGTTTGGGTAACGCTCTTTTCCGCTGGACTTCCTACCTGTTTTGGGCCTTGCTCGAGGTCGTTTCGCCTGCCAATCTGTTTGCTCTTCTTGTCCACGAACTTGCCTTTGGCATTGTTTTGCCTTCGAGCCCTCTCGGACCTTCTGGACCGGCTTTGGCTTGAGTTGGAGCTGGGAAACTTGAACTGGACTGGACGCATGCCCCAATGCCGGGCCGCCGTTTACAACTTCCTGGTCAGGCTCCTGGCCTTGCCTTTTGACTGCCTTTTTCATTGTTTTTTTTTTTGTCGCTATTGCTTTCGCTTCTTGTTTTGTGCACCCATTACCAGGGGAGAGTGGGGTATGATATATTCTGGAAAGCTATGTTACATACCTTTCAAAGACATTTAAATAGAGTGAAATTAACGAAAAGAAAGGGAGATCAGCTGCACAAGATTTAATAAATTATTTCTTCTGAAAGACGAGGTACCATTAATTCTGTTCGCAAAATCTTTCTTCCTTTTCCGCTGTTCGGGGCTGGCCTTTATGCTTATCGTCCCTTCCTGGTTGCTTCTTTGTTGTTCTTGGCCGTCAGTTTGTTTTTGGCTGTTGCCAAGCGGAGAGAGAAGCGTCTGCGGCCCCTGTAATTAGCACAAAAATGAAGCGGGATTCGGGGAGAGGGGAGACAGAGCAGAGAGCAGGATGCACCCAAAATGTTTGCAACTTGAAGTTCCCGCTGTGAGAATTCCGCAGTTGCTGTTGCAGTTGCATGATTTGCGGGCCCAAAAGTCAAACTCAAGGCACTCGCACAGCGCGCACTCGAAAGTCATAAAGTGCAAAAATTGTTACACTCAGGCAGAAATGAATTATGAAAGTTGTTGCCAACCTCCTCAGATTCTTTGCCTTATTTTGCTTACCCGAAGTCCCCCTTCCAATTCGAGTGAAACATCCATTTCCACTTCCACTTCCACTTCCCTGTCGGGCTCAGCGAAAGTTAAGTTTTGGAGAAAGTTCTGTTTGCGAGTCGACTGCATATTATTTAATTCAATTTGAATGGGAAACTTAAAAATATTGCCAGCGGGAAGTCGTTGTCTTCTATTTTCATTTACAATTGCCCAGCTGGCAAGTTTTATTTTTATTCGATTTGAGTTCAGGCCAGAGCCCTTAACTCATTCCAAGTCGGAAACAGTTTTAAGTGTGCCGAGTTTCAAAAGGATTTTAATTTTAGTCCTTTGTAGGAAAGCAAGACAAAGAAATTGAAGAAAATGTATAGCAAAAGGGATAGGTTTTTATAACAATATTTTAGAATAATATACGACTTAGTATATGTGTTTCATTTTTTTTTGTAGATTAAAGAAACAGAAATTAGAAATATTTTCTCAGTCATTGGGTCATCATTTTCGTGTTCTTAATTAATAATGCCCTCATAAATATTTCGAATTTAAATTCATTCGATTCACTTTTTGTATTTAATTCAATTTTTAAAGCCACTTTAACTCCGCCAAAACGAACTTGATTTCCTTATATTCGCAAGATTTTATTCGAATGTCTAGCGCTGGCCTAATTGCCCGGAGAGCTAATTAAAATCAGACTGAAATTTCTGCATAATCGAGACCGCACCAGCGATGGCAGTAACAACAAAAACATTGGCGACCGAAGTAAAATATATTACGCAGTGCGCCTAAAAGCCGACACCGAAAACTTTGCCCTCGCCTCTGCAAATACAAACACACGTGAGAACTTGACAACTTTTCAGTGCGCGGGGCTGCAGGAACTTTAATTAGAAAGTTTTGTCACACATGCAGGCACAACACCTGTGCTCACAATACTAGAAACTTCAAAAAAAAATAATGTGAATATGAGATGGCATATATTTCAATACAATATATATTTCAATACAATTCATAGTCAAAACAAGCAAATTATATATTTACTGTAAGTTTTATTACACTGTAGTCTTAAGATTAAAGAGTAAGATACAATTTCATAAATTAATTAAGCAATTTAGAACCAGAAACACTAGATTATTGACCTCAATTGTATGCCTGGGTGGCCCCAATGATCTGTTGCCAAAATTCGCCCTATACGACCAACCGGAGACTGCGTTGGAATCAAAGTCGCTTCTTCGACTCTGAAACATTGTGAATTTTGAGTAGAGTTTTGCGACCACACAGAGACAATCTAAACTTTTCAAATCAATTTTAATTACCATAAATATGTTTGAACTTTTCGCTCAGTGCAGACGGCAACGGTTCCAACCTGTTCTGTCAGTCAAAAAAAAAAAAAAACAAAGAAGAGGCGAGGGAATGTCGCACATTTCGTCAGTTTTGTGGCGCATTGGGAACCGAAGTTCTAGAACTTTGTGTATCACTTTGTATCTGGCAGTGAGTGTCCTGGTGTAGAATTTGCCTACGTGGGCTCGGTTTACCCTGCGTTCAGCACTCTGCGCTGGCAATTTATTTCCACTGTCATAGCAACATGCGGGCAATTGGGGCCAAAGCCTGAATTTGAGGCCTGGATCGGGGCCCAAACATTCAAAAATTTGCTAAAATGACACAAAAAAAGAGAGTGTTGGCTGCGTACTCAGCCAACGGTTAACCCATGCGGTACATTTTTTGGTTGTCCAGTGTATATAGTAGAAAAACATCAAAGCGGGCCTTGACACAACAGTTTTCGTCTGCTTTCTTTCCAAAAATAATTTTTTTTTCGGAATCTCAATAGTCAACAGGAAAATAAGTAACATTATTATAACTACAACGAGAAAATGGCAGTAAGTTTGGGCATTTTTTCCAATTCTATTTTTACTTCATACAGTTCTTTCCCCAGGCATTATCATCCGATAATATATTTTTGCACGATGGGGAAAATAAGGTTAACAAATCACGTGGACAATCTACTTTTAAAGTACACCATGGAATGTCCCGCAAAGTTGCTATTATTGCTTCTATTCAGCAAAGAAAGGAGCTAAAAAACAAAATTTCTGCTCCAAAAAAGGAGAATAATAAGACATTTTGCTTGAAGGAATTCTTTCCCTTAGACGATGAAATCGAAAATTACGATTTTTCCCATATTGGTTGGGATATTCCGGAAAGCGAGGCTTTGCCAGAACTTCAGGATCATTTCCAAGAGTATCAGGAGAGTATATCTACAAAACTTGGCCCTCTCGCCATCCACCTTGTTCCAGAAAAAGTGTCGCCAAAAAAATATATGAATTTACACAAGGTATTGACCACCTATGAAGCTCAGGTTCCCCGAATGGCTATTGTTCTGCCAAGACCCCATCAAGGACTAAAGGTCTCTAAGCTAGAGAACTTGGAATCGTTTCGTGGGCGTATAAATGGACCCTCCAAGAATGAAAATATAATTTCAGAACAGCTTCGACGTACAAAACTATTATCGGATAAGTTACGAAAGTTCCGCCTTCTGTCGAAAAGAGATCGAAACCAAGGATATTGCATACTAAGCTTGTTAATTTTTTTATTCGTTATGTTCACTTTCTATTTAATTATGACTACTCCACACCATCTAAAAGTGTTTTTGCACTTTGCCAGAATTTATTTTCTCATTATTTTGTATATTGTTTTTACTTCCATTTGAAATATTTCTTTTTAAAGCATATCTTAAATAGTACTTTTCAAAAACAAATGTGTCACTAAAAAATATGGCTTTTCGTGGAAATTAAAGTGTTAATAAAATGTATAAGTATTTGAAAGTCTTCCATGTACCAGAATATATAATGAGATGAAGAATTACAGCCAAGCAACGAGTATAAGAAACTCCAGCTCTACCCCATTGGCATCTGTGAGTTTTCCGAAGTTTCCATCTGCTGCATCTGCTGCAAGGGCGACTCTGTCGAATCACGTAGCCATTCCGATTCCCAATACTCCGATGAGTTTATAGTTTTCGTTTTCGATTTCATTATTTAAGCCAGCTCCGAAAGGAACCCAATTCTGGACCAACTGGCCGGGCCAAATCCCATCGACAATGTTGCGAAATTTCATTAGGATGAGCGCTGTGGGCCCGAGGGTGGGCTAAGTGGCGGGAAAAGGTGGAAATTTGGGGACTGCGGGGGCTGCCAACCGAAGACTATAAGGGGACCGGACCGGTGGGCTCGCAATTAATAGGCAAAATGTGTTACAATATTTTTGATGGCTTCTGTGCGGTCGTTCGTCGGGCTGTTTTATGGCTTGGCTTATGACTCTCAACTTAACTTGACTCGACTCGGGGCCAGTGAGAACGTGCTGAATTTTAATTAGCCGCGCTTTAATGGGCTGCCGTAATTTACATGCAGCACCGGGAACAGAGCCCCGAATAGTTAGAAGTTACTCACACACATTTTTAAAGGGTTTTTGCCGAATGTTACTATCTTGGACTAACATCGAACAGCATTTCCAATTTAAATATTTTCCATTCGAAGTGTATTCCCGCGAGAAATCGTCCGGAAAACCGCAGAGGGCAGTCAAAAATCATGACCCATGCGAGTTTCTTATAAATGTCACAACATAATGTCTCTGACCCGCAGGAAAAAGGAAGAGTCGGAAAACCCCAAGCCGAATTACACGCATGAATCATCAGAATTATCAATCATACTCGAGTGGCAAACATGGATTGGTTGGCGTGGGAGGACACTTCGGAAAATCCCCATCTAATGCCGGGCTGGGAGGGAAACCAAGATCCGGGACGGGACACAGAAGTCGTGTTCGCATTAAGTGCTCCTCCATAAGTGGAAATCAACAAATATAATCAAAATAAGTGCTTGTTAAACAAATTTTTTTCCGGCCGTTGGAAACAAAGGGGAAAATCTAAAAGAAAACTGCTTCGTTGTTGACACTGTATGAATTTGTCTTTGCACGGCTGTCAACTATAATGGATTCTTGGTTTCTTAGGGTCTTAGGGGGTCTCGGGGAGGTCTGCGGGAGTTGATTATTGAAAGTGAGAGCGAAGGCGGGCGCAGGCATCGGGACCAAATTGAATCAGAAATGTTAATGTCCGTATCACGTGGAGCAATCAGGGCAACTGACGAGTAATCAGACGCTGGGAGTGAAATCGAAAAACGAAAGCGAAACTCGAAAGCCGGCAGACGAAATAAAATGCTGAAAACGTCGAAACGTGCCAGCCGAGCACTTAGGCTTTAAACTCAATGCCCGCCGTGCAGGCGGCCATGATGATGAGTTGGCAAAATAAAACAGGAAATGACCGACGACGGACGGATGGACACGCAGCAGCACGAATGAACGAATGAGCGGGCCGGACGCAGGCAAGTGGCAAAACTTTCATTGCTTTTATTCGCTTATTTAACACAAATTTTTCGGTTATTTTGCAAAGCGTTTTACGTGTTGGCATCCCTGTGTGTGTGTGTGTGCGAAGGAGGGGCGCTGGGAATTTGTACAAATTTGCATTGTCATTTTGGAACAATTAGCAGAGAAGCCGGCAAGCAGCCGCACAGGCAGCCAATTCACGTCATCCGTGGCGTATGAGCAATGTCGATGATATTCATACTGCACCGCAAATATAATGAAGCTGCCTAGCTTGGTGGAGAGCGAAGAGCTCTGGGTCACATCTATTCATTAGCTACATAAACCGCTTTAATTACTGTTTTGGGGTATCTAAAAAGATATACCAGAGGATAAATATTAATATATTATTTTTGGGATGTATATAAAACCTTTTCAGCTTGGAAATCTTATAGGAACTTGCATGTTTCTTGCTTCGCTTTAAGTACTGTTTAAAATCTATTACTAGAAATTAAAGCGCAGATGGGAATGCCGAAAAAATGGAACGATACACTATTTGGTGCTTCCAACCCAAATATTGCAGAAATAAAAAATATTGCAGAAATTTAGAATGTTTAAAAATCTTGTTATTGAATAACTGACGTCTACATAAATGTATTTATTTCATATATATAATTACTTTGTCCCCAAGTATGGAAGCCTTAGCTTTAATAGTTTGTGAGTTCTATTTTTTAACAAGGGCGGGCAGACGAACATGGCTAACTCGACTCGCCTGGCGATTTTAATCAAGGATATACATACAATCACGGTTGGCACTACCCTATTCCAAGCGAAATTAAGCTTTAAATTATATAGCTCTATAGAAATTCAGTTCATCGAGAACTTTTGTGGCTTCACTAACTTTGCCATCATTCCATTTAAAGCCGCTTTGCCAATCGATTTTATGAATAACTAAAGCAATTAAGCTTAATTTTCATATTAAACATAATCAGCAGTGTTTTTACTATATTAGTTTATTTATTATTAGATTACAAAACAAAATTAAAATGGAAAAATACAATAGAAATATTAATTTAATTATCATTCGATATGTGCAAAACTTCTGTTTTAAGAGCGCATTATTATTGCAACAGATATACTCTTGCTCAAGGTACAATGCAGTTTTCATAGTTAAAGAGATAAATCGATATTTGCTTTAACTAAATAATTAAACAGATTAATGCGCACCTATTGGAAGGGGTTAAATGAGAAGCGATGACTGGCAGGGTGCCATGATTTATCTTCGCGGAATAATGGATATTTACGAGCATGAAATGAAATACTTCTGATGTTTTTTGTGGCCACTATCATAAATTATTTCTGGGACATCATTTTGTCTGACCAGCGGTCGCAAACTAAAAATAAAGCTGGAATAGGGGTACGTACCCTTCCGCAGCGCCTGCCCGGGAAAAGTGTTGGCCAAACGGTTGCAATTTATACCAGAAATTCGACAATTTATTTCACCAAAATTGATTTTGCCGACGAGACGGCGGGCTCGAAGGTCGGGGGCGCGGTTCAAACGCGAATTTGCGATGCCGCACACGTAAAGCATTCTAACAATTCAATCAGTTAGCGTTGGCAAGAAAAATCGTTAGCTGCAGAAATTGATAATATTTGAATGCATCACATTGGAAAAAATACGAGCGAAATGTGAAAAATTTCCACTGCAATGGAATGGCCGGCGACGAGGCGGTGGTCAGACAGAAATATATCGGAGATAGCTCCGCCGCTTCCGACAAATCAAGCAAAATCGCCAGAAGAGAGAGGAGGGAAAAGTGCAATGGCACGACTTCGACACAAGTCGAGCTGAAAATTTTTGTTGAAAAAACTCTGGCTGGCGTTTTGCTTCTTTTTATCGGTTACCTGGTCGAGCAAAGTTTTCCCCGACGGTTGGCAAAGTTTTAAATTTGAATTTGAACATGAATTTCTCATGTAATCAACGCCGGAGCGAAGGAAAATGTAACAACTTGCCCACACGAGCACTTCATTAATGTGAAAATGGTAACGGCAACGGGAAATGGCAAACACGAATGCCGGGGAAATGTGAATGGGAAATGGGAAATGGGTGGACGGGTGACGGGAGATGGGAAATGGCGGGTGCAGAAGCCACCGAGGGCAGAGTGAATCTCTCCGAGGATTGTTAATAAGCGAAGGTGCACTGGACGCTGGTCTTTCGAATTCGGACTCCGGACTCCGGACTTCCAACTCTGGACCCGGCACCCAACTGGATGGCACGTGTTGGCCGTGATTTGTGACGGAGCTGCGGACGTTTTGTGGTTCGTTAGAAACTTTCCGTCCAGCTGGCGGTGCAAAGTTCAATATGCCACCAAGCGAACTCGGCGTGTTGACTCAAAAAATACTCGCATATTGAAGTTAAATTGCACATAGCGGAGGGTTAACAAGAATATTCTTAATTGGGGTGGACATAAAGGTAAATGCACTGAAAATTATTTAAAAAAACAAGTAAGTTTTGTAAAAGGTAAATTGTCATGACTAAGGCACTTTGTATAATTATGTTAAAATTAAGAAAAACTTTGAAATAAAGAGCTTGGAGGGGACAGAAAATGTTGACAAAAGAAGACAAAGTTTGTTAGGAATATGTTGAGCATCCAAGTTATCCAAGTAAGGATAAATGATGCTAGGATCATGCTGACCAACATCAGTTGGTGCTACCAACATAGATGTTCCAGAAGTTCAGCATTTACAGAGACTTTATTGACTATTAACTATACTATTTATCATTCGATTTTACTCAAATTTTTACAGTACGTCCGCACAAATGTATTTCTTTTATTTGGGTATAAGTTTTTAAAAATTTTCAATGGAGAAAGCTTAAAAAAAATGAATCTGCTTGCAACAGATTTGATTGTTGGTTACTCTAGCCATTATAGTCACACGAACGGACATACGGACAGACGGATAGAAGATCATTGTAAAATCGACTCGTCTGGTGGTGCTGATTAAAAACATGTACATATGTTTATAGGGTCGGAGACGTTTCCTGTTGCCTCTTACATACATTCTCGGTTGGCACCATGCTCTAATACGTACCAGGTATAAAAACCGAATACACTTTCAAATCATTGCAAGGTTTCTACTCTGACTAACACCCATCCTGCCAGGCTATTTAAGCATCGCTTCAAGTGTTAAATGTGAGTAGCATTCATTCCAGTACCGGGCCTTTGGCTAAAATATAGGACAAAAGGCGCCAATTGCCTGGGACACGGGAGATTCGCTCCGAACAAGGGCTCCAATTGCATCAGAGGCTCGAAAACTATGCAATTGCAGGCATTTTTATTCAAATTAAAACACAAAACAATCCGAAACAAAAACAGTTTTAAGCTTTTTCATCGCTTTGTGTCAGGCCATTTGAAAACGGAAACCTTTGTCATTATGTACCTACAGCTGAAATGTCAAAAGCAAAGACAAAAAACGTAAAAAGAATGCCGAAAAGGATGGTCGAAGAGGGTGTGGGGGTTTTGGGGGAGGTGGAAATGTTTTATATTTTTGCAACAAAACTCACTAATTTTCTTTTATGTGGAGACAGCAACAGAAACAGAAATACGAGAGAGCTGCACAAAAAAAGGCAGGAAAAATGCTAAAAGCGAAAAGGCAAAAATACAGTGTGGGTGTGTGTGTGTGTGCTAGCTAGTGTTTGTGGGTGGATGTTAGTGTGTGTATCTGTGTGTGTAGTCTAGTGGAAAAGAAAAAGATGGCTGCACTGACACAAAATCAGTGAAAACAGAGGCGGCAGCAACAACAACAACTGGCGCTGCAAGAACGGCAAACGGGAAACACAAACAAATGTCACTCAACAATTTTTATGAGTCTGACAAAAGTGAATTATACGAATGGACCCAGGACACCGCCGCCTCTTTTTCTAACGCAATTTATCTATGTTAAGCGACAACGGCGACCGGAGTCGGAGTCGGAGACCCGTAGCCCGAAACGAACCGAACCCGTATCCGTAACCCTACTCCCAACCCGGAATCGTATTTGCAACCAGAGTCCAAAACCAGTGCTGCCACCAACAGAAACGGTCAAGTTGGAAAAAGTTAACAACATTATTTGCAATTAATAATAGCTAAAAATCAGAATAAACTATTTGTAATTCGTTGGCTGAATTAATTCCTAAATATGTGGTAGAGTAATATATTCTAATTTATTCATAACAATTAGTTATTTTTTACATCCATATTTTAAACTCTTCCTAAGATAATTAAGACAGCTGAGACTGTGGAAAGTCAAACAATGTATAATAAGTCGACTTTACGGGTCATTTAAATATAAGAATAGTCCATACATTGCCAAAAATTATTACAATCATATATATGTCTTGGAATAGAACAAATATCTTTACAAATTTATAATTGGAAATAAAATCTAGTTATAAAGTATTTTAATGTTCCCTCTGAATAAAAAAAATGGAAAACTAGCTATCATTTTATCCTGAAAGGCAACTTATTATAATATCTATACCATTATCATGCTATATAAAAGTCAAACTATGATCTAGTAATATAATAATATATTAATAAAAAGAAGAATTATATTTTTTATTATTTCAACAACATTTTCCCAAAATAAGAAATATGCAGTTCAGACAGCACTAGCTTTAGCAGTAGCTAGAAAGACAGCCCTATCAAAGGCCTTCCCAACCTTCGAAAAGTGTTGAATTTCTGTTGCATTTTCTCGGCTTGTTTGTTTGCATTTAATTGCGCTCCTTTTTTGTTCGGAGGCATCTGAGCAAATGAATTACAATACACAACTCCTTGGCCACAGATCCGAAGGCTCTGGCTCATAATTCTCACTAGTTGTTGGTGCCCCGAAGAAGGGGTTAACTCGTCGTGTGTGGGCTGGCTCTTTATTTATGTTTTTAATTTCCTTTTGTTTCGATTGTGTTTCAGTTGGCTTGTCATATTTCTCTTCTCCCTCGGCTTTGGCCAATTTCTTGGAGAGCTTTGTCAATGTCTGAATTTGGGGTTTGTCATTTCTTGGTTTATGGCTTGGAATTTATTTTTGTTTCGCTTGAGGCCATCCTGTTGGTGATTTTATTTTGTTTGCTAACCATTTGATGTCAAATGTAAATATATTTTATTGATTACCCGCTCTTAATTGCATGAATTTTGTAGGCCAAATAGAACCATCGGTGCAGACTAATTTGAGCAATTGAAACCAATATAGTTGCCTGTATTTGCTCACTATCATTACGGCGTTTTTTTGTTTGCTGATCTCGATGGTTATTAAATTTAAATAAGCTTTTATTTGTGAGGGCTACCAAAAGGGGTTTTCTACAGCTGAATGACTTTCATTTTGGCATTAAAACCTATGACACGTGAGCAACGATAAATGCAAATATCGAAATTAAAAAAGTCTTTAAATTTCATTGACAAATTAAAGCTGATGCATTGAAAGAGTTGACAATTGCAGATGCATTTAATTGGAATCCGAAAAAAGGGGCGATATAACTTGTTCAGCCATTGCGTCAATATGCGTTCGTAATTCCCATTGGAAAGTCGTCAGCGAGAACATTTCGACAGTTCCGTTTGTTTTATAAACAACACATAAAATATTAATAAGGCGACCCTGACATATGGCAGCCACGTGCTCGCCATATATCTTGATGTACACCATTTTTTAGTATCCTCCAGACTTGGCGAGCACTAATGTGCCCCGGCCATATTCGGAGACTGGAAACCTTTTAAGAGGCTCCCATTAAACTTGTCTCCGCTATGAAACAAAATGGAGCTAAGGACACCCACACACACACACACACACGTATATATTCAGGAATCCCGGAGCCGTCGGGTTATTGCTAATCAACTCACGTTTTCGCTGCTCGTTTCAAAATGTATTTTGTGACGCCATTTTGAACTGAGGTCGAGTCGAACGTCTGGCGGCGCCACCTTATCACCCAGGGCTTATCAAATCCATCGCGGCACCGATACCAGTGCCCCAGTATTCCAGTATCCAAGTCGAAGGTGCCGAGGACACTATTACATTTCCGCCTAATAGTTGCCCGCTGTCAGGCGCTGATTAAAACGAAGTTGGCTCAAGTACATCCGTCAGTTGTTCAGTCAAGTCACGCATTGGATTGTGCTCGTTTCGGAGGTTCCCCTTTTCTAGTCCTTCTCATTCCTTGGCTTTATTTTATTTTTACATTTAGCTGCGAGCCTTTGTCTCTGCAGTGCATTCAATGCTATCTGTCAGCGGCATGCGAACCCATTTGATTTACTTTTTCCTCTTAAAGAAATCAAACTTGAGAACCTAGACTGGTCGTCAGTCGTATTTTTGGGAGGGGACTGAGCTGGATGGAGTGAGCTTTATTACTGCTGCACTGCCTGAGAAGGTTTTACGCTTTTGTTTCACGTCACAAAGGAGCGCCGCAGGATATAGACAGGGTACAGTGGATCACACGGGAATAGCAGTGGATTCTGTATAATTTATTTACGCAAATAGAGTTCTTAAATAAATGATATGGAAATACTTGCACAAATAAATGAAATTACTATTAGTACTAGTACTTTTATTCTTCAGCTAGATTTGTCATGATTGCTACTTTATTTTAAATAAAGACCAACTTTGGTTGGTGTCTTGAAACCTTCCTTTATAAATAAACCTATCTTTCTTCCCAATTCTGTTTTGAAATTATATTTCCCATTTACCGAATGCACTGCTCGTGATTGTGATTTTTCTTTGCCGACTGCGACAGTCTCCAAAGAAAATTCCGAAATACGAATATGACATCTCTGCTGTCAGGCGACTTTATTATCTAGACTCCGGCGAGCCGAGGCGAGCTGAACTGAACTGAAGTGAACTGAACTGGGCTGTCAGTTGCAGGCGATTCCTTCCGCCGACTCTGCCACAATCGAAGGCCTGACTTTGCATATATATACTTCTATATATAGTATATACTTGTCCTAATCCTTGGCCGCCCTGTGTGAGAGAGCTGTCCACCTTTTTCGTGTCGAGGCGGCGGCTGGAACAAAAGTATGTGCAGGGGCCGGCTGAAATGCCACAATTACGATTTAAGATTGGCCGGCACAAATAATTTCATTTGGTCACGTGTCATAAATACAGTTGGCAGTGGCTTTTCCAGCACGTTTTCCCCGGCAACTTTCATGCACATATGCGGCGCCGTTCGGGGGCGGCGAATCTAATTTTCCGCAGATTTCACCATGGTCTTTTCTGCCCAGACAATGACCTCGGCATGGCCGGAGATACTGCAGACTGAGGCAGGAGACAGGAGCACCGAGTGCATCGGGCGGTGGCTTACTTATCCTTGTCGCTCGGCTGGACAGGGGATTGGCCCCGTTGCTACCTCGCCCGAATCTAATTTGCATGTTCCACCCTCCGGCTCAAGGACTCCCCGATGACTTGACCGGAATGGAGTGGCCTGTCGGTGCCGGGACTCGTTTTGTGCCCTGGTCCTGGCTGGCCCTGTCTTCGATGCATTAACCGACAGACTGTAGCTACAGATGCAACTGCAGCTCTACCCATAAAATTGGCCCAGCCAGGCGGATTTAAGTGCCCATCTGTTGACAGGTTGAGCCAGTTTTGGTCGAATATATGGTCTATAGGCTTCGATTGGCTGTCCTGTAAATTGGCCACAAGGGAACCCCAAAAAAAATACTCAATATGTTTTTTGTTTATTTAATTGTTTTTCAAATGTCATATAGTTTGGTAAAGATTTAATTTAACCCACTTATTACATGCTAAATATTATTGCTTCATTTTAAACGTTTTCGTGGTGGCATTTATCATTGCCAGCAGATCCTCTCTCACGCTTTTAGCCAGCCATAAATCTTGCCGGCGGCATTGTCCTGCTGCTACTGCCTTTGCCTTTGCCTTTGCCGCTGCCACTGCTGCTGCTGCTGCAGCCTTTGAAATGCCAGTTCAAGTTGCCCCATAAGTGGCTTAAATGTTGAATTTCAAATACAATGCGAAAGGGGTTAAGGGGAGGGAGAGCAGGGAAAAAGGAGAAAACTAAAACAGGACACATGGCCGTGCCGGATGAGGGCAGGACGAGCTGTTCGCATTGTGCCGAGTGCCAAGTTATGGGCCTGGCCTCCTCGCATCGCCATCGCCATCGCCGTGTGCCATGAATGTCCTTATAAATTGTCTGCAATGTTAAATGTTGCATGTGTCTACCCCCTAGACAGCCCAACTCCCACACAGGGAAAAAAATTGACAGGATATGTGCAGGAAAACGGAGGATCACAGTTACTAATATAAACCTTTCTATACCAAAATAAAGTGTTATAAAATCTAGAAAGCTTCGGCATGATTGTGTTGAAAAATATTCACGCTTCAGGCAAAGATTTAAATAAATAAATCTTGAATATGACTGATATGATATCAAATATTTCAGCTCGTTCTGATAATAAAATCTTAGCAAATATTTAATACATGTTGTTGCCATTTTGATGGTAAAAAAAAGTTGAACAAAAGATATTTCAGTGCTCCTTCAAACTCGTGTTCGTGTGGGCTGGTTGCCTTTGACTTTGGCTGCAGTTTTGCCTGCAGCTCAGGAATTTATGGCTCTGCCTCGGGCAGGCAAGTGTGTGTGTTTGTGTGTAAGTGTGTGTGCCGGTGTGTTGTTGTGCCCGCCAGTAAGCTGGTGTGCCAGTCTCCCGATGTGCCGGTGAGAGGGAGGGGTGCACTAATCAGCACACGTTTTAGTTCTGCCGTTGCAGGAAGTGGAAGTTGAAATTGTTAAAAGCAATAAAGCTAATAAGTGATGTGGCAAATGTGCGGCCTCGCTTTGGTTTCTCTGCCTCAGTGTGTGTTTGTAAAAAGCGGGGCATTTCCCATTTTCTATTTTCCATTTCCCCACTTCTTCGCTTCCCCTTCGTGAGTGAGTACTCGCCATTCTGTTCACGTGTCCATCGCTAGTTTTCGAGTCCGTTTCCACTGCCAGCGGCACGGGAAATCAGCAATTAGTGGCAGACCCAACGCCCCAAGCACGAGGACCCGGCTAAGAGCGATTATCGGGTACAGCACTGCTCGCATTAGTAGCTCCTCTGCAAGAGTTTTTAACAGGGAATTTTAGAGAACCAATAAATGCGCAATTTTGTGTATTTATTTCGTTGTTGGTTAATGAAAGCAGGAGTGAAGTAAGCTGCTATATAAATCTATATAAATTTATAAAATTTACTTAATTTAATTCCGAACTAACTATAGTTTATAGAGAATAAGTAAGCTGCCATGGCACTGACCATTACTGTACGTGTGTGATCGGGCGGATGCGCGCTAGTGTGTGTGCGGGAGGGCTGGGCACGCATTTCCGTCAGCGCCAACTACTTCCGGCCGCTCAGTGCACTTTGACTTGGCTCCTGCCAGGACACTTGGATACTTGGAGGCCAGACCTAGAGCCAGGAGCAGGAGCCAGAACAGAACCAGCGCCAGACTCCGCCCCCCGATGTTTGCCCAGCTTTTGTGCGGCCCGGTCTCGTTCTGGGCTGTGTAATTTTATGACTAATTAGTCAGCTAGTACGTCAAGTTGGTAACTACATAAACAGCGAAGCGTCGACTCCGTTTAGCCCAAGTCTATGGCCGATCGTTGGGCGTGGCCATTTATTTGCCATGCTGCGCTTTTAATTGCTTGCAAGCAATTTCTTTAGCCTTTTTATGGCATGTCTCGGCTGCCATTACAGCAACAGCAGCCGGAGCAGCTGCAGCAGCAACATCCAGAAGCAGGAGTTGCAACACCAACACAGCCTCCGGTGTGTCTACAAAGTTGAGTTGCAGTTTTAGTTGGCTCTGGCTGTGTTTTGTTTTATTTTGCCTTGCTTTTCTTTGTTGCCTGCTTTTTGCATGCTTTGTTCTTATTTGGCTTTGTGTAATTTTGCATCATAAAACACAGAGAGAGCACAATGCCCAGACCACGGAAGACATGCAGCCGTCTTTCTGCAGCCTCTTTGTGGTCGCTTAAAGTCGTCCTTAAATCGGTTAATGAAGCTCCGGGCACCGATATGAAGTGTTGCCATGAATGCAACAACTTACTTGCTAGTTTTATTGTCAATATTCAGGACTGAAATGTTCGGATAAAAAACAATGTGTCTTACTCAACATGTATTGTTTTCCCTAATTATTTGAAATGTTATTTAATAAAAGAACATGAAGCTGCCTAGGGAAAGATAAAATTAAGTGAATAGAATTGATTTATTATGTTCTAAAATCTCTTCACACTATCTGAAATTAATCCAAGAAGCCAGCAGGTGCTAGTACGAGCGGCACTGAAAAATATTGTTAAATTAACAACTGACCAAAGGACGACAAATGATTTCCGGTGCCAAATGAGCCACTTCCGTGGCAGGACCACACCCATCACACACCCGAGAGTCAGGCGAAAGTTACGCAAGGACATTGGCGTGTTGAATTTAAGAATCCAAGACACATACACGAAGGACCCGGGCACGATGAAAAAATTTAAATGACAAGCGACTAATGGGAATTGCCAACAATTTTGCAGGGAAGGCGGCAGGTGGCGGGTGGTTGGTGGCGCAGAAGTTTGCCACCTCTGGCCAACCTTTGCATCGAAAATCAGCTAACAACACAACAAATGGCTTCATTTATTTGCGTCTTTTGTGCGATGTTGCACGGAACTTCCGGCCACCAGGTGGAGAGCGTGGAAAGACAAGGACGCGGAAAAGTAAAAGCAGCTAAGGAAAATCCGCCAAGTGGCGCGGGGCAGATACTTCCCGGCTTAGATCCTTTTCCTCCCCAAATCTGAAAGTGTGCAAAGTTTACACTGGAAAGGTTGCCGCCTCCGCGAGCTGCAACGAGGAGCGTAAAGAAACATAAACTATTTATATGTAGGAGCAAGTTGCAGCTGCACTTTGCTGTGATTGAATGGCCAACACCGACAGCCGTTAATGTGCTTGGGGGTTTTCATTGAGATAAACTTTCGGTTGGCCGGAAACACCGCAGGAAAGTCGCACTTTAAAGTTTTCGCTTTCGGCAAGCGGAACTTTAGTTACCAAGAGGTTTCATCTGGATCCGCAAGGCATAAATAAATAAGGAAATACAATTAGAAGATTTGGAATAATTATGATTTGCTTAAAATTAATTAAACCCGACATAGAATATTCTAATCCTTGTTAACATTGAGCTAATGCAAATAATAAAGAGTGAATTACTTATGATAAAATGCTTATTGTTTTCAGGAACATACAACTATATGGCATTTCGCAGTTCCATGACCGGCATTTTATCTAGCTAATTTGGCTGCTAACCTAAGTCCACGCACTTGTCTTGGAGTTGTATCTCTCCTCTTAGGGGTCATTTCGTTGCTGCCCAGTCTTTTCACTTCCATCTCCTCCAATACGACTCTTATCCAGATGTCTATGAATAGGCAAAGGTCCAGGTTCTTCATCTTTTTGGCAAGTTGAAAGGCTTCGGCCAGGACCTCCTTTTCCTGCTCGATCTTGCCCAGAATCGCGTGTGACTTGCAGATGACCATCAAGCACAGGAAGCTCCACACAGTACTCTTGCACTGAACAGCCTCTGTTGGATATTTACTTGATGTAATTTGTAATTTGTCGATGATTTCCTTACCATCCAGAGCCCTGCGGGCCAAGGAGCAAGCTGCTCCAAACGAATGGTAATCAAGGTGCGCCTGCGCCAGTTCGTGTAGAAGATAGGCGCGTTCGAGGGGATACTCAGCGAATCGCATGCGTCTCTTCAAACGAGTAACTTTTTTTCTACAATTAGAACAAAATTACATATTGTTTAAAATTTAGGAACAGAAGAGAATTTATCGTTATAAAATAATTAAAAGTAAAATAATAATTACTGGGGGTTTTTTCACAATTTGTTATGTAACTTACTTAAAGAAATCTGCCTTGGGATCTGAGGTATTGCCTCTCGTCGGACTCATCTCGCTCGGCCGATTCGGCTGTGTGATTTTTGATTCCCTATTCTTGTCCAGCTGTAACCCAAAAAGGAGCAATATACGTTGTCTACCTTGGAGGACCGTCAAATTGCCGGGAATTTTGTATTCGTTAATGCGGGCTAAACCTAGGTAGTTATAGACCTCATTAATGAATTCAAATTTCCACGGCATAACGCGGTGTGTTTTTGTGGTGACATAATCGCCCATGGCCCCTTCAATATATGCTGTCAGCTTCTAAGGAGTAAAGTAAATTGCTTTGTAATCTATCGCTTTTAATATTCATTTTAAATATGGTTAAACTCGTATTTATTAAGTTTAAAATATGATTACAAAGTGCTACTAACTTCTAACGAAGTTATTGAGTTAAATATTTATTTCAAGACCAAGTTGATATTACCAAGAACCTCCTCTTATGGTTTCTGATATTTAGACCCTTTGATATTATAAAAGTAAAATCCCTTTTAAAAAAGTTGTAGAAAGAAACTTACTTGTTGTTCACCAGCTCGTATCAGCAGTCGAATGCTGCGCAGGATCTTGAACATATTTCTTCTCGTCTGGTGCTGGACGCGGTGTAGATTGTCCTCCTTTTGCTTATTGTAGAATGCCTCGCTAGGATACCTTTGCTGATGCAGAGCGTACAGTGGACACCGAGTGTGCAGCATTTTCTGACAATTATTAATACAAATTAATGCAAAAATTGGTATTAAGATTGGCAACTCGAACCGTCAAAGCTCGCGCTGATTTGAAGTTAAATTCCAACAATTTTTTCAAATGCACTGATGACTCCTTGCAGTGTTGCGTATGCACATTGGGATCATTTCGCAGTTCTTTTAGAAAGCCCACGTCCACCCAGGCCCTGTTCAGATACGTCTCGTTATAAACCCTGAAATACCTCTGGCGTCGAGCTTTTTCCAGCGGAGACAGATATACTACCTTGGAGTCACTATTAAATGTAGACCTCTTTAAAACATAATATATATGCACCTCTTTTTCCTTTAAGCTGACTACATCGCATGATTCCTTGGGTGCCTTGGTCTGAGTGGCCAGGCTTTCAGTCATGTGTTTGATCAGCCGCTGAACTGGAAGAGTAGTTTCGCCCGACAAAGCATCTTGGAAGTTTTCAGCCAGCTTAAGATGGAGAGCAATTTGGATATATGAGTATATAAATAGTATATTCCTGGTGTTTTTAATCAGGAACCCTTTCAGGCTTGATCGACACGTTAGCTTACCACGTTCAGACGCCTGACGACGGGCACGGATTGGACCGAGCTAAATCGCCTCAGGTGGTCGTGCAGTTTGATCTTGGCATCTTCTAGTCGATTTGACTCGTAGAGAGCGTTGCAGACCTCCATACTGATGTGGGGCTTGATGACCGATGACTTTCCCTTCAACAGCAGATCTGAATGTACAGAAGAGACTCAGGTGAGCTTGGGCCTGATCCACCGCCTGATCTAACCTTCAGCCTTGGAGCAATCCCGCAGAGCTTCCGTCGCCAGACCCTTAGACCGCTTCATTTGGCTTCGGCGCATCAGAGCAGTCGCGTCGAAGGGCTTGAGGGCCAAAGAGTTGTTCACATAGCCAAGGGCGCTCCAGTAACTGCGCTGGCGGGAAAGATACAGGGCCCAGTCGGAGTGGATGCTGGCCTGGCGATCCGAAGACCACGCAATGTTCCCCCAGGGCTTTTGATGCGGCTTCACCGCGGCCTTTGGCACCATGAGATTCTCGGATTCTCTCAACTTGGTGGCCATCGCTTCAGTTAATCGGAGATCGCAATCAAACAACAAAACGTAAAAATAGTAAGTATAAAAAAACAGGTTGTGTTATGTAACGAAGTCAGTTTGTTTTTCATCTGACGTTTTTAAGGCATGAAGTACACGAACTTTTTTGATAATGATGATTTTTAAAATTATAATTATATATATTATAAATTGATTATTTCTTACTGGAAATTCCACAAATCTATTAAATAATTAACAAAAAAAGAGCACGAGATAAGACCTGGGTCTTAAGTCTGTCAATGGTATAAAAGTCACAAAGAAGCTAGAAATCTATACTCGAGTGTGCAACCTTAAGCAACCCGGTAGCCAAAGCAATGTGGACGAAATTAAAAGCCACATTGGCATGATTAATTCACTTTGTCTAATTTAACCCAAATTTATGAAAATCTCAAATAAAACAGGGCAGAAAAAAGAAGAAGGGAAATGTTGCTAGAAACATGTTGAATAACACCCATTGGTGGCTGCCAATACAAATGTTCATGTTTCACTAAGTAGTTCAGCATACATAAAGCCATTATTGTTTAATAGTTTGCATGTTTATCAGCTGATTTTCACAACACTTTCCACAAATGTATTTATTTTATATCTATTTACCGTATATTGATAAGTTCACCGTAGTTCAACAGGGGAAGTAGGCGTGGCCAAATTTTAAAACGAACATATTTATAGTCTCTGCGTTGATAGTCTCTATATGATCTGATGAAAGTAGGGCAGACGGACATAAGGACATGGCCAAACTCGCCTGGTGATGCTGATCTAGAATATATATACTTTATAGGGTTGAAGATGTGTTACACACATTTTTGATATAATAATATAGTATAATAAATACCTCTTTAGCCTATTGGTACACATTTGTGAGCTTGATATTAATAGAAATATGAACATGTGGGGATGCAGCTATGAGCTATAAAATAATTTAGTGATATATTTAAAAAGAACACTTATTCGTATATATCAAAGTCTCGTTACGGTATTCTTTATTACAGATACGCTTATCTTATTTAATTTTTAAATAACATTTTGTTTGGTTTCTTGTTAAGATTAATATTTTCCATATGCATTATGATTGATCGTTCAACATTGTAGAGATAGCTTATATTATTATTATTCCTCTGCAGATAGGCTTTTGACTTCGAGATGGGTGGAATCCAGCTTCTACTGGAAAGCAAGCAAACTGGGCGCACCCACTTTGATAGTATAAAAGGATTAACCATCTCCAAAATGGCATGCTTTCCGCTGAAATGAATTAGGAAGAAAATACATATAAGTTTCTATTTCATCGTAGTTGTTTCCTTTGCGAACTTTAATAATTTAAAAATATTAGAAAGTAAGCTTAGTACCTTCTATAAATTCTTTCCACGGAGTGCAGCTGATAGTCCTGTTCATCACACTCAGTGTACGGGACCCTGTGCTTTCCTTCGGCAATGGCATACCGCAGCACATCCTCTATGTCAGCGTATTGATTTTCGACAAGAACCGCCCAAGGACTGATTATATATCCCTCGCAGTTGAAGCTAAAATTTCTCATAAATATATCATTTGTGAATATACTAACGATCCAGGGAATCTGCTTAACAGCAGGGTGGATCTTGCCACATTCGGGAACGCAGTGGAGATTCTCTTTTTTCGGTGCAACACTCCAATAAGGCCTCTTTGCGATATCCGGACCCTTTGTGCAGACGCGGGCTGACGAAGATCTTTCACCGTTCTTTGGTACGTAACTCGGTGCACAGTATATTTGGGCCTTAGTGCCGGGGATCATCATTGTACTCTTCTCGTTACAGTTTGTTGCAGTTTTATTTTTATACTGACAGGATGCTTCGATGGAGGTGTCACTGATGAAGTGACGCCGACAGGTTTCCACGCAGGCTGGCCACGGTGCCTGCCATTCTCCATCGAGACAGTGGTTCAGATCATTGCCGTATAGCTCGGTGTTGTTCTGGCAACTCAATCGCACCACAGTGGAGTCTGCCAAGCGTGTACCCTCCTGGTAGGGTAGGACGTTAAACATAGTTTTGACCTGAAGGTTCTTTATGATCCCCGGCACCTTGCAGCCTTCTGAGTTTCGCATCTTTTCCTTCTGACTGTCTCGAACTATGCGCTTTAATGGAGGATCCTTAGAATTTCCGTTCTCGGAGCAAATGGCTGCCAATTCATCTGATCTGTCCCAGCAATGAACCAGGTCATCGCAGACCTTCGCCAGAGCCAAGCAGCCACCGTAGGCGCAGCGGAACGTCTCCTTGGTACACTTTGAAATAAGGCAATTCTTGTGGGTCTCGTCGCTGCCATCCTCGCAGTCCATGATGCCATTACAAACGAACTCTATGGCCAGGCACTCGGAAGAGCTCAGACACTTAAACTGATTAGTTCTGAAGAGAGAGAAATAGAGAGAGATTATTGCCATTATCACTGGGTATTGCAATTGATAAGCTGCCGTGCTATCTGATAGCCTGACTCACTCGCATCTTCGCAGTGACCCATTTTCTATAGCGGCTGTATTCGTTGTGTTCAGAGTGCAATACTCAGAATGCTCATCGGTTCCATCCCAGCAATCGTTCTTTCCATCACAGAGCTGACTCTCCTGGTAGCAGCCGCCGTAGGAGCACGCGAGCTCCGGACAGTTTACCTTATAGCACTCGACGAAGGTCTCATCGCTGCCATCTTTGCAGTCTTTGCGGGCATCGCATCTCATGTTGGACGGTATCTGCTGTCCATCGGCGCAAGTGAAAAACAATTGTCGTTGTAAGCCAGCGTGTACTTTAATTGGAAAGTATATATAATTTTTTTTCGGTGCACTACACGTATTTATACAAACCTGACTGTGAGCAAATAAATATAAAGCAAAATACCGACAACAAAAGACCGCGTTTAATCATTTCGGGAAGAACTCTAGTACTGCCTAGCTCAACGATCCGACACTAATGAGCACCAAATCTTTAATATGACGAGAGCAAAGGAGAGGAGAGCCGCTCGTCAAGAGCACAAACATGGATTTTTAATGAGAACAATAAAAACAAGGTAGAAAACTGGATTTTTTTCTTTTAATGTGTAACACATTTATATATAAAAACAACTGCGAATCTTTGCTGAGATTTTCCCACATTTTCGTAGAACTGCATTCGAGTGTTGATGTCGATTTTAGAAATATTTAAAAAATCATTTCGGATGGCCTCTCATCATAATCATTGTCTTATCGCGTCTTAAAATATATGTTAAGATTTCTAAAGAGCACGCGAAAAATAAACTCTGCTTAGTCTTCTAGCATAACAATTTTAAAACACTGAATATAGAAGTTGAGTATATTACTGGTGAGTTTATTAAACGTTTTAATTTGAAACTTCAGAGTTTGCATTATAAAAATTCAACGATGCACAAAATATGCAAAACAGCTTAGCAAAACAGCTTTTCTTCGCTGAAACCCAACTGAAAACTAAATGGTTTACGTACGGGAAAAACTCCAATCGATGAATAGCTTAATCGGTTTACGTCGTCGTCGACGTCGTCGAGTTGATTTTGGAGTGCATATTGATGAAACTCTTTGATGACATGTTCGAGTGCTGAATTATAAATTAAAATCCCAACAGCAAAGCGGGCTCAGAGCGAAGTGTTTGATGTACAAATGGATGGGGGGACTGGGAGTGAGCTGACAATACGATTGTTCCGTATTTTGTGTTCCGTGGGGTTTCCCTACAATGAGAAAAACAACAGCATTCGCGGCTGCTGTTGCAGTCGGCATAGCCGAAGGGGCGTATACGTTATGTGGATTGACGTGGAGCGAGTGGCACGATGCATTGACAAATGAGCACAAGTCGCACTGCCGGCTCGTCCCTGTTTCTATATCCTTGATGCTCTATCTCTTCTCTGGTTGTTTTTTCGCCCGTGTTTCAGTGTTTCTGTTTTTTGTGTGTCAACGGAATCGGAATGGAACGGTAAAATGGCAGGACATTTGCATTAAAGTCGCATTGATTGGGTTTCCAGCTGGGATTTGGGACAGCTCTAGCTGGCTGTTACCCGTCTGATCGTCTGACGTGTGGTGAGATCCACTTCAATTGCGATTTTAAAGGACTTATGCGCTGAGACTTAAGTCAGGAGCAGGCGGGCGTTAAGTGGTGTCCCCTCATGCAACCAAATGAAGATTAAGAACTACAGGGATTATCATTGTTTTTATAAGAAGTATAAATTATATGAAATCACGAAATCCCATTCCATTAACTGCAATCAGTTATGGGAAGTGCATGGGGACAACAAACTAAAAGGGGGTCAGTAGAACTTCTACATCCATGAGATAGATACCGATAGACCGACTGTGTCCTGATAATCAGTTTGGCGCTTGCTGAAATATAATCAGCGCCTACCGAAATTCAAGCCCACAAACCGAGCTTCACAGCGAACAGAGCATAAATGTTTTCTCAAGTTTTCGCACAACTTTGTGGCACTAGAGGGGTTTCCCCGAGCTGGACGGGAGTGCAAAGTTGCGCAAGCCAGGCTCTTATCCAATTAAGTCATAACTCAATATGTGCTGAGAGATATGCACTCGGCCATTACTTAGGCAAAAGGCAAAAATTTGCTCTAATAACTTTTGAGTTTGCGCCTTCTTCCGTCTTCTTTGCCGCCGCTTGCCAGGAAGATAATTTTCACACCAGCGCCATGTAATTTGCCCTTCTGGGGCGAAGTTTTTTGGCCAGCAGATTTTAGTTTATGCAGAGCAACAGCTTCCCATCTCTCCGTACCACCATCCCAAGTCCCATTTTTATCCGCATCCCGGTCCCCGGGTTTCAGCTCCCTTTTCCCTTTTATGGCACCAGCGAGACGCTGCCACAACTCATTTGGCATTGACCAGGATTGGACGTTGCCGCAGTCCTCCGTGACTGTGTCTACGAGCAGCACTGCTGGGCTGCAACCGGCAGTATCCAGTACCCAGTGCCCGAGTCCAGCCACCCAGCTTGATCTCCCGGCCGAGCTCCATCCGCATCCGTAGCCCACATCCATCTGCCGTTGAGAGCGCGCGCGCATAAATTATTCATTTGTAATGTGCAGCATCTCTGGCCCTTAGTCCTGTACTGAGAAAAAAGACCTCCCATATCCATTCCTTATTAAAACATAAGCTTACAATTTTACAAAGCTAAAATTTTCTATATATAAATTTTATAATTAATTGGAAGCAAGGAACCTCTTTCTTTGAAGTATAACTTAAGAAAGTCGTGGCATAAATGACCAGCTTCTTGAAGTTTTTCCCTCTGTGCAGTCTCAGTGGCAGGATCTGGAGTCTGGAGTCTTGGGCCAAAGTTCTGTGTGCACTTTTGGCACAGGATATGACACTGACACTCAGCGCCGGCGCTCGTCCTGCGTCAACAACTTCCTTGGCTGCTGCTGGCGTTTACTTTGGTTTGTAATTTCCTTCTGGAGCTAGGGCCGTGGCTAAAAGAAAAACAGCAAGAAATGGCACGAAACCCCAAGAAGTGCACGGGAACATGACGATTGCAGCAGGACTCGCTTCCCTCTTGTCCGCCATCTCGTACTCGTCATGGTGCTCGTCCTTTTCTGGTTTACCGCTCTCCATCGGGGAACTGCTCCTGCTGCTGCGGCAATTGCAAACTTTAAAGTTTGCTCTCCTTTTTGTGTGTGTCAAAAGTTTCATTTGTGAATTGAAAAATTATTTCTAGCTGCATACATGCAGAGTGTGTCATTTGCAGAAGAGTCGGCCAGGACCTCTGAACTCTGGCAGCGAGGCGAGCAGCCCGGCGCTCATTGACAAAATAGAAAGTTGTTGACTCGGTTTCCTTTCCAGTTTCCGAGCATAAGTTTTCAGCCGGCAACGCTCTTAATTACACGCACACACCGGCCCGCTTAAATTTTAATACTTTGTCTGGCCTGATCTCCTCAAACCGTAAACAGCGGTGAAGCCCCACACGGAGCAACATTAATTAATTAAAAACGTAATGGAGTGAGGTCTAAGGCTTTGGCTAAAACGGTGCCACGGTGCCGGCAAATGAAAAGGTGGCTCCCGCATGCAATCCCCGCACCTGGCTTAACTTGTGTCACCGAGGCAAAAGTTAATTGCCCCAGAATAAATTCTGGAGTAACATAATCTAATAATAAGGAATTATGCAAGTTTTAAATAACATTATTCTGAATGCAATTACGGCTTTAAATGGCAACTAGCTAGCACGTACGTAGTTAAGCAACTTGCAGAACGAAAATTGCAGACACTGCGCTGGCTTAAAATTAAGCAAATTAAGTCGCATGTGACATACAGAAAGTAATTCAGCAGTGCGAAATGCATGATAAATATATTTAATAAATTGTAGGGAGACTTAAGATCTTCTAAGCTTATAAAGTGTTATTTTATACAAGTATAAATCAGAAAGGAATCTAACTACTGGAACCTGAAGCTTGTATGCACTTGCAGGTTGCAATTGAATATATTCGACTTATAATAGAGGAGTATAAATAGTTTAGTTTCTCCTTTATACAAATTTAATGAAAAATGGCGAAGATAACATTATTTTTTAATTCCGCGATCAATTTTTTGACAGCTATATAATATAGTTTTCCGAGCTTGCCCCTTCCGACATATATAGTACCTGCAATAGAAATAAGATTGCCTGCACGGTCTTATTCAGAAACCTTTAAAACTTAGAGACTATTTAGTTTGAATAGTAACGGAAAAGCAGAGAGAGGGACATGACTAGTTCTTGTCAAAATTATAACACGCTGCAAGGTTATAGAAAGAATGCTTGTCTATACATTTATTTTTAATAGAATGGCATGTCCGGGTTAATCAAAAGATCTTGTGAATTCTTCAAATCGAATTGTGCATTCAAGCCGAATGATTTTCACGTTAAAAATTGGTGTCTTCATTCTTCTTCGAAACATCAAGTTAATAAAAAAATGTTATTAATCATTATTTTATTTTATTTTGATAAGCAGTTTAATTTGTTATCGTTCTTTCAACTATTTGAATATTTGACGTCATCTGGTTTGTTTTATTCCTCAATTTTTTTTTATAAAAATATGATAATGATTTCCAAAGTACATATATTTCCATTATGTTAACATTTTTGTTAATAAAAATATGAGTGACTAATTTCCTCGACTCTGTTATTGTTTTAATTTGAATTGCTTTACAAATTCTTTGATTCCTGTATTTTCTGCTGACATTTAATATCTACTTGGTATTCGTCTTTTCAAGGGCACTGAAAATATTTTAATTATTTCTTTTCTTATAATTTTAAGCTGCCGTTTAACCGTTTAACAAATAATTATTCAGCATTATCTTTATTAAAAGCTTATTTAATCCTCGCTCTATTAAAGTTAGCCCGTCAAAAACAGCGAGGATTATAGACATATTTTTAATTTAGGCAGTAGTTTGATTTGAAACGGCTTTGTTGACTCCGCTTGACCGCAAATTTGTCAACAGGCATGGCAACCGCACACACATACACCGAAATCATGGCCAAAAGCCGCAGACACGCACGTGCCCTGCTAAGCCGGAAACGGAAACACGCCATGTGAGTGCCTGTGTGCGAGTGTGTTTGTGTGGGCTTGTTTATTGACGTTTGCACAGTCTTTGGCAATTATTTAGTTACAGCTTGTTTATTTGTGTCGACGTAAAACGGATGCAAAACTTTCCCGCTTTTGAATGTGTTCGGAAAAAAATGTAGTTTGTGACCCCAACACAAGTGCACACAGAGTTCCGACGGATGCACAAGCGAGTCAAATAAATAGAACCGGATGCGTGGTGACAGCTCCATGAAATTCTTAAACTAACATAATTAAAATATATATTTTGATTATCTATTTCTCACTCCAGTCATGGAAACTCCCCACCCCACTCCAATTGAGAGACCAAACGGGGCAAGCAGCTTATTTCGCGTTTACTTTGTGGCAGCACTGAGAAAATTTATATATTTCACAAGGTATATATACTACGAAAATTATACAAATTAAATAACATTTGCAACTAATCTATGTATACTCGTTGTCTATTTCTTTTTTTCGAGTGGTCATTACCCTCGTCAAATCAGAGACTCTCACTCTGAGCTCATAACCATGCCAGTGCTCGCCTGCATGTGACAGGACACTGCCTAATTAAAATGGCAAATCGTTGGCCACAAACAAGGGCTTTGGCAACACTCGTCGCACATTGGCAACACTCGTCGCACATTGGCAACAGCAGCAGCAGGAGCAGCGGTACAAGCGAATTGATGTGCAAATTTATGCACCGCCTGGTCAAAAAAAAAAAAAGAAAAAAAACAAACGGCAAGTGACCGAAACCCAAACCTCTTCGAACCCCAAAAACGAACCAACCAAATTATGCGGATCCGCACAGACACACACATGGACACATCTGCGGGACTTTATACTGGCGTCCATGATGAATTTGGCTGCATTGCATTTTGGCCATTTTCGAAATAAATTTAAATTTGATTAACGATTTGTTGGCCAACTTTTGGCTGCGCACTTGTCGCCCCAGACGAGAATTGATTAGTTGGCTTTGATTCTCCGAAAACTTTTTGGGGGCACAACTTTAGCCAACTTATGTGGTAATTAATTTTCATATGGCTTAGCGGGTCAATACTGCAGTTGGCTGGCCATTCATTAACATGGCAGTCGCAGTAGTATTGGTAGTAAATTTTGGCATGCAGTTTGTAAGTTTTTGTATTTACCTGGCTTGATATTTGACTAATAGAAAATATAACCTATGAAATTCCTATTTTCTTTTTAAATGAAGCAACAATTTCTGACTGGCGTGAATTATTGCTGTTCAGGAACTCGTCCTGCTTCAAGAGTGGACCAGGACTATTATCGGGTTCCGCTCTATGTACTATGTAGTAGCACCATGTGCTCCATGTTAAAGCTCAGGCCCATTGACAGGATCCGCAAGAACATCGCACTCACGAGGGCTTGTCTGTCCAGTGCCCAAAGGACCATTGAAGTCCTGTTGGCGGTCTGGCGGCGATGTCTGTGTGTTGGTCGAGGGCCCTGCATGATGGCGTGCCTCTCCTTCCTGTTTATGGCTGACCGACACTTGTCATACTCCGTGGCATGTAAAAATGGATGGCCCTGGCTACACTCCGACGCGCTGAAGCATTGCATTTTTAAAGCGAGTTCGGCGACCGCCGGTCGCCAGGCGGTACATAAATTCGCCTGCAAAGTGTCGTGTCCCGCACATATTTCAGTGTCCTGTCCGTCCGACCAGCATGTGGGTTCAAGATACTATTGCGGTGGACTAGGCTTCGGCTCCTAAAAGAGTCATTTTGCGGTTTGGCAATTAAGTCAATGTTAACGATGCCGACACCGAGACTCCCACATGGACGGGCACAAGGACACGGGCACAGATTTAGGTCCAGATAGAATCGCAGGAGCAGACACAGATACAAACAGTCGGACGAGACACATTCGTTTTGGTGGCGGAAAATACGTAGGCAGCAATAATTAATTAGATACACAATAAATTACTCATACGCCAGCGGCAGCCCACAAGTAAAAAGAGAGAGAGACAAAACGAATCTATTTTTTTTTTTTTTTGTCTGCCGAAGGCTGGCAATGATGGAGCATGTGGAAGCCGGAGGACTTGGCAACAATTTATGAGGAATTTTCAACCTCCGGGTATTCGTTAGCATCCCAGGTTATTCAAAGCAGACACTCACATAAGTAATCAAGCCTTGCATGGAATATAAAGCGAAATTGCTCGTATCTCAGCTAAGCTGCAACAAAAAAAAAACAGTTTAAACACATAATTAAAGAGGGTATTTTTTCTAGAAACATATTTGTAATTTATTTTATACTTCCATGAGAAAATCTTACTTTTTTTCTTCTCACATATTAAGAGATTAGTTCTAAATCATACATATCTTTTTCACAGTGCATTAAAAAGACACGCTTGTGGAAAAACAAGCAGAGAGGAGCTCAGAAATCACAGAACAAAGTGAAGCCGGCGGAGAATGGAATAAAAACGGCACAGATTGCATGAGACGAGAAAATACGACAACAGAGAGCGCGGGGTAAAGGCAACAAGAACTATAATTTCCTAAAGGACTTAATTATTTTATAATAAGCACATGGCGCCGGGGTGCTGCGGGAACGCGGGCGGAAAGGACGAAAGGATGCCGCGCAAATGCAGCGCAAAAGTTGCAAAAGTTTTTCCCCACTCGACAATCGGTCAAAGCAGTGGAACGCGGTAAATCGCCAGAGGGACGAGGTAAGAGCCCGGGCATAAATAGTGAAAATATTACAGATTCTTGTTTTCTTTCTCCAAGCTTCGCCAGAAACCCTGGCGCTTTGGTTTTCTTTTTTATTTTTAATTATGAATTTATGGTTGAGCGAATCTGAGCAATTAATATTGATTTGCAAGAGTTGTTGCGGCTCTTTGGCCAGCATTCGGTTACGGCTTTTGGCCAGGTTCAAGACTTGACCAAGCAAGCGTAAAACGAAAAAATAAATAAAACCTGAGAGGGCTCTTGGGCAAACAGAGAAACAAATAGAAAATCCCCAAGAATAGAGAGTTTTCTGGGCATAATCTGGCATTTAAATACTTTCCTCCTCGCCTCTATTAGCCGCACATTAATGTTGACTTTGTCTTATTTAATTAGCACTTGAGTCGAATCTCGATTAAAGCCTCATTTGCATAAACTTCAATCTCTCGTCGCTGAGGCGACGAAATTTCCATGCCAGGGCACTTGCCATAACATTAAGCCTGCATAAATTCGCATTACGCATACGCCCAGTGTGGCGGCGCCCAGTTCCAGCGCCTGTGGCAAAACACGGACAAACATTTAAACACTTCAAAAACAATATAAATTCATTCAGGGCACGGCAGGCCATATCCCCACTATAACCATAAGCAATAAAACACACAGACCGCCGCCACGCAGACATCGGATAGGCCAGGCCAACAACAATGCCGCCGACAACGCCAACAACAATGCATAAATAAAGACCAATGCCAAACAATTGATACTTCGGCCAAGGGAACAGAGCGAACGGCCATTGAACAATTTGTACGAATTTATATATAACCAGAAGAGCAAGGGGGCATAGTCCCTCAGACCGCGCACAACTAAACATTGAAACAAACATGCCCAAATGTCCTGGGAGTGAGTGAGGATAGCCGCTGGCCAGTGCAGCCAAAATAAATCCAAATTCGAAAGAAATTCATTTTGTTTATATCAAAAAATGTATTAAAATATAATTTCAAAGCAGAATTTTATAGATATAATTTAAATATAGACATATACTTAAGTAATTATGTATTAAGCTCATTCTTTGATTTAAATTATTTAAGAGTTATATTAGATATTTCTATATATATTTCATAATTAAAAAATAACAAAAACGCGGCAAATCTCTTCAAAAAAAAGACATACTCGTCAGCACTGTCCCTGCTTTAGACCCAGTTTCAGTTCCCGTTCCTTTTCCCAAGCCAAGCCCCAGCAAATTCATTTGAATTGCAAAACAAACACGAGAACAGACCGAACGTTGACGACATTGGGGCTACTATATAGCAGTTGGTCGGGAGTCCGGCTAAACGAGCTTAATCATGTTGTAAATTTGCATAATTTGACGTGTATGTGTGTGTTACCGTGTGGACGACTCAGGAGGAGCATCAATGGCCCAGGGAATATAGCCAAATATATAATGCACCTTCCTTGAAATGGCTCCGAATTCCTGCCGACACACAAATAGTTATTTCCTAATAAAAAATAGCCTAGAAATTACTTTACTTGTCTGCGCTTAAATTTGAATATAATTTGGGGCTGTATACATAAGTGTTTGTTTATTAAAGTCTATCTATTAAACTTTATTATAGCTTTAAGGCGTAAATATAATATAAAAAAAAATTGCTAAGTTACATTTAAGCGAAGATAATATATGTAATAGGTGAGAGGTGACATCTGTTAAGTAAAGAAAATTGTTTACCGAATTAACAATCAATGTTAAAGTAGTTTCCCTTCAGACAAATTATTGAGAAGTATATAAAAAGCTTCCACAAAAACTATTCAGTTTAATTGAAATCTAAACAGTTTCTTAGTTCTCTTTAATTTCACAATACAAATAAATCCAATTGTTTGTCACAAAATATAAAAAACATATATTGCTTTGCATACGATTAAATACGAATTTAATTGTGGTAATTAGCAGCTTTGCCTTTCCGAAAAGCCACTTCTTATAAATAAGAGATTTAAGCGAAAGGGATTTGCAACTTTTTCCGCACTCGTGTGGAATGCAGTCGTGCCGTCTCATTGCACAATCTCATTCTAAACTGTCATATAAATGTGATTATTTCGACCCTACCGGGATCCCACCGCAGTCCGCAGTCCGCCGTCCGTGCCTGTCGCACTTTGTGACAACTTAATTGAAGGTTATGCGTGACCACTGTACGATGTCAGGACAAGCTTTGTGCAGGACACTGATCACGCATCCAATTGCATCAAATGTGATTACACAATTGGCATTCAGTTATTAGAAGAATAAAAGCGGGTACCCTATTAAATAAAAGCGAACTTTTCTTTACAAAATATTTAAAAAGAATACCTAATTTAGATCCAAATCAATTTAACCGTATCATTCAAGTTAAAATTCCTTTAAAACCTTTAAGATCTTTCTTCTCGCTTATACAGTTGAGAAGCCAACAAAAGTGGTCTGCCTTTTTGCTAACAGAATTGTCCTCCGCGGAACTAACAGCTTCCCGCCCCTTAAAAGCGTGTCAGTTAATAGAAAACAAGTGACACCGCCTCCAGCCAGCTTCATAATTAAGTCCAAATGAACAAGGCGCCCAATGCAGGCAGCCCGGCCTGACCCCAGCCAAGACCCAGAACCGGGTCCAGGGCCAGGACCAGCCCCATTTGAGTACATGCAAGTGTTTGCAGTTTAATGGAATTTTTAATTTCGGCCCCGCGACGGAGCTTCTGAGCTGGGAATAGCTGACATTATTACAAATTTTTTACTATTATTAAAAATGCAGAAAACATTAAAAGCGACACAAATTTGTAGCCGAAAGTCGTGGCCCAAGTCGGGGTAGCGAGGGGCAGGGTGATTACTTAAGTGGACAAGGCTAGCAACCTCCTTCGGATGTCCGGCAGCCAGTGGACAAAGAGTTCCAGCAGAAAGACCGCGCCACTGGCCATCATGGCGAGGGCCAGGGTGAAGAGTGCCGGTGCAAAGTGCTCCAGATCCACCTCGGCCTGGGAGGCCTTGAACAAGCTGCAGTCTGGCCGCGGGACCATCCACTTCCTGTCGTTATACTGCATGAGTCCGGTGGCGCGAAGGTGGAGCAGGGCATGGGCCAGGTGCTCCTTCCATGGCGAGCCCTTGGGCATGACCGATCCCGAGGCGTACGGGGGATTGAACATGATCTCCTGGAGCTCACAAAACTGGCGCTCGTCCATCTGGAGGTCCAGCAGCAGCCTGTACAGCCGATCAATGGCCGTGTGAAAGGCAAAGCGTCCCTGTATAATCCTCTCAGCTCCCTGCTGAAGTGTCAGTATATTGTGCTCTCCGGATCTGCATATTTTATGGTCATAAACCTCCTTCACCAGCTGATTGCTGGTGTTCGTAAACAGAGCGTAGTTGTATGATATGTTCTCCATGCCGATGGCCAGGTTGCTGTCGTACAGAGCCTGCAGCGTTACTATGCTACGCGAGCTCTCTGAGAGCAAGGATCCCACGATAAAGGCTCCGTAGAACTGCATCAGCATGAAGCTGAACGTGCCACTGAAGCTGATCAGTAGTCTGGTGGAAAATAGCCGAAAAATCTCTACGGTGGGACCCTGCTGCAGGTACGTCTCCAGCATACTGAACCAGACGAAGGACACCCGGCTCTCCACCAGGGACCGGTGCAGCATCCTCTCCTGCCGCACGTGCACGAGTAGCAGCAGAGTGCTGCCCGAGACCAGAACAAGGACACACCACCACACTTGGTTGCTCAAAGGCTCGAAGAATATGTTCCTGATGTGGCTGCGCCGCGGATGGCGGAAGAGAAAGTGGATGCTGCGGGCAAAAATCAGTCAGAGATTCGAGATTCAGTGGGATTAGCTTACTACTGGGTATGCAGCACCGCCGAGTACTGGACGTGGGGCTGCCTGTCCAGCACAAAGCGAATGGGACACACGGCGAAGTCTGCGGCGCCACTCGTCACCTGACCCATCACTCCGCTCCAGCTGCCGTTCTCCAGAAGCTCGCCCCACTTGTCCGTGAAGCTGATGGCTAGGCTGCACGCAGCAAAATAAAGTTTGAATGGAAATGTTAAAATGTATCAAGTTAAAGTATGTATAAATACATAAGTTAAATTGTTTCCTGATTCATCTTTAATGTATATTAGTATCTAAAATCAATACGATATTTTTTCACTGTGTAAAAACAGGCTCATTAGCGGTTACCTATCCGCAGACCCACCTGAGATTGAACATGCTCTCGACGAGCCTGAACAACTGATAAGTCTTCCGCTGCATGGGATCCAGTTGCTGGAGGTGCTTATCGTCCGCCAGGTAGGCCATGTCATCGTATCCAGAAGGCTTCTCTGTCAACTGGGCCGAAAAAGGTGGTTGGCGTGTGAAAGTTGAGAGCTCTCTCTCCATGTACACTTACCGCAGTGCTGCCCAGCAAGGTTACTTGCCCAAAGTTGCGACGACGAATCACCCAGGTGTTCTTATAATCCTCCAAGAGCTGGTAAGCTCCTCCTACAGACCACTGGCCCTTTCTTTCAATTATGAGGGGAGTCGAAACTTGGGAACCGATACGGTACACATCGTAAAGCTGCCAGGAAGTGCTGACAATTTAATTTTAATTTTATATTATCAATTCTGTATAATATTATATTTGACTGACTTATCCTGCATCCTCAGGGCTACCGTTATGTCTGCATCAATTCCCATGCTGTAGCCCGTGAAGTGACCCTCAATCAGTTGCTCATCTGACTGGGATTCGCTGCTGGAGCCGAGCATAAACCACGCCAGCGAATTGTTAAAGAACCCCGCCTCGGAGGCCGCCCAGAGAACGCGTCGCCTCACAAGGATGTGCTCGAAATTCAGCACCAGGACCGCTGTGCGCGGTGAGCCGTAGAACATGAGATCCCCGAAATTCTCGGGCATTCCTGGTCGGTAAAATTGCACGCGATAGTTGGCCAACAATTTCTTGTGGCATTCATCTGGCCAGTCGCCGTTGTGGACAACCAGGACCTGGCCCAGGTGCTGAGAGCGCAAAAAGTCCTCGAAGGCGGCCAGCTCAAGGAAATTGGTATTTATGCTTTCAATTTGCGGCACGCATAAAAATGCTGTTAAAATTATAAAAAGCCAAGAAATAACTTTCACTTGCAACTTAATCATTTTATATGGGCACTTTCGCACCGACTTCGCCCCTTGACTTGTGTTTTTGCTTTGTGCGGTGCTTCTGGCCTTTTTATAGGGTTTCATTCTCCCCACCTACATGTGCATAATTTATGCACATTTATCATATCGGTGTATCCTGGACTCACGCAAATTGTGCGCTTGACAAGAAAATTATCGCCAGGATGCATAAATATGTGGTTACGTTGAAGCGAATGTCACTGCTGTGCAGCTGTGGCTCCAATTAAATTTAAATTATTTTTGCAGGAAATGCACTGTTTGCAGGAAACGACAGTGAAACAGTATTGTGAACTATTAAATGCATTTACCTTCTTATTTATTATTCAAGTATTTTATATATTTCAGGGAATATGGCTTGCTTTTGTCCGCCCGCTCGATGCCAAATCGATCAAAAGTGTCTCACCTTCTTTGTTCGACTGCTCCGAGCACCTAGGATAAAGTAAGCTATCCCTTAGCCGGCATATACCAGAAATCCAATAACTAGACGCAACATTAAGCAGGACAAAGCTGGTGGCATTAGCGTGACATTATCCGACTGCAGCCAAGAAGCTGCGAAAAACGGCAAAAACTCGTGTTCGTATCCAAGAAAACGGAGCCAAGGTCCTTGGCGTGTGTCCCCTGGGCGAGTGTGTGAGTGTGAGAGCGCCACGGAAAATGTTGCGAAACTCGAAAGCAAATCCTGCAGCTTGCAACTTAATTTCATGGCACGCGGCATGCAACTCGCAGGCAACTTCATTCGGGCAATTTGCCCCACGACAGCTTGCCACGTACCAGGGGAAGGGGATCTGGCGGAGGTTTGGAGATGATGGCATGGCCGAATCGGTGGCGAGATAGAGTCCTGCAAGGACCTTAAGACTGCTCCGAAATTAAAAGGAATTACATTCAATTTGTTGACTTTTTTTTTGCGGATGCAGCATCCCTTCCCTTTTGTTTTTCCCATCTCCGCTGTGACCCGCGCTTAGCTGACTTTCGCCGGTAATGACACCAAACATTTTGTGCAAGGCCACATGCAAATGAGCAGCAGAAAGCTGCAACAGCAGCGACAGGAACAAGGCCATTCAAATGTATTCATTGTGAACTGGGGAAATTCTCTGGCATCTTATCGCAAGATTTCCCATCGAAGACGCGAGCTGCTTGCTAAAAGATTCTGAGGAGAGCCCAGCATCGCACATGCGGCGAATCACCGAAAAGATACTAAAATAAAAGTGCGCATACGCCGTGTTGGCATTTAAGACAAGTTACGGCCAACTGCAGACGTTTAAACATCGTGCTCTTTATTTTTAACTTCCGGCGTACGTTTTTCCATTAGTAAATGTTATATTATTATTAGTCTTTACTATTAATATTTTATTTGAATTCTAAGTGTTTCTTTGCTGAATATTTTTAATTTATTTCCCGATTTTTGTGAATGCTTAATTTAAGCTATAGAAGCAAGGCGCTGCTCTTTCAATTCTACGCATGTACTCTAGGCTCTTTCCCTAATTGTATGCCCCAGTCCCGTGAAAATGAAACATTTTAATTAATTTCGCTGCCAAAACAGAGGATATTATTATTGTTATTAAATAAGATTCTCGTCAAAAAACGTACAATATTTTTTCGCTCTCCGCTTTATTTTCTTGATAATTATTTTTACGTTTCAACTGCGGGGGATTTTAATTGTAGGTAAGTACGCTGGCAACCGACAAAACTTGTCCATGGGCCAAAATAAAGGCAGGCAACAAAGAGGAAGCGGAAAAGCCCCTGCAGCCGTGGAGCGAGTCTCGGAATAAATCCCTCGAAATGACGACAACAATATGCGACTTTTACTTTTCATCCCAGACTCGTCGGCAATATTGAATTTAATTTACTTTAATTATACGAGTTCTTCAACTTTTATATTATGAATACGGGGATAAATAAATCATTTCTGTTCAGCTTTTTGCATGGCCGAGCTCTTTGAATTAAGTAAATATATATAAGTTAAATTGGAATTGTTTTATTTTTAGCTCGTTCTTAATGTTGCCCGTGGATATAGTCGTCAGATTTTCGCTACACTCAGAAGTAGACCGTATTATTCCATCCACTTGCCACTATGTACTGCCGGCTGAAAGTTTGGTCCATTGTTAGTTTCCACACTTCATAGACGCTTAATGTTGGCGCGAACCTTTTATTTGCCAGCGGCAGCGGGGCGAGAATTCCCCGTGCAGCTGCGACTGGGCCGCATAAAGTCAACTCATTATGAAATTACTGCTGAAAACTAAGCTCCCCGAATGGGAAAGAAAGGCGACGACGGGAATGACTGGCAGCGGAGAAAGCCGGCGAGGAAAACAAATTAAATTTAATCGATTTGTGAAAGGCTGGCAGGCAACAACAAGGGCTACCACTGTTGGCTCCGGATGGGTTGCATGGTAAATGAAGTGGTGGGCGGGTCCGCACTGCAGACTCCGGGACTATGGAGTACGGAGGACAAAGCCCAGAGCCTGAGAGTAGCACTTGGCCACTTGTCGACTCTAAGCGCATTCTAAACAAATTAAAATTCAATTAAAAAGATGAAATGCCATTTCAGGGCTTAAACTGCACGCAGGAATGGGGGGCTCTCTGCCTGCCAACAGCCATTGCGATGCAAAATTTGCCGGCCGAGTGAATTGGCCGAGTTTCTGGACGGACGCTTCTTGCGAGCATTCTCGGCAAAGAGAACTCGTCACATTCAATTCATTTAGCGGCAACACGTTATCGCAGTCGACCATCATTACTGTCATTTACAGCCCCCCAAGCTAAATCCTTGGCAACACAGAGAAAAACAAGCTAAGACGAGATTAGTGTGAGGTTTTGCCAACAAATTCTGAGAATATATTCCATTGTCAGTTATGGAAATATACTAGGTTTGGTTAGTTTTGGTTTTAAAGGAAAATAAACTTATTTTTATTCGAATTTATGTGCCTTTTGGAAGCCATAATGTATATTATCCCCACTTCTGCTTACTGTTCTCTGTGTAATAAGAATATCCACTGCAGTTGGGGCTGGTGCTGGTGGAGAATCATTAACGGACTCGCTCGTCACTCGAGTGGGACTTGAGCATCATTTCCAATTACGGGCTCTCAATGCGGACGGCTTAGCGGCTGTCTTCGGCGATGGCAAAGAATTTCCACTGATGATTTTTGGTTGTGCCCGCATCTGTCCCTCTGCCGGTCACGGTCATCCTTGTGGCAGCTCTCATTATGGCCACTGCCGTGCCCTTTGGCGGTTTTAGCCGCCAACTTCCATTTGGCCGCCTGTCGTCCGCTGGCTGCATTAAAATCCTGGCGTCCTCTCAGTTTTGCGCCATTACAGATTCCCCTTGTCTGCGGATGGGATGTCCTTTTGCTGCGTCCTAGGTCTGTTCGATTTGGCTTAATGGCCGGGAGCTTGTTGTCACTGCTGGTGCCGTAATGAATTGGCTACGAACCAGTCGAGGGTCTTCTGCTTGAATCATTTGGCTCAAATCAAGGAGCTTAAGCTGATTTACCCATAATGTTAATACAGTTTTTTTTACATTTCATGCAACCCTTTAATAAAATCAAATAAATACCAGAAATTTTGTCTTCTTTCGCACTGCATTTATCAATCATTCGGATCCAATTCCAATTCAATTTGAATGGCAATCAACTTGAGGTAGACTCCACTTGAGGCATGTCTCTCCTCCAATTAAAGCCAGGTCGCCGGGTCACTTGACGCAATTAAAGGGCTTGACAATCGCCGCAAGTGAAGTGAAGTCCGGCCCGCCCCATCCAAACCCAGCAATAAAGGAGCTTAATTTAAAATTTAAACCCTTTTTGCTGGAGGCAGCGACCGCAACGTTTCCTGTCCCAGTCCAGTGTCCCCGGTCCCGGCCCCGCCTTGCTGGATTTCTGGGTGCAGTGATGAAAAAAATATATTTTTTGTGCCCTTCCGGCAGCGGACGTTGAGAGGAGAACGATCAAGGAGCAAAAGCAGCAGCAGGAGCAGGCAGGACGACAGCAGGGCAAATAATTTTTACAAATTATACGCTCACATGCCAACTGCGAAAGGAAAGACAAACAGAAGTCGGGCAGGCGAACGAAAAAAAAAAAAAAAATTATATAGATTGTGAGAGGGGGGAAATCGGACGATATCCTTGGAGGAAAGGCAATAACAAGTCGGACCGATGATTGGGTCCGCTGCCGGACTCCGACTCGATTGACTGCACCAATAATAACTTCAAACAATGGCCGGCCAAGTAGTTTCCCCATTCTCCGCCGATTTCCCGCTTCCACGGTCGGCCATGTTTGTTTAATTTTTGCCACCGCTGCTGCGTCTTGATTCGCTTTATTTTTACACACTCTAGTCAAGAAAGTATTATGATTTCGGCATTCACCTTGCAGAGCTATTAGGGAGAAAAGCCACGTTTATCTATATACTCTAGGGTGATTCCTCACTGGGGATTTTAAAACCCTTTAAAAGTTGTCCAAAAGTATGCACTGATATTGTTGAGGTCCGAATTGGGTTTTTAATAAACGATGCAATATTTTTAGCAACATTTTTGACACCTTTTTAAAGGTCTTAAAACCTCTAGTGATTTATATTATTTTATATTTCACCAGTCACTGGAAAGTAAAAATAGAAACCTATATATAAAATGATGAGCGACATAGTTTCATATAATATTTAAAATGGGCTTCACATGACTTGTTGTCTATGAAGTATTAAAATAATATCAAATGTATTTAATGGGCATCTAAATAAAATAATAAACATAAAATTTTACCATGAAGAGAAAGAGTATTTTAATCTTCGTTCCTATCTGTAGACTATATATTTTTTTTTCTTTGATTTCCTTCCTTCTTGCCGCCGCTGATGGCGGATGCCTCCGATGCCTCCAATGCCTCCGCTGCAATTGTTCCAATCGGCCGCCAACTGCTCGTTTCCGCTTTTGTTTTTCGCTCGGGCTTTTCTTCTACTTGGGCAGCAAACAGGCTTCAAATTGAACGGAAGCTGGCCACGAGTTATGCCCCGCTAGTTGGCCCCATCGTACCAATCCCCGGCCAGGCCCACTTCCTCTTGCCACCCATCGGCTGCCCACCGCCCGTCGCTCATCTCCTGTCCAAGGCCGAGTCGGAGGCATTGTTCCATGTCGTGACTCCTTCGGCTATCCCAGCATCTTTTGTTGTTTTCCATGGGGAGTGGTACGTGGGAGGTGGCTGAGCTCCGGTGCCGCCCTTTTGTCGCTGCGCTTCCGCTAACCTTTTTTTTAGTCTTTTTTGTTGTTGTTTTTTCCTTTCTTTTTTTTTGTATTCTGCTCTTTTTTTCCGGCCCAATTTTCCTGCTGCGCTGCTCCTTTGGTTTGATTTGCGCCGATTTCTTTTCATCCGAGTGTCCTTTAAAGCCCGAGCCGTGCGCTGCCTTTTCCATCAATTTGATTTTGTTAGTTTCCATTTCATTGAATTCTCACATATCCGCATCCGCATTCGCATCCAGCTAGTTGGCAAAATTGTGCCATAAGTTGTCGTTGTCCTTGCTTTCCCTTTTCTTCTTATTATTTTACACGTTAAATAAAGAGGAATTTTAAGAACTATTTTCGAAAGGTAGTGTTCCGTAGACTTATTCCTGATCCGTTAACTTTAAAATTATATTTATGTGTTAAAGAACAAAGAAAAAGAACATATTTAGTATTGTGAGAATAAAAAACGCGAACTGAAAAGAAAGTTCCTCTTTAATTAAAATAATAACATACTAGATAGATTTGTATTATTTTTGCCTTTCCCCTTACATCAAGTATTTTTCCTGAGTGTATTCTATTCTATTCTATTGCTCCGCTGCCTTTTTTTGTTGCTGCATTGTCTGCCGCGTTGTCGTGTTATCCTGCTGCCAACAACAAAAGGGTTTCGGCCATAAAATAACCAATTTGCATAGTTTAGTTAGTTGGACGCTTCCGCCTGTGACACTTTTCCAGCGACGGAGCCATGGGCGTGGCACGTAACCCGGGGGTGGATCGGCCTATCCCCGGCCATCCTTTTGCCGGCCATAATTGATGACTGTTGGTAACGAACAACAACAGGAAGCGGCAAAGCACTGACGAATTTTAAATTGGCTCTTTTTTTTCGTATATGGATTCCGAATGGAAGTTAATGGAAAAGCCGGCGATAAAAATTGATTGCATATTTCTGGCCTGGAGTATTTTGAGTCTGCATGAGCATTTGGATTTTAACCAGCTTAAATTAAGTACTTGATTAAGTTTACTAAAGGTTCAAAATCAATTTGGAGTTAATTATATATTTACGAGTGTATTAATATTTCCTGTAATCATACAGTAGGGACTTTAAACAAACTCATGAGTTTCCTACTTAAAGGGGTTGTAAAAACATTAAATTCAACTTTAAATAAATTTTAATTATAATATCGATATAAGCACAGAGATACAACGTTGAAAAACAAATGTTTTAGCTTAAAAGAAGATACCCTTTTTCCAGTAAGCGTAATTTGCTAAAGAGTTAACACTGCCTTCCAAAAAAAATCAGAAGGGCTCTCTTATTCAAATCAATTTCATTTTAATGCAGTTAATTTTACACTGTTGTTAACTCGGTTTAGTAAATGCCGTTCAAAAAACCTGACACTTAATCATAATTTTTTTCACCAAATGAATTCTGATGAGTTCTCCCATTTCAATAAATTATTTAATCATTTAATTATTTTCTGATTAATTGCAATATACCAAAGTTCAACTTTAATTGAATGATGCTGCAGGAAGTCCATTGTTTTTCATTGCAGTTTTTTTGAAAAGGACCTCCCGGGCAATTCTTGAATTCACTCGCCAAAGGAAAACACTTGTGAAAACTGTTTGGGCGTGACCTGCGGCAGCTGCCAAAGCCGCCCGCCTGCAGACCATTCAATTGCCCCGCCCCCTGAGGTCACCGCCTGCCAACAATTTTCATAATCATTTAACGGTTTCGCGGCTGCAAAATGGGGGCGTTGGCCGGGGAGCATCAGGGCCACTCTCGATGGCCATTAAGTTTATCGAAGAACGCTCGAAGAGGGTGCACTTGAAGGAGCCTGCAGCAAGGAGCATCGGCCCCCTACGCACACTTGCAAATAGAATAGGTCTAGAATTGAAATTTAAAATAAGAAAATCAATAGTCTATAATCTTTTTTATATATATATACCCTTGAATCAAGATATCTTTAATTAATTCTAGATAACTGGGTAAAAATTAAAATCAAGAAAACATTTTGAAGTCTTCAGAGACAGGTAGTATATGTTTCTAATTTCTTTAGATTTTTTTTTGCAGATTTTTCTGAGTGCACGCCCTTATACTGCCGCCACCTTTGCCCTTTTTTTTTGGAGCTTACAAACCGCACACTCGACTCAACAAGGTGGCAACTTCCACCTGCTCCTGGCCTAATGCCGCTTCGAGCCGGGGCTACTTGGCCACTTGGGATTCAGTCGACCAGGAAACGCGGAAATGGCACAGAGCACGAAGAACGCGGCACAGAGCATCATCGCCGTCTTGGCCCGGCCAGAAGTTTGAAGAAGTTTAAGGCACTCGAGACACTTTGGCAACTTTCTGGCCTGGCTGGGTGCAAGGAGGGCGGGCGGCCCCGAGGGTTTATCAAACTAACGACCTTTGTTGATGAGTGGCCGCCGCAGAGTCCCATTGATTTTTTAGAAGGACAGGTCGCTGACAGGCGACTGGAAAATGCATCTGCATAATTGGCAATGAGTTATGCGGAATCAATGGATCGCCCTGCGGTCTGACACATTAGACAGCGAAGCCCCAGAGTGCTAAGCCGGCCAAATAAATGGAATGAAACTGCACTTAGCGTCAGCAGGTTTGACAGCTCTGAAGGTCGCGGAGCGGGTAAGCTGTTTTAAAACGCTTAAAATGCTTTTCCTGCCAGCACCTAGAATGGCCTCGGCTCACATCTCTCTCCCGGTTTCCCAGTTTCCCGGTAGCCGTGCTCGTGCTCTCAGCTTTCCCTCTCTCGCGCTTTTTATAACAAATTGGATTTGGGAAAAATCGCTCACCTTTCATTTCACCTGGATTAATGGCGTCGAGGCGAGCGATGAGTCTCGGGCGCACACAATGCCAGAGCTGCGATGGCTAAGTGCTGGGTTCGAGCTTGTTACACCTGCCAAAAATATCAATGTAAAAGAACAATGCACTTTTCTTTTAATTTTCCCAATCTTACAACTTATTTATATACGAATTATATTGTTTTTAAAAGATTTCTCACAGTGCCTCGGGGTATACCATCAGGGGTGGTTCGAAAAAATACTCCTGGTTACCTTTTTTTTTTGTTGGCCGAATGGACTCGCTGGGATTTTACGCGCTGATTGGGCGATCTGCCAGCTTGGACACCTGTAATACGATGAATAAATTAAGTGGTTAAGTTAAAGTAATTGAAAAGCGATTAAGTTGGATACTCTCATTCCGCGTTGATGGTTGCCACGCGAGATTGGATTCCATTGTCTGAGCTGCAGGTATTTTTAGAGCCCCAAAGTGCAGACACAAACAGCACTAAGCTCTTGTCTAACTTTAGACAGTTGAGTGGAGCCAGACAAACTCCCACTCGATCATACAAAAGACTGTGAGTGGTGAGTGCTTATAATAGAACGCGCTCCCCTCTCCGTATTCAATAACATAATTGCTGCCATTTTCGTGGGCTGCACATTTACTTCACATCTTCCGCACATATCTGATTACTCTCTCGCAAATCCCCAGCACAATGGCCAATATTTTCACTGAATTTCTTCCGCATTTCGTCTATCAGTGCAGTCCATGCTAATGGTCTCTGTACAGCCCATACCCTCAGCTCCGTCATTGTTGTCGGCATTATTTGCATATTCTGCGCAAAATTTACTCAGACAATCCCGCTGCAAGTGAGTGTCCCGCCTAGAACAAGGATAAGAAAATGGAAAACTGCAAAAAAAACAAGGGTTTTTAAATATATATTACCACCACAATAGACCTCAAAGGTCTAAGTAAATAAGAAGTAGTTCTGCCTACCGTATAACAAATATCGCAACACTCTTTCGGCTAATAAAGTAAAATATTAAAATAATATTTAAAGGAAAATAAATTGTATCATTTATTAATCCAGAACCAGTCTTTTCTCTCCGTGAACAAAATCACAGAACAGTGAAAAATAGGCCAACAAATTTGCGGCCTATTTTAGGGGCGGCACTTGCCATATCACACTCCCTTTCCCAGAGTTTTCTCCCAGTTTTCATTTCAAAAGGAGGCAACAATAAACTTTGGTTAACTCTTTATACCTTTTTTCAGCTTCTTTTCTTCTCTTGCAGCCCCAAGTGAAGTGAAATAGAAAAACGCATAAATAAGCAACACAAAAACCGAAATTTGCCAATAAAGCGGGAGAAAAAGTTTCTTTTCTGAGGGCAGACACCGAAATCGCTTGAGTTGCCATTTAATTTTTACATATTTCTGCTCAATTGTTGCATAATCAAGGCATTAAAAGAAACGCTTACACCAATTTGGGCCTCCCCCCAATCGCTTTCCTGCCCGCTTTACCCACGAATGCCTCCACGAATTGGCAACATCAAAGTCTGGCATAAATATTACCCTTCGCCTTTGTTTTGTTTGTGTATTCAGTTTTGCGTTACAGGTGATTGCATTTGCCTTTCCGTTTGTTTCCTTCTCTGTTTGTTTAGGTAACAATATATTGGCTTGTAGCGACCAAGACGAGGGGAAAAGTTAGTGGCTTACTTGAGTGTCTTGGTTGGGGGAAGGAAAGTCAGAGGGGAGTTTTCAGCGGGCAGGGTTACGCGGATTTCTATGACAAATATTTGTCGAAAATATGAAAATTTAATGGTTTACGTGATGAATTTAATGGA
This sequence comes from Drosophila kanapiae, assembly GCA_008042475.1. NCBI lineage: Eukaryota > Metazoa > Arthropoda > Insecta > Diptera > Drosophilidae > Drosophila > Drosophila kanapiae. Next base: position 166,289 of record VNJM01001606.1, read on the forward strand.
AAGTTCTGTGAGAGATTTTTCCAAGAAAAATTAAAGTTTTGACAGAAATAACGCGGTCAATCAAAACGGTTTGTTTTGAGAGTTTTCAAGAGTCAATAAAACGAAAACCATACGTACCCCAGATCTGATATTAAGCTTTAATAAAAAAATGAATGAATGAATCTTTTTTTAAATTAATATTAATGTTTTTTAAATAATCAATCAACCCTTTTTTTATTTTACACCTAAGCTCGTACACAGGTAGCAGCAATGTTAAGGTAAACCATACATCAACCGGGCTTACTCCATTTTCCGTGCAGATTGCTTGGCCCAGAGAAGCAATCGAAATTAAACCCACAACGTAAAGTAAATAAATTTAACAAAATGGAATGCTGAAATTATTTCCTCAGGTCGTACAGACACTCACACCCGGGCACATAAGCACACACATGTGCAGCTACCACCCGCTCACAGAACGATAAATTGCTAGTGCAATGTTAGCAATTGCTGTTAGCCATTACGTATCCGCCGCGTTGCACCAAAAACAAGTAGGAGCAGTAGCAGCAGCAGCATTGGAAAAAGTGCACTTGATTGATGAAAAACCTTTGCGAAATGTCAATCCAACATAATTGAGTCATGTGCTGCCTCTCCCACTCTTACCGAACCCAAAAAAAAAGAAGAGAACACAAACTGAAGTCCATCGGCAAAGGGAAAACGTGAAAAGTGGCAGCTGCAAATAAAAAGTGGCAGACTGAAATGCGTATGCGGAGGTACGGCAGTGGCAGGAGTATCAATGCACTCAGAGTGCTCACTGTACCAGCCGCACTGGTCCTGGCCAAAACCATCATTACCAGCTCCATACGTCGCGACCGCCGCAGCTTAAAGTCACTCAGGTGCGGTTGGCCAAGGCGAAATGCACATTACCCATTACACATCGCCCCTGGCAGGGCCAGCAACAAATGTGCCATCAGCGATGCGCCGGTGACTCACGGCCTTATCCTAAAAGGAGTTTAGGATGCAACTCGAACTCAATACGTTTTTCTTTCCTCTAAATTTATTTAATATTAAATAGTATGTGGTTAAATCCAAAGAGTCCTTTCTGTAAACGACAATAAAGATGCGTCTTAATAGATAGATCCTTAAATATTTATATAATAAAATATAAATCAAACCAATCATTTTTATATTTAAAAAAGGAATACATTTAATCAAAAGACTTGTTAAATATTTACTAAACACTGCAACTTTAACATACCAACGTAAATAATCAATATTTACATGTTAACTTAATATAGAAATTATATTCTCAATCTACATCGTGCAGAATCACGCTGCCGTAGCCAAGCTGTAATGGCAAGAAAATTAATGCTGGGAAGTAAATGCTGCTGACTATGGTCCCTTGACGGCGACCAGGACGATATAGTTGACGATGATGATGGCAGGGCGATGGAACCAATGAAGGAAATCCAGGTGAGCCCTGCCCCGTTGGAGCGCCTGCAATAGACCGCAGAACAAGTGGCAGCCAAAGTCGTTTCGAGTAAGTGTGACAAAATATAAATCTTTCCCTCACAGGGCGTGTGTGTGTGTGGCAGAGTAACCCGAACATATAAGCTGCAGTTGGTCAGGCTCGCTCGTTAAACTGGACAGCCCCACTGCTGCGGAGTTGCTGCTGCTGCAGCCGAAGGACCAAACATCCTGGCCATCGCATCAGCTGCAGCTGTTTACGACCTACACCAAGAGAGTTCAGCTGGAGGGCTCTCATTTGCGGCCGGTGGAGAGGATGTTTTTGGGGCATGGCACTTGTTAGGACTTGGCGAAATTTACCAGCTTTATGGGGCATTAAGGGAAGACCAAAAATAATTCAAATAGAGGGGAAATACTTGTTACCCCAGTTTTCGAAAACAATATTTTAAGAAGGCGTGCTTCCTTTCATAATTGATAACTGCTAAGATATGTTTACTAAAATTAAAGAGCATTATTATGTCAAGAAATTAAAGTTCCGAAGAAAATAGAAATATAAATAAGTATAGTATGCTTTATATGAGAGTATAAACTTCATAATAAATAATACATAAAACAATATACTTTGCCTTTATATTTGTGCTTGTCATTTTTATATTTTTTTTATTCTAAAACCCCTTCATAGAGTTGTTCAAATAATTATAAATATATACAGAAAGAGAATAGCCAGTATTTCCCCTTCCAAGCCAAATTAGTCAAAGCCCATCCCGATAGAGAAAATCCCAATATTTTCCGATACTCTCATTTTTCCTCGCCTTACCGCGCATGCTCCACTTTTCTCTCGTGAATCAAAGCCGAACCACCTTTAAAGTGCGGGAAAAATGGCGCTTTAATCCGAATTTATTCTCGGGATTTTTCCCCGAAAAGCATGAAAGTAAAAACAAACCTGGCAAACAAAATCAGGCAAAAGGACTTTGCTGCCAGCGATGCTGCGTAGAACTCAGTCGCACACACATGCGGTGCTGACTTGGCTAAGACTCCTCGCTGCATATAGTTGGCCCACAAATACACGGGGCGACAGCCGGGCCGAAACAGAAATATGCAGAGCAATCCCCTTCGGATTTGGCCGCACTGTTTGCGCGCCCTCTCGAAAACTTAGGTGCACCTTGAGAGGGGATCCCCCGAACTTTGACAATCTAAGCAGTTTACTGTGTCAATATGTTACGTTCGCTGCTCGTCCCGCTGCCAAACTCCGCATAACTTATGCATGCAAATTTCCCGCCCCAAAAAGGTGGAGGACAAAGGCAACAGAATCGCAGCAAATGCGGTTATTGCAGCCATTATTTTAATGGCTCTTCCCGGTTGTTTGATGCCACAGAACTTAACGTACTTGCGCCGTTCATGATTTCTCTGTTTTTCGCGCGGATGCCAATGCAGATGTATTTAACACCTGCAAAGTTTCGCCACGCCCCGTAAAAGTCATTCGTACCGCCTTCGAGTCGACAAAAGAGTCATTTGTTAGCCTGTTCCGGGAGTGCAAGTCGGCTTCATTGGGCACGGCGATTTGAAATTCAAATTTTTAAGTTGCCGCAAAATCGAAAAGTTTGGCAAGTCCCATCTAAGTGCTCGATGCGAAAGTTTCTTTCAGCTAAAGTTTCGATGGCAAAATACTTTACGCCATGCAATTGATATATTTTCAGTGCGAATCCGAAACAAGGGACGGGTTGCCAATATTGCATTATTTGGTGCAGCATAACGATGATTTTTCAAAAAAGATTTCAGGATTAAATTTAAAGGAAAACAAGGAAGCTTCTTATTTAGTTAAGTACAAAAAAGTTTTCTAAAAATGGAAAAGGACCATATTTTTCCGCAAAATTAAGCATTGCCGAACTTGGAAATCGTTGTGACATATTTCGTAGAAAAATGCAGGCGCAGTTTCTTATTTTCACGGTTTTCTTTTTTCCTTTTTTTTTATATATATTTTAATTTACACTAAATATTGCAACGATGTCTGAGGCGACAGGAGCACAACAGGGCGCATCGGGAGGAGAGCCTCCTCCTCCACCGACCCCCCCCCCCCCCCCCCCCCCCCCCCCCCCACACCACAAGTCGTCTGCGTTTGCTTATATTTTATTTGTGGCTAAAAATTGCATTCATGAATAATTCAGTGAAGTGAAAAATTTGGGGTTTTCTTCGTCGCCCCGTCTCCCAGTTATTTTCGGAAAAGTAAATGCTGCCAGAAAAGAATTCGTTTTTATTTTTTGTGCAGCCACTTCCGGTGGAGCGACTTCTCCCTCCTTCCGCTTCGTAATGTGTGCGGGTTATCAACATTTTGGGTTAATATTTAATGTAAATGACAGGCGGACCACAAAGAAGGCTCGGACCAGGATTCGGGAACCTGGAACACACCCACTCCCTTCAAAGTTACACTTAGTTTGCATAACATTTGAAACGGTTTTCCCAATACTCGCCCATGTAAATGAGTCGCGCGGAATGAAGACATTTTATGCAGATCGAAAGTCCCAGGGAGTACTCGGAATATTTCTGCCTCGCGATTTATGTTTCTGTTTTTGGCCTGCTCCTCCTCGACTGTGCCAAATAAACTAGCAACTATTCTATAAATTAAAATTGTAAAAATATTCAGTTCTCTATGGGGTCTGGGCGAACTTTGTGACATTTTGCATTGCAATAACCATCTCAGGCTGCATCTCTTGTCTGCGGAATTCGTTGTTTATATTTTTTTTTTTTGTATTATGGAGAGCGAATATTAATAATGACATAAATATTTGTGACTTTTAAATAGCAATTGATTTTATTTTAAATGCATGGTTCCAGGTGTGGGCTGTGCACCGTCAATTTCTATTTTTATAATAAAGATATCCATTTAGGAAAAATTATGCGACATTATATACTGATAGCGAGCCTGCTCTCCCTTCGATAATTTGTAAAATTTACGGTTCGTATTTGCTATCTCTAGATTACTGTGATAAGGTGGCCACAACGTGGTGTATGACATCATGCTGTAAGAAGGAAATTAGGACTTCTGTTGAGGCAACTCCCTTGTGGTTCTTACCGCACAAAGTAGGCTGCCTCGAGAGCGTTATTCTGGTAATCGATCAACTTGGAAATCTCACTTTTTAGCTGGCGATTATACCTGATGGTGTCTCTAACCAGGCGTTCCCTGCACGTTATTTCACTGTGGCATTCATATTTAGTAGCGATCAAACATAAAACAGATAGATGAGACCTTACATGGGTACCTTAAATTTGGTATAGCTGGGATCCACGTGCACGATATCGCTATCATCGTGTATTGGCTTGTATTTGAAATATTTCGTATTATCATTTTCGTCAAAAAATCCCACAAACTTATGATCTGATTGATGACGTCGTACGTTCCCTTGGAATAGTGCCCGATTATCGTGGATAGGAATATTCAATTTGGTAGTATTCCGCGAAAATGCGCGCTGCAGCGCCACGGTATAACGTGGGGAAGTTCGGGTAGCCCGAAAATCAGAATACCTGATATCGTTTCCATTTTCAGCCCTGACCTTAGCATCCTGGGGACTACTTGGCGATTTGTCGGATCGAAGTTCCATGGTGTAATATATTATTGTACAGGAAAACAAAAATGCAGAAATGATACTTTGTATTTGCTCTTAAATAAAAAGCATACTGAAAATTTGGTAGAGGATACAAAATTATTCGGAATTCAAATAAAAATAGTAAATATATGTTTTTATCAATTATTTCAAATTTATTGAAATAATTAGCATTCTACTGGTGGTATTGGTTATTATTTAATAATAAATTAACCATCTTTCTAATAGGAAAAATTTCAATAAAGGTGGCACTAAATGCCCAAAGCTATAATTAATATATTCTGATAGATAGATATATATATATTAATTAAATCCATAGACTTTATTAAGCCCATTTAGGTATACATGTTATAATTAGTTTCCATAAGAAACTATTTTGTTGTGATATCAAAAATCAGCCACCACAAGCGACAGGCATAACTCGATGAGCATCTGAATAATTAATTGTGTATAAAAGCAAATACCAATCTGAACTTACAATTACACAATATAACGAATGTCTGGAAGCTTATGTAAATTTCATGGAATACAAAATCAATAAACTAAAGTGAACCATAACGAAATTATCAACTATCAGCCACAGAGCCCCGCTGCCATTTACTCGCGGTTCAGCCCAACCCTTGGCACTCCCTGGCACCCAGTAACCACCCACTTTGTCACCTACTTTGCCGGCCTCCTTGAAGGAGGACTCCTTCCAGCCTGCAGGCTCAACATTGGGCATACTTTGTGCGTTAAAAATATGTAAAATATTTTAACCGAAAACCTTTTCAAAAGATTGCAGAGCGGACGGCGTTGTTGGTGTGCGCATACTTGGCGTATGCGTAATGATATTAAGCTTCCCAAGCTCGCGTGTGTGTGTGTTTGTGTGAGTGAGAGTCGGCCTGATAGCATTGATTTTACCCCGGGAAAGACCGAGGAAAATCCACAAAGGAAGACCGGAAAGTTTCCCGCTCGAAAGACAAGCTGGAATTTCAGGTTAATTTATTTGGCGCCTATATAAAATGCAAGGACTAGACACCTTGTAAGCTTGGCAGAGAAATATCCCTCTCTACCTTATCTTGGGCCATTTTGAAATTTTTGTTATATTGTGAGGGCTATGCAGAAGTATAGTTTTATTCCAATTATTCCGCCTTTATCCCTAAAGACTATATATAATATGATATTCTAGGGCTTACCTCTACTTACACCCAATTATCTAGCTTAACTCAAACTAATCGTTTTAGTAGCGGTGTTAAATTATAATTTCATTTCACTTTCATTAAATTTGCTATGACTATATGTGCTGTTTCGAATTCACAGAGTCTGTGACCCCTTCCCGTGCCCCCAATCCCAATTTATGGCTTTAATCTTTGGGCTGGGAATTATATTCGCACTTGTTCCCCTCTCTATTTATACGGAGTAGGCTTTATGGCTCAAGGACGTGGCGCTTCAAGGACTGAATTTGGATTTGTGTTTTCATTACGAGCACGAAGGAGGTCTGCTTCCGAAAGTGGGCGGCAACCAGGCTGCATTCCTTTTAGCCAAATACGACGGAATGGGTCAATACACAAGGAAAACCCGAAACAGAATAAAAACACACAGCAAATAAATCAAATTAAATGAAATGAAATAGTTGAGGATTTGGGGGCGCTGACAATGGAATTCGGCTGCCAAGTTCTCTTAATTTTCCCTCTTACGTTTTTACTAGATTTTCTTCATTTTCTGAAGAAGAAAATGTGAGTATGAAATATGTGCCCAGATTTTCTCACAATGTTCATTCATTTTCAAGGCTACGAATTTCCATAATACTTAATCATTATTTAATTATATTTAAATAGAGAAATTTTAGCTGCTCTGACGATATACATATAAAAAATATTGTTTGATCCAAGAAATCCTTGAGTTATTCAGCATTATTTTGTTTGACCCCCCTGTAACTTATATTGAACATTTTAGCCAGGTAAACCAGTGTAGCTGAGGTGGCCTGAGATGTACAGGTACTGCTCGAAACCCGGGGTCGAGATACTTTCGGGGGCTCGAGACTCTTTGCCGTTAGTTCTTATACATAATTTCATTGTTGTTTCTGTTGATTATTCCTATCTCGTCACCGAAAGACACCCTCCACGGGGGTTGGACAGTGTCTGTACGGCGCCTCAGCGTTTTGCTAGATTATTATTTTGCTGTCGATATTGCATGGATGATTTCAGCTCTTTTGCATCAATCAGTCTCGCTTAATAGACCTTATTAGGTGTAAATATGTGATTGATACACTCTTGTTTTCAGAGCAACACCCGCCATAATGTAGCACTAACATGATGGTGTATTTAACACGATACCGTGCACCGTCCTTCACCGGCAGTTAGCCCTAAACTGTGTCATAAGAGGGCAGGGGGGAATGCACCGTCAGAGCAAACACGGCAACGTGGCCCACATTGAGTGCAATTCTCCGCCAATCGCCCCGGCAATTCATATCCTGGTCCTGCACAAATACCAAACACAAACCGAATGGCAATCGGGACTACCGCACACATCCTGCCCGACATGACAGTCAGTTTCCCGGCGGGCAGAAGACACAGCGCAAAACACACACACGAGAATATTAAACAAAATGTCAATTTGGTATTTGGTGGGTACATTTTTTCGGGGCCTCCAGGACTTGTCAAAAAATGGGGAAAATCAAATCAAATTGCACACTTAAGCTGCAATTGCAGTGGCATCGAGAGAGAGAGAGAGAAATCACAGTCCGCTGCCAGGGCCTGTCCAATCGAAATGGAAATAGTTTGGCTTTCGCCTGCCCAAGGACCCGGCTTTGTGACCTCTTAGCCAGAGCCAGAAGAGCGGAAAAGGTGACTCCGGCGAAGGCCGAGGCAAGGCGGAACGGAAATGAAATCAAGCAAATTGAATGCGATGAGTTGGACGTGGGAATACGTGCCAACCGTTGTCATAACAGCCGTGACGATAAAAAACACTCGAGATCATCGGTAATTGCTGCCGACAAACTCGCATCCACCCCGATTCCCATTTCCCATTCCCAGCGAGCCGTAGGACACGGCAGCGGAACACGCGCCTCCGCCGGCGAATCCTTGTACGAATCCGAATCCGAATCCGAAGCCGAATCCAAATCCATAACAAGCCGCCAACAATGCGTGCCAAAGCCATGCGGAGATTTCAAGACATCATCCGTACTCCGACATCCGCTCCCGGGCACACAAGCAGAAAAAATGTACACCGAAATCGGTAATTAATAGGGGGTATGTTTTCCAATTCAAAAGGGGATAACATATCATATTTTTCTTATTTAGCAATTTAAATTCATGAACCTCACGGATGATATAGCCACGATTGGAAATTTTCGGATGGGAAAAAATTGAAATTTAAAGAAATTGATGCGATGTGGAGTTTGTGCTGCTTTTTCGCTGTGGACTCTTCAAGGCAAAGTTGCTGCGACATGTCACCGCGAGGCCTCCTGGACAAATGGTCGCCCATTCCCTCTTCGATTCATTTCCACTGGCAGACCCATTCCCGGCGGACTCAGCTCTGCCCCCGACAATTGACATTTGGCCACCCCAGAGCTGTCCTCATCTATTTGTGTGGGTGTATTGGGAGGCTTGAATGCTTGGGTGTTTGGTGGTAGGTTGGTTGGTTGGCTGGCTTGTTGTCGCGTTTCGGCCGCTTCCGCTGCCGTTGCCACCTGCTCTTGTCCATCGCCATTCATCAACATCAGCGCTGAAATTAGAAATGTTTTGCGTTTGGCTTCCGGCGGGTCTCGGCCGCAGCCACCACTCCCGGGACAAGGACTGGGTCTCGGAGCCGGCTTGGAGCCACCAGCCAGAACATACGGCATCATCGACAGGGTCGTGGAGCGTCGTCGACATAGTTTCATGCCATTTTGGGCAGCTTTTGGCGATTGGACTGGCGCTAATGTCGCGTTGTTGCCGCTTTCTGATTTGTTTACCTTTTCAATTGAATTCGTGTCGCGAACACCGTCCCATTTCAATTACACTTGACAGCAAAACTGAGTCCCAAGGGGATGAGGAAAATGTGACGAAGAAAATTGATGTAATACAATTATATGAAAGTAAAATGAAAGTTTTGTGTAAGCATAACGCCTGTTTAATATATATTTAAACGTTTTTAAAAGAACCCCAATAACATCTTTTATGTATTTAATATATAATTCGTACAATTGTTATTAAATCAAATGAAAATTGAATATTAAACAAAATTTGTTCTGAAGCAGCATTGTATCTCCCTTTCCCGCTCTAGATGTCTGGTGTAGAGTGCGTATCCTTCGAATGGCATTGCGGCGACCTGAGGACGTGCGAAAAATTCAGCAATAGATAACATTAACCCATTAGCTGGAGTGGGCTCACAGCCCCCTCTCTTCCCCTTTATGGCCGCTGGCAAATGAGAAAGGCGCTCTCGGGCTATTTATGGTTTAAAGAGTTTAACGTCACACTCCGCGTGGCCGTAAACATGCGTTCTGGGCCGAAAACAGAGCGGAGACGTGATTGCTCGCTGGCCACACAGCAAAATATATATATATATCAATGGCAATACAGACGTGCCATCTGCACAATGAGTGGCAACAGAATTTACTGCGATTTCTCTATTAGGCCAAGTGAGTGCCAGTTTTGTCGGGGGATAGCCACTTGGCTTTAGGTGCCCAATCGACTGACTGGCTCGATACTGACGATTACGGCTTATTTTTACGACAATTTGTCTGGATGTGACTGCATCCCCTAATGGGGACATTCAACTACCGCCGGGGTCAAGGACTCGGCGTCCCTATCGCAAGAAGAAAGGAAAACTGGCTAAGAGCCCCCTCAAGGCCACACAATTGAAATGGCTTAAAACTTTCCCAGAAGCTGCGCGAAATAAAGCAACGAATATTTCAATAAATAAGTCGCTTTTTTTGTGAGCCATATCGAAGGCGGGGCCGCTTGTGCTATCGGCGATCGGGTGCCAGCATATGGAAACTGTTGCTGGTTGGGGCAATAAATAGCGGAAGTAACGTTGTGTGAGCTATGCCCCAATTTATGGCTATGGCCATAAAAGCCTTGAGATTTTTATGTGCAGCCAGCAAGGTGAATGTGTTGGAGTGGAGCCGCCAGGATCAGCCTCCCTCGGAAGTCTGCGGGTCTAGCAAAGTTTCGCTTTCTCTCCCAACGAATGTTGAATATTCAGCATTTTTCCACGATTGCCGGGAAGTGGGGACTGGTACTTTAACCATTATGTGAGCAAAGGATATTATATATTGCAAATATTGTAAAATATTTTGAAACGTTTAATGGGACTTACATGTGTATTGAATGTAATATAATGTCATCGGTTTATACCTATAAAATAAATTCTGGATTTTTATCATGCTTATAGGCGTTATTGTTTAATTTGGATTCAAAATTATTTTTGTACATATATATTTTTTTAAATCTAGAAATGTCGATTAGTGATTTTTAAAAGTATTTTTTGCTTTCAAAGATGCACTCGTTGGAGGAATTTTTTAATCCTTCTTAAAGACTGGAAAATTAGAATTTATCAAATTATTTTCAAAGTATCACTTAATCGAGCTAATCTCAGCCAAGCACTTAGTTGAGAAGAAAACTACTTGACGAATGAACAGGAAGTACCGGGTTCGACTCCTGGTGACATTATATTATTTTTGTTTTTTTTTGCTTGTATAATGTATTTTTAAATATAACAAATTCTGGTATTAAAATTCGAACCTTTTATCGGCTTATAAATATTCCTAAACAGGTTAATTCTAAACAAAGCTTAGCAAGTATTTCCAAGATTGTGAAAATTAACAAAGTGATGTCCCTTAAGTTACATAAAGGTTAAGCACCAGCATTAATTTAAGCTCTAGGCCCCCTCAATCAATCAATGGGCCTATTTAAGGTCAAAGTTTTCCGTTGGCGAAAGTGTGCCAGGCACATACAACATATACTGCACCGAATCAAAGCGGCTAAATTGAGGCCCATTTAAGCCGAACAATTCTGCAGACGAGCAAACACACACACGAAAGCCAAGCATTGGTTTAAATAAACATGCGAACTGAACGGCTCTATGCTGACCAGGTCGTAACAGAAAGGGCCAAGCGGCAAAATCAGGTGAATGAGCACTTTAAGTCTTTGTTTCGCCGAATCGAAATGAAATAGCAAACAAAGCCGGCTGACAGGCCTGAAAGCGCCCTGAAAAGCGGCGGCGGTGGCGGTACCAACAAAAGCAAAAAACAATAACAACATCTAGCTGGTTGGCGTTTTAATAGGATTACAACAACACCAACAAACCCGAGGCGGCAATTGGCCAAGGCAACAACAACAACAAAACAAAAAGCGCAATGCGAAAAGTTAGTGAAACGGAAGCTAACCGCCGCTGCGGTGACTCCCATCCCTTTCACCAACTACTGTGGATGTAGTTGTTGCATTCCTGTTACCTGTTAGCCAATTGTCCTGCCAACTGCTCCGGCAGTGGCTCCTCTGACTGTCAGTCCAGCCGCTTGTTTGGGTTTTGTTATTTCCATAGCCAACTGTCGATGGGGGACACAAAACTGTCGCCGAATTGGCCCTTTTTTCAGGGGAAGGAGATCCGAAACAATTTGAAGTTACATTACTAAATAATATATTTTCAATGTATAGAAGTCATTCCCTAATCTGCTTTATTTACTTTAGTTGTAATAGCTCCGTAATTGGGATAAAGGCTATGTAAACCTGAAACCTTAAAGCATTTCTTCATTAACTTTAGCTTAATCCAAAAAAGAACCTCTCCTCTAACAAGTTTACTAATCAAGTAATAAAACTCCTTTAGCCGCCCTCGACTAAGTGAAATTTTCAATCTAAATGGAGGCAATTGGTCAACAACTTGGCCCAGTTGTAGTCCATCCAGTTGGCCTTCCTCTGACTGCTTCGCTTTGTTCGCCTGCGAATTTGAATGCTCCACGGAAACGGATGTGTTGATTGTTAGCTTTCGGGAGGAGTCCACCAGCAGGACGACGTCCTTGCTTTGTTGACACAACAGCGCTGTTGTTAACTGGGAATCTGGGATGCTGGGCAATTGGGAGTTGCACGGCAAAAATGAGAGTTAACCAGATCTACGCTGATAATCAAAGGAATGTTATATATATATTATTCAGTACTCTTTAGATTAGGTAAAGAAAATGAAAGAAATATTTTAAGATGTAGATTATATTTTATATACTTCGATAAACTATACTTTTGTTTTCTGTGTTGAAACCACCAGTCACAGAGCAGTGGGCACTGGACACTGGGCACTGGGGCAAGTTGTCATCTACAGCTGATGACGACGATAATGAGCTGAGGCCTGATCATGGTTTACTGACACGTAATGACAGCTAAAGTTTCAACACTCGACAGTTACGATTGCCCAAACACGGAGGAGACGGGAACGGGGCCATCCTGGAGTCTGTAATCGGCCGGGATGGCTTCCATTAAAATCGTTGTTTGGACGAGAAGAGATTGTAGCAGTGATGACCCCGCTAGAAGCCAGTTTTATTAAAGAAAATAATGTTTTCATAATATAGAAAAGTATTTAAAAGAAGTGGATAGCTTGCTTTCGATCTCTGGTATTTTTTTAAATGTTCTAGTTCAGATAACTCAGTTTAGTATGTACATATAAATATGTTTTAGATAACAACTTGCTATTAGGAACATATTTTTCAACTGAGGTTCCTGTAAAAGCCCCTTCGCTTAACTGGGATCTTAAAATTAGATAATACATTCCTTGGTAGCCTTTAAATATAGTTAGTAAATGGCCAGAAAATAGCCAAGGTGACAGGACTTGTTGAGTATTGAAGGCGGGCTAGTTGGAGCAGCAAATGACTCGTGCAGGTCGGCTTTTGTCAGTCGTAACTGTAAATGCGTGACTTTTGGCCATTTAATGATGTTTCAACGTCATTGTGCACAAATAAACAATCATCATCATCCGCACCGCGACAGGCACAAGGATGGGGACGGAGAGCAGGACGAGGGAACCGAGAACGGTAGCGGGAGAATGAGGTCTCGTCCTGGCTCATTTGATGACATGGCCTTTCAATGGTGCTGGTTATTAATGCTGTTGCCTACTCCCTCGGCCAACAATAACGCATTTAAAACAACAATAACACAATGAGCCAGTAATAGCCATCAACCATCCTCAAATCCCGGCAACATCCAAGGACTAACGAGGCCGATTAGGCTGCGGAATTTCCACCAAATGTACGAGGGTGGGATTGTCAGTTCAGGCTAATCATTTTTATGGTTGCCAACAATTTCTGGATAATAATAAGTACATACCTTTGGATGCAATTAGAAACTTCAAAAGTTTATAACAATTTGTATTGTATAAATAAAATCTATAATTGGCATTTAAACAATTAATTTGGTTTTAAATATCCACCATGCTTGACAATATTTAAGATTGAATTCATCATTCTCCCAAATTATCTTGGACAATTTCAGTTTGGACCTTAAGTTTTCCAGGGCTGGCTGGTTCAAAATTCAATAAAATATCTCCCTTTATTAAAGCCTTTTTCCATGTTTTTTAATTAAAATAAAATGGAGAAAAAAAAAATGCTGGCTGACATGTTCATGGCACAAAGGTTTTCCTTTTCCGTGTGTGCACCGCGTGATTTATGCTTTATTTTTGCTAGTAATTCATATTAATAAATAAAATATGCAGCTTCCTGCATACGGTTTATAAATCCAGCGACACGGATATCCATGGGACAAGTTTATTGCGCTGACAGCGCCGCCTGTCAACCGGATCCGGACTTCTGCAATCGACTTTCTGATCGGCATCTCTCTCTCTCCCGGCTGCCTATAATGCGGCCCAGATTCCGCACTTAATAAATACCAGTACTTGGGCCCAAACCAAAGGTGCACGCTTCACTAAACGCTCGAAAATAGACCCAAAAAGGGTCGAACGGGGGCGTGGATTCGGCCAAGTCCATTGACTTGGCCCTGGCCAAGTCCCGGGACCGGCTTACGGCAGCTGAATTCTTATTTAAAGTTTTGCTGGCCAGTCATGTGTACGGAGGCGAATTGAAGGAGCAGCCAGCCATCATCCAGCAGCCAGTGCAAGTGGTAATGGTAATGGTAATGGAGGTCCTGCAGAAAGAGGAAGTGTAGGTGTAGGAAGTGGAAGTGCCAGTGGCGGTGGAAGCTTCGCTGCAGCTTTCGTCAGGGCCAAGCGAGAGCATTTTATTTCTTAATTTTGTTTTCGTCTAATACTAATTCGATTTCGTTGTAAGCAGAAACAGCAGCAGCACCCTGCACAGCAAATAAAACTATGCCAAGGGAGGTTCCATCAGATCTTCTTTGTATGAGATTCACTTATCGTTTCAAGGAATTCCTGAGCCAAGAGTAGCTGTGCTCAGTTTTAAGTTTTGTGTTATGAGCAATGGTAGATTTTAATCAAACGAGTAAAAGTGGGAATTTTAAATAAATTAAATACAATTTTTAACTAAAAATCAAACATTATCTCTAAGCCTTGTCAGAGAAAAGATTCGCTTTACCTTCTAATTAGCCTTCAAACTAAATACGCTTATAAAAATACAAATATGAGACCTTTATTTTTCAGTTAAATAACTTTAGCTATAAATTATTATTATATTTTAAGACTAAATTTGTTTTTGCATCCAAGGTGACCTCGAAAATTGTGTATTTCTTACCATGTATCACCACGCTTATTGACCCGCATCCATTTGGCCCTTTTATCCTTTTAGTTGCTTGCATCGTGTCTGCTTTTTAGTTTCGTTCATTGCCAATTTGCATTGGCTGGGCCATTAGGATGGGGTCAGCAGCGGCAGCCGTAAGTTGGTGTTCTTTATTGTTGTGCGATGGTCGTCAGTGAGTCCCCGGGTCGGTCAATTGGTCCTTCGGTCACTCAGTCAGCCATTCACTCGCTCTGTCAGTGAGTCAGCTAGTCAACTAGTCATTTCCCCAACCGACTGCTGTGTGCATCGTGGTCGTTATTAGCCGCCCGTGTCAGCCAGTTTGTCGTACATAATGAAAGACATGGTTTTCGTGTAGCGATTGCTCCTGCCACTACCCGCACCCCCGCATACATTCGTCCTTGTACTGCGGAGGAGCTCTCCGGCTATGTCTGTGTCCGTGTCCGGGTCCCCATGTCATTTGAATTTGTGTTCTTTGTTGTGGATGCTGGCATTGCATACAAATACGTAATTGAAAAATGCACATATCTCCGAGATGCTTATTGACTTTTATTGGACACTCCCGGTGGGGAGGGGATGAGGGTGTGTAGGAATGCTTAGCATAAGTCACTTTTCGCATGGGCGGGGAGTCAATTGCATGGAAATTAAATGCATGACTCTGCCCGGAAGGCAGCCGATTGTGAGCGAGTGCCACAATTTAAGAAATTACTTAAAGAGAACGAATCTACAAGCTCGAGGAAATTCGACATTTCGACAAATGCTCTCTCTCTCTCGGTTACGGTATTTTCAAATGCTGAAAAGATATCCAATCCGTAAATTCAATTCCCGCACAAGGACATGTGCGTGTCTCGGGCGAGCAGTTTGTGCAAAATGTGAATTATTATTGCCATTGCGTAAATAACAATCATTCCTTGTCCGGCTGACTGAGCGGCCCCTGGGTTAGTCTCTAGGTATTTTTAATAAAAATTCTATACGGGCAAAATGCAGCAGAGCCGGCGAAACGATTATGGCCACGACAATGCTCTCCAAATGCGGACAAGTCTCGCCCCGGGCTGATGTGGACGGCAAAAACTTTTGGCCTCCAACTTTTAATTATAAATAATTTTCAACATTTTAAATATGTCGCTGGCACGCAAATCTGTGCAGCAAATGTTAGAAATGTCCATCCCCAGCCAGGCAAAAAATATGAAAATGCAGAATAGATGAAAATGTGGAGAGCAGAAATCGAGAATCGGGAAGTGCAGTGGCGTGCAACAAAGTAGGAGTATCAGGTTTTGAAAGAAACTCAGCGATACTCTAATTTAAGCATGGAAAATCGTTTAGATTCAAGAATAGAAAGTCTTTATCATAAATATATCTTAAATTTACGGCGGTCTATATAAGGAAAACTATTCTTTAACAAATATACATTGTGGTAAGATTAGCTCCAATTTTTATCAATTATTAACTTAACTTAACAGCTTAACTTAATAAAAAATATTGCTGCATGTAAAATATAAAGTTTATTGCTAATATTTTCCGCACAGCTGTATAAGCGCATATATATATACATATATATATTTCTTTTTGGCAACGGCTGCCAAATGCAGTTTTTTATGGCTTCGAAACTGCTTGAAATAATTCTTTTTCCTTTTTCCCTTTTTTATGCCCGGGTCACAGTCATGTGAGAGCGACTCCGACTCCGACTCCAAGGCCCGATCCAAACCCAAATCCGACTGCGGTTAAAAGTGCGGAAATACATTGAAATGACAATAAAACCAAAAGTTGCCTGTGCGCTCCTACTTCGTTTTTTGTGCTGGCTCAATTTTAAAGTTTATGGCCTGACGGCAAGCATGTGCAGCAACAACGACGTCCGAAATGTTGGCCAAATGTTTATTTTATTTCATATTTATTCGCACTATTTTTTTCGCTGTAGCATGCATTTGCTTTTAAACGTGCTGCTAATAGCAGTTTGTACTCATTCTGGCTTTGAGGCATTTTTTCGCCGCTTTCCATTTGAAAGGGTAAAAGTTTATCAGACCAAACCAAACTGGTTGTTGAAATTCCAATGAGGGGTGACTTTTAATATTGTAAGTTATATTTCTAATTGTTGTAATGTGTATTCTTCCAATTAAAACGATTAGCAGTTAGTTAAGATAATTACTTGTAATTTGAGAAGAAGTTACTTTAAATAGTTGTAAAGATTCATTATTATTTTCTATTGTAAGCAATTTAAAGCCTTATATATCCTTTCATGGCCAGAGTACATTCAGAATAGGCAAGCAATGAAGTGCATTTACAGACAATTGTTATATTTGCATGAAAGCGGGAGATGTTAAATTAAGGATTGACATGTGTGTTAAATAATTCCTTAAAGGGACTTAACAATGACACATTTCGCATCTTTATGACATATTCTGTCAATTTGCAGAATTAAGTTTCTGTAATGAAGCTGAAAGCCAGCTATTGATCAGATTTAATCATACGGACTTATCACACAAGTCCAGTTCAAATCATAATTTTGTAGTGCCTCCCAGGAGGAGGAGGAGGGGTGTCTGACCCGGATCCGGAAATGTTCTGTTTACCGGAGTGTCATGTGTTAACCGCAAAGAGCTCCCCTCAACAAGAACAACAACTGAATCAGGTAGCAGCCAGTATCCAGCCTGGCTGGCCACAATGCAAACATGACTTTGCAATTAAGTTATTGTCGGGCAGAAGGAGCCAGCCAGCCTGGGAGTCCTTAGAGCACTGCCTCGCCTCCTTGAAGCTGGACGGAAAAGTGTGGCCCCCCCCAGAAAAAAGAAGCTCTCGTTTGATTTATGGCCACTTGCATTGGCTGGAGCAGGACTTTAAATCATAGACCAGCTCCTTGGCCAGTTATTTAACCTCAAATGGTTACTTACGCATTTAGTAACCAAGCACTGCCCCTGGAGTTTATGGGGCAAGAAAGTGAAATTCAAATTGAATTGAATTGCTATGCAAATTTTAGGCACTGACTAGGCTGCATTCTGTCCCTAATTTTAGCTGTGGGATACGGTTACATATATCTGGGTCCTACATACATATATCTGGGTATGACGTTTAATTAAGGCTACGAGCTGGTGATTGACACTCCCCAAAAATATGCGTTTGTTGATACGATTTAATGGCCGAGCGGCTTTTTTTTCCCTCTCTCCTCTGCGGATCGATTTGGCAAAAGTTTCAGCTCTGTGTGATGCAGACAAACCACAAAAAACTGAATTCTAGATTGGCCATTGCAATGACAGCGAAAATTCCAAATGCAAATTGTTGGAGCCTTCAAAAGTGCATCTCCAGTGCATCTGATTTATTTTCACCATTCAGCCAATTTAAATATCCAGTTACTATCGGTAATATTACACAACAAAAGGCAAATAAATCGTTTTATATTTCATTAAAATTTAATATCATTTTATTTTCATTTTAGTTTCTGCGCGGCTTTTTTTTTTTTGTTTTTCATTCTCTCGTCGCGTAGTTTCCAATATTGGGCCTGGTTTAATTTATTTGACATTTTCTTTTTTTGTTTTGGCGCATCGGCAGTTCCAATAGGACACACGGCGAGCAAACAAAGCAAGGCAAAACATTTGTAATAAAAATGCAAAAAATAAAAGCGCACAATACCGTAACTAGCTCTCGTCCTAGCTTCATCGTCGTTCCGCATTTCATATCCAACCGGGGGACAAACATTTGCATTACGTATACGCGGCGTGGCACAGACATCTGCATGCAGCGCCGTGTCCTAGCCCCTGCATTTGATATATTAAACTTTTGAACTATAACTCAGCATTTATTGTGAATATTTGATTGTTTTTATTGCCGGCGAAATCAAAAATTGAACAAACTTGTTAGTTTGAAATAAAAGCAATTTTCGTCTGGAATTACAAAGTTTTCGCTCGCTTCGAATCAAAAAATTCCGTTGCCAGATGAAATAGATGAATTTCGTGAACGTTTCATTTCTATGGGCCCGATTACACAATTATTTACACCTGCAAAAGGTAAATGTGGGTTAAACAATACGCACATGTCGCCTGACCCCAATGAAGTGTTAGAGTTCCTCCCAGAAAAAATATATGCCGAGTGCTGAGCGGAAATTATTTTGGCTCAATAAAACATTGAGGTAAGTGCAGGAGTGGGTAGTATTGGAATAACGTTAGAGATGACATGAGTTGTAATTGAGAATAGTTTGACACTATTTATTCATAGAATATTGTTAACATTTATGCATTGAACTATTTAGCAAATTAAAGCACACAATTGGGCGTAAGAATTTGTATTGAATAATTTAATATTAGGTAATTTTATATTCTACACATTTAGCAAATTAAATCAAGCGAACCATGCATATAAACATATAAAATATTTGATCTTGTCACTAACACGGTCGCCAAATTTAACAATTATGTTTATTTTACTACCAGGAATATCCAACATTAAATAGTATTCATGGCTTGAAGAAGGCGTTGTTTTTAATTAATTTATAACTATTTTATTTAAGTCTAGATGGCTTATATCGTAAGGATATAAAGAACATATCCCTTCTTCGCCGATATTTCGCATCGAATGCTTCCTCTCGATTAATAATCATCCCTAGCATCAGGTGGATGAGACACAGAGGAAACCTGGGCCACCAATTGGAAATACATTTGTCAGTAACCACACACGCGAAATACTACTGGAGTGGAGCGAATGGAGGAAAGGACCATGGCTCGACCCTGGGCAGAAGCGGTGCTTTGTGGCGGGAAGGGGCGTGTTAAGTTATTGGAAACCTGTTTTGCGGGCTCCGACAACTTGTAAGTGCGGTTGGCGAAATGAAGGCGAGGCAGTATGGAGAGGGCCCATTGTCACACCTGCGGCAGAAATCTATTATATTTCAATAATGCCGCTACTATCGCATAAAAAAACAACCGCAGCCGGCCAAACACATGGCAGCAACATAAATCTGCTTGTTCATTTCCATTACCCGGCAACATCATCTCCAACTGTATCACTGTTCCTTTTATTATTTTTGCTTTGCAACTAAAAATATGGCACTGGCGATAATGGTTATATAAAGCCAATAAACTGCACGAAATCCTCATGTGAAACGCATAGAAAAATTTCCATGGCATTGCAATTGAATTTCATTCATCGCTGTCGGCGCGATTTTTTGGCAAACTTTAATTGATTTATTTATTCATATTGATGCAACTTTAAAACTTTACCAAAGCAATTTGAATGGACATATCGGAAATTCTATTGACAGTTTTTGCTGTTTTGGTTGTGTGCCCAACTGAAATAAATTGTACGCCTGAGCAGCCATCGGCTGTCGTCACCATCGTCATCATCATCATCATCATCAGTATCATCATTGTTGTCCTGGCCCTCGGTGCGTATACAATATTTTGTTTACTTACGTGCCGTCTGCGCCCAAAAGTCATGGTTGACTTACATTTTGCCAAACTTTTACGCCATAAGAAAAAACTTAAAGGCGTCTCCGTATTGAGTTACCATTTGTCATTTGGTTTGGTAGCAAAGGAGTAGTCGCAAAATATTCAAAGCCGCCTCTGAGTGTGTGCCAAAGCGAATAGACCGTAAAGAAATGGGTGGCATTGGGGAAAAATTAACAGCAACATAAATATCATTCTGGAAAACAAATAGTCGTTAAATTGTATTCCCTATTATATGTTGGGGAACATCATGTTCAGACAGATAAAGTATTTCCTCGCGTGGCAAATATATTTGGTTGACATATTTTTTTAACTATACATTTTAAGCACATATTAAATATAGAAATATATATGTATAAGACTTGTCTTCTTGGAATTAAAGAAATTACATTTCAAAGAGACATGTATAGTTTTTGTATAGTTTTGACCATGTTGTATAGTTTTTGACTTGCTATTTCTAGCATGAACCTTTTTTAATGAAATACACATTAATATTACCTTTCAAGTAATATTTTCCAAAGTTAATTTAATACATAACGCCTTAAATTGTGAATATAGTTGTGTAGCTTTTGCTGCTTTTAGCCGTGGTAAAACCCTTTGTTTTTATAGCTAAGCTCGCCACCATGTCACGTAGGCCGCTCAGGATCTGTGGCCTTCGCATCTGGAGAGCCCTCGTGCATCAATTGGCCGAGTCGAGAAGTCCTTGTACATATGTCCCGCTGGCGGGCCTTGCATGTGGCACGCCCCGGCCTGAGTTATTACTTAGCGTCCTTCTCGGCGCTGTCTGCGTTTAGCGCGAAATACTTGTTATTGTTTATCGCGAAAGTAACAGAACATTATAGCTTTTTATATCATTTACGTTTTACGTCATGCTTGGCCCAATGCAAAGACGAGTGCGGGACCTCCGGTTTCCGGGTAGTTTATGACTGATGGGCCCGACATACGATACTCTCTCCTCCGCTGACCAAGTTCTCCGCGCCAGCCGCCCTTCTACTTTTTTGCCTTCATTACTGACACACGCACCCGAGAATTTGTCGTCGTGTTTTCTGGCCCTTGTTTTATGCCTTATGTCATATTTTTTGGCATGGCTTTTTAATATCATGCGACTGGCGTTGATGTCGTGGCACGTAAATGTTTTTAATGTCCAATAAAATTATCGTTTCAGATAAAGCTGTTCAGCAAAAACAAAAAGCGACCGTCATGTACTATATGTGGGCATACTGGATACTTTGGTTCCGGAAATGGGGCAACTTTATGACAAGTGTTGATTGCATATACTCCTACTCCATTCCCCAAAGCTCACACATCACATTTCCCAAATAATAAGTAGGAAGATTTTCGGTAATAATAGATCACTTTAATGTTTTTCAGCTATTTTGCTCTTTGCAAAAATATAATATATATAGCTAAGGAACCCTTCTAGTTTCCTAGTTATTCGTACTTAGTATTTATGATTATTATTATGAAGTTCTGTCCTGCTTCACTTGCTAATTAATCAAGTTCTTACGCAAAAAAGGAAATCTTATTTCATTCCCATAATGTTTTTGATGTCACACCAAATATTATAAAATATTATTTATTAATATTATTATGAATCTCTGTGGCTATATTCTTGTTAATTAATCAAGTTATTCCGCTGAAAAAAGGCACTCCTAACTTATTCCTATAATGTTTTTGGTGTCACAACAACGAAAAACGTGTATCCAAATCACTTTTATTATTTACCTCATTAATTTTCCTTTGAATCCATTAAGCTAAACGCAAAAAATTGAACTGGGGACTCGTGCATTTGGCAAATTGTCTGAGATTTTGACAAAGGACTGGCAAATTTCCGTGGCACGCATTTTTTGTGTGCGGGAAAAGTTTAAATTCGAACGCCAACTTTTTGCTGGCATCCTTATTTTTGCACTGACCCACACACAGACAAACACACACGCATTACGCATACGCCGCGTCAGCCTAATTGACAAGGGTTGAATATGCGGCGGCAGCACAACTTTTTTGCTGAAATATGTCAAATGTCATGCTTAAAAGGGGACAAAGTTTTTCCTAGTTTTCGGTTTAACCCTTTCCGTGTCGTTGCCAAATGGCACCAAAATGTCCAAGTGTCCTTTCCAAGTGTCCTTAGAACTTATTCGGATGCGGTCTCCGAGCCGCATTAAATACTTTCCGCATATCGGTGGCAGAGTGCAGAAATCTTGACCTCCGTTCACCTGTCTGCACTGTATTAAGGATCTCTTCCGGTCTGGCTAGCTGTGTTTTTCCCGCACTAATGACAAATACGGCCCCCGAGTTACGGTCGTGCAATGAAAATTTATCAAAATCCAATGGCACCGGGTCCGAGAAAAAAAGCTGCGAATCCGTATACGCAATTTGAGCAACTTGCAGGAAACCAGAGGTAAACAATATTTTGCAGTTCATTGAACGGAATAAGCTTGTTTCCGATAAGGAAGGGAAAAAAAAAGAACATGGTCAACACATAAACACGACGCCCTGCCAGCGTCAGTGGGGCTGTGTGTGTTTGGGTGCGTGAGTGAGTGTCCTGGCCCACACAGACATTGTTGTCCTTGTCTGGCTGCCTGTCTATTGGCCTGTCTTACATTGCGCTCTGTGTTTGCCTCGACCATCGTGAACATGCCACAACAACTGGCACAGAGCGCACACTATTCGCCAAGTTAAGGATTTCTCCAGGCCAATAAGTAGCTAACTGGCCAGGGCCAGGATACGGATGGTAGATCGGGGAAATGTGGGGAAAATTAAAGCTTTTGATATCGAATTCCAGTTTGCAGTTTCACAGAACAAAGTGAAAGGCATTTCTAGTTCGTACTTTGTATTTTGAACCGGGCTCTGATACTTTATCTGACTTTCTAGTTGTTAGTTCAACTGACAGTTGTCAGGAAATATAACCTTTCATCGATTTTGCGTTATTCTCATCTTAAAAGTTTTAAGTAAATCATACAAATATGGGAAATGAAATGCAATTCGGTATTACAAGTAAATAAAAGCTTAGTTTCTCAATATATTAACAGTTGAAATTGAAAAGACGGCAATTTCGTGCAACTTTAACGGGCTGTAGCCATTATTTCCAGCAGCTAACATTAAATCTCAGCGAGTTATGCAATCTGCGAACTAACGCTCACTAACCGGCGAAACAAATCAGGTTGTCGCACACCTGTGTCTTTTCCCTTTTTCCCGTTTTCCCGTCTCTCGCTCATTTCCAACTTCAGCTCCTCAAATAAGCAAATCACGTGCTTTTTGTCAGCTCAACTAAAGCAAAAGCCCCAAAAACACGCACACTCGACAACTGAAATTAATGTGTGTTTGTAAATTGTGCAAATTATAGCGAAAAATAAAGGCACAGTGCCTGGCAGCCATTTCCAATTGTTATAAAAATGTGTGGAAATAGTTTTTGAAATGAAATGAAAAGCTTACGAAAAGGTTATTTAATAACTATACCTCAATTTATAAGTATATTATTTTTTGCATTTCAATTTAGTTGCCAATATATCTCACCACTGTGCGAGATAGTTATATTTGAGAATGGAACATGTCAGGGGATAAGCCAGCAATCCGCTGGCATCCAAATGCTCGCATGTAATAACTGAGTGCGGCAACCGCTGCGGATACTTAACGTGAACAGATGATGCTACATGTGTTAGATCCGCGACGTAAGCTGCTGACACCCTCTTCCGAAGGGGCGCTGCAAATAACTGATACGACACACGTTGTGGGACTTGCAAATTTATCTGTTTAATAATAGTCAAGCAGGAGCAGCAGTTTTCGTTTTTTTTTTTGTGTTCTGGTTTCCGGGGCTCTTAGGTGGGGCTCGCGGGGGCCAGCACGTCCAACTTCCAAATGTCCAGCAGAGTAAGCAACATTTGAAATTCGACGAGAAGCGTACAAAAAGAGAGGGCATTGGGTGGGGGGAAAGGCGACACAGAGATGGTCTAAAGTTGAGCCGGGGGAGCGGAAATGTTGCGTTGCACATGTGACAAGTTTTTCGGGGTGTGTGTGATGTTGTCGTTGAAAGCGGCAAAAACAGCTCTCAGTTCGGCTGGTTTGAGTTTAGTTCAGTTGAGTTTCCAGTTAAGGTGAACTGCCATTTTACAGTTTGTATATCAAACTGGCACAGCAGAAGGGTGTTGCGGGGGCCAAGGGACTCTCTCGACTTCTAGCAAAAAATTGCATTGCATACTGTGCGGGGTCACGGCTTCAAATCGTCGCCGTCACACAAAACCAGGCAAACTTTTTTCGCTACATACACAGCACGACGAATCAGCGTATTGTGAAGGATATATCCTTAATATATCAAGTGTGTATGGATTGTACATTTTTTATTTATATATTTTAATATTTTAAAAGCATTTTAATTAGTGTTTTTAAATTCTTATTGCAGCCTTAGGATTGTCCAGAAATTATTTCAATTTCGCGGTGTACAAGAATGCGCTTTCTTTTCAATTGGTTTTTTTTATTTTTTGTATTTTTCTGGTCACCGTCAAGGCAACTTCCAAAATGCATTTCACTGCGGCTTTCATTTTCGTGCTTGTTGGACACGCCCACAATGCCACAGTGGCCCGCCGCCGCCCCCGAAGCCCGAATTCCCGCCAACGCCTTTTTCTGCCACAGCATCGCGCGCTGGTTATAAATTTAAGCCCTGCGTGGTTTTAATTTTTTTCGGTCGTTTTTTGTCCTCGTCTCCATTTGGGCTCTCGCGTTCTCTGTTTGTTCTTACAACGCCCCCAATGGAGTCTTGAGCTGCAGCCCCATCCAATTCCCACATGTCCTCGTTGTGTCTCGCTCCTGGGTCAAACGTGTGCCCTCGGTTCAGTTGGGGTTTAAACGGTTAAGTGCTGGCTAAATTGTTTCATTCTTTCCTTGCTTACCTTTGGCCGATTCCTCTTCAGCTCTTCAGCTGTTCAGCTGTTCAGCTCCTCCCTTTCCTGCCCGATCCCAATGCCGTTCCCTTTTGTATCCTTTGTTCAAAGCCATCCGTCCTACGTGCGTGTCTAAGGTTAAATTGCACATGTTGCCATGCGTTTTTCCTGCTGCCACTGATGGTTTTGTACTTTTGGGTTTAACCTCAAGGTGTTAAGCTGTCGTTTTTTGCAGGCTTCCCTCTCGCCTGTCCAGTCTATTGATTTCGATGGAGGCAAGACAGTGGGCGTAATTGGCAAATGATGTAGTAGTTGCACTGGCCAGGAGCACGCAAAAAAGCTATGCTGCAGATGAATGAATAAGGGAATAGACCCAAATGGATGTCTAACTTAAAGGTTTCAAATTCAATGAGTAAATATTTCACTGAATTAAGTTCATTTTGCTTTCATTGTTTATTGAATTCAAAAGTTGATTTAGGTTCGTCGGGCTGCTTCTTTGTCCGCCACGATTGCGTTTTAAATGTTTCATTCTGAAAACCTATGGAAATCGTAAAGTCAATTAAGTCGGGGTAGCATAAAAAGCACCGTTCCGGGGGAAAGCAATGCAATAACGCATAACGCATACGCAGCGTTGACAATAGATCGGCGCCCTTGCCCGCGGGCTCATTGGAACAATGCACGGCAGCAAAGCTCCAACTGCGATATTGCTGGGCCCACATATGTATAAAGGGAAGGGGGAAAAAGAACCGACTGGATGTTGATGAAGCCGCCCACGGCGGTACGAACGCAACTCATAACCAAAGCATTGTGGATTTAAGCTCAGCGGAGTAATACTCGCACGCACTGCGAGTTGCGAGCCTTTGAGTGCGTTTCTAGTTCTGCAATTGCAATCGCAGCTGCCAGCCCGATGTGTCCTGAGATAACACGGGTTTTGCTGGCGGGAATTTTGCCCGGTGGACTGGCAGTTTTTCAAAAATTATTACCATTTTTCATCGTTCGCATACGATGCGAATGCGCAGCAGGGGAACCGAACTGGGAAGACCTTCCGTCACCACACCTTTCTATTGCCCCGTTACCAGAGCTATCAAATATGGGACAGGTCAGCGAATAGATTCGCAGCAAATAAGGGTCCTCACAACCCAGTCAAATCTTTTCTATGCTCCCTTTGAACCTGTCAATAATTTTAATTAGCTTTTCCACTTTCCAAAGCAGACTTACTCTGGCAACATTAACGTTCTGACAAATTAATTTCCGTTTCTTTTCTAATTATTTTTTCAGTTGGTTGATTTGCTTTTTATTGTAAAACGTGAATCGGAAAGTGATCCACTTTTAAGTAGTAAAAAAAAGCATGGAGGTCACTTGGCAGCAAGGGTCTGATTGGTCTGACTTGAAGCGTAAGGAGTAGGAAACGGGAAATTGTTCGTTAAACCAATCCGTTCAAACGTCTGGGACATCCTAGGAAGAAAGATGTAAGGAATCAATATTCTGGAAAATAAATTTGCAAGTACACGAACAAGTTTTGACAAACGAATCGAAGCTTAGACCAGCTTTAAGGAACTCTTGTACCCTGCGGGTATTGATTATAATTATTTGTAAGTCATTAATCGAGTCTTATATAAACCCATATCACATCAGTTCCCTTCTAAATAAATACTACCTACATCGTCACGGTTTCATGTACGGTCATCATAATTATCAGTCTATTTATCAGGCAGAACGTAACAAGTAAATCTGTAAAATTAAAACGAGATGTCAACCAAAATGCGCAGACGAACGGCCAGAAAGAGGCTCGTTTTGCGTTTGTTTTTCAGTGGTTGGTTTTTGGGGGTTGCCGCAGTCACCGCAAGCTCTGTTCCCATCCGTCAGCTCTTCATTTGTGCGCATGAAATATAAATACGAGGCACATCCTGTGGATGCTACCGCCTGCTGTGAAATGTCTGAGATTCATCCGCAGAGTGTGTGGCAGGTGTGTATATTGGTATTGACACCGAAAACCCCAAAACATATGGCGGCTGATGATGGGAAAGGGTTGATTTTATGTGGACGTGTTAATTTGATTAATGCAATTCTGGGACTTTTGTTAATACATTTTTACATCAACAAAAAGGCCACAAAGAAGCCACTGTACATCATATGTCATCGTGCATCCGCCAGTATACTCTCATTAACGATGACAGCCTAAATACGTGGGCTCAATGCATTTTTATCCGATTTTACACGGCGTGTTGCGAGATCTACTGCGGCAATTTCGAGCTCATTAAAAATTTTCAACTGAAATTTTCCGCCGGAAGCCGTGTGTGTGTGTGTTCGTTCACCCTCAACGGAGCACGTCTGTCGTTGCTTGTTGGCATACACATTGTCTTTCGGAAGTTGAGCACCATTTGGTTTTTGATACAAAAAAAAAACGAGGTAACCCACCACTCAGCGAGCTGCCCTGCTTAGGATAAAAGTCGCAACGTTAAAACCCTCTCTCTTTTTAAAATTAATTTACAGAAATAAACACTTTTTTGCAGGCACTGTCAGTCGGCACATGTGCCGACATGTTTCGTATTTTAGTTTTCCACATTTGCTGAAATTAAACTACAGAATTACACTCGGATATATTTAATTAGATGACATACCCCTAGTATGTTTTATTTAGAGCTGGATAGGGTGAAGTCCTACCGCAGACCTACCCACAGACCCCAGTAGTTTTTGCAACGTGATTTGTGTTCGAGTCACATCCGCGCAGGTGAAAATTAAGCTGACGCATTTAAATGTGCACGCTAGGCAAGCCGAGGGCTCACTTACTAAATCCTAAAGAACGCTCGGGTATTTACTGTGAATTTTACAATACTTTTGATAATTTGATGTATTTTTTAAAGCAAGTTATGTGCCCGTAACTTGAAGGAATTTTCCCTCAATGATCATTATATTTGTGAGAATAAGTCTTATGTAGACAGTTAAAATCGATGTGCTTTAAAGGTTAATTAACATTATTGTTCAATTTTAGATACCAAGAAAATGATATAGGGCATTGCTTCAGTTGCCAATGAGACTCTGATACTTCTAGACCTTAATATGACGCCTAAAAAATCAATAATTAATTCGAAGTTGCTGTAAAATAATAATTTTCTCAACTGCTTTTATATACTATTCCTATTAACCCACTAAAATCTCACCCTTAATTAAAGTTTATTGCTGTTGTCACAGTAAATTGAAACCTCTTTTTTGAAAACAAGATGTTTTTTTACGCCTAACCCCTAGAAAGTGACAGAACCAATCAGTTTAGAGTTCGCCCTACCAAACGAAATGAACTGTGAGCTCTGTGGCTCCCTTTTGCTAGGGCTGCAATTTAAATAATGCATCAAATGAATTAAGTTGCCAGCCAAATGAAGACGACAGCACTTTCCGGGGCCTGGCATTGAAGGTAAATGGAGCAAATCCTTCAGCAGCTGCAATAAAAATAGAATCAAGTTAACAAAGGAGTGAAATGAAGCGCAGACAAAAGCCAACCCACTAAGATGGCGACTGATTGTGAGTTTTATGTCACAAAAAGTGAACAAAATCCGGCGATGCCAATAGTTCTCAGAAATATTTTTGTAGAAAAGCAAGCGGACGCAACTGTTGAGCGGCACGTTAGTCCTTCCCCAAATGACACCAGAGCAGGGTTATTGGGGAGCTGCTCTTGTGTGTGTCATTGATATATGGTTCGATCCGGCGATACAGGAAACACGCAGACACACAGGATGGCAATAAAAGCGGTAATGATGCGGCACGCGGGCGCACGGTCACATGAGCCGCCGGATATGAGTCTGTGCTTAAGAGCTGGAAGCCCATCGATGGAACGCCCTCAATAGATGTTGACCGCTTTATAGGAAATCACTACAACTGTAGATCGTTATTTCCAAATTTATTAACATTCCATTAAAGTAAAAAACTTGAAGAAGTGATTTGTAATTTATTTATAATATTTTATTTTAGCCCGCACAAAATATCGTACACAAAGCAATGATTTATTTCAAAATTAAGTCATTTAAAATACAAATTTTGGGAAAACTTAACAAAGATATAATACGTTTATGTATTTTTGGTTTCAGCTGTACTTCTGGGATCCATTTACATTAATTCCCAGAGGGTATCAAATATGACTAATTGCCAGTTAGTGCTGATAAGTTGTCCTTAACATTAACAGGTTAAGTTTATTTACTAATATTAATACAATAAAAGTGACCTGAAAGTAAAATAACAACATAAATAAGGCCAAATAGAATATAATAGAATAAAAAGAATATATATACTTTAATCTGAAAGATTTACGCTTACAAAAATATTGAAATATATTCTTTGAGAGTTTTGCCTTTACTAGATTCAAACTTAACACTTAAGTATGTTTAAATATTCACAAAAAAAGCATATATTATGCACGATATAGCAAAGCTTTCTTCTTATTATTTTTTAATCAGCAGGACTGCTTCCAGCAACATATCAACTTATGGAATACTCATGGCTGGGTTTTTTATAAACGTATAAACCATAAATTAAGCTTGCTACACTAAGCTTAGTTGTTAAAATTCAATTCTTTTGAAAAACAAATATATATTTGGTACGTGGATATATACATTTGCTTCTAATAACCATTTTATTTAAGCTTGTAGAAGCGTGCATTAAAATAATAACTTTAAAGTAAGTACTTTAAGTAAATTTAACTCTATTTCTTATCACCTTAAGCTTTAATTTTTTTTTGTATTTTCGGTATTTAAATTAAATTGTATTAAATTTTAAATTGTGTGGATAATTATGAGAAGTGTAATACGCATAAAGAAAAAGTTTATTTTGTGTATTAATTGAGGTTTGGGGAACCATTAAATATTTAATTGTTTTGATAATTAAGCCTCGAGTTGGTTCTCCACTTTGTAGCCAGTAAATAAGCATAGTCTGAATCCGAAATTCGGAGAGATTGCAACTAAAAATGGGATCAATTTGGCTTATATTCGGTTTGGTTTTAATTTATTTGAGTTTGAGTGCTGGTGAATCCACAAAGAGAAAGGTTTTGGAAAACATTGCCGAGGGCTATTGTGAATCATATTGTAGAGGTGAATGCAATGATGAAAAAACCCAAAGAACATGCAACGACGAGGATAAAGAGCTAATTGCTACCAACGAATATCAATTGAAATTTAATGACGGCGAACTGGAAATTCAATGGAACTACAATCCTCATTCAAGGGGCTGCAATATCACTCCAATAACGAAGGAAAAGTACGCCAAATTGAGAGTCTTAACAGTAACTGAAACTAGACGTGACTGTCGAGGTGTGGACTATCTTCGTCAACTTGGCGTAGAAACGGTGAACCGCTTTGAAATGCATTTAAATTTATTTAGAGCATTCGAAAGACGACTTCATTATATCGATGGACCACAATCTCTGGATTTATATTTCCATGAAAGGGTCAACTTTGCGGAAATACACGATTACGTCAAGGAGTCCATGAATAACTTACAAGAAATTAGCATTAACGCTGACGATGCGTCTGGGAGCGAAGCTGTGGAGATCGACTCGAATGTTTTCATGGGGAAACCCCATTTAAAAACTATTACATTTAATGGATTTAACATTGAAAATTTAACGGCGGAAATATTTGCTCCGTTGGCTAATCTAAGTAAGTTAGTATTCGCCAGGGTTACAATAAATAATCTTTCTCTTGCGAGGTTGGTATGATTCTTAAAGAAATCTAAAATGCACATAACTTTTTTAATGCTTCTTTTCTTTCAGTTTTAACCCACTCCAAAATAGGCTTGAGCAATTGGTTTTGGACATTCCCCAGGAGGTGGATTTGCAACATTTTAAGAGTTTTTCCCAACTTAAATTGATCAAGGTTAGAAATTATATTCTGTACGATAACATGGCAGCCTTAATATGCACTCAAACTCAGTGTCACTTCAATCGGGGTATCAATGGCGTAGCGTGTCCCGATGTATGTGAATGCCGATTTAATTACGACTATATGGAATTGGAAATAAATTGCTCCGGCAGAGGTCTTACACAGATTCCTCCGTTACCGATTCCCATTATCGGAGACTCGAAGCTAATATTTGAAAACAACAGTCTGTCAAAGTTGCCCAATTACACTTCGGTGGGATACAGTAATCTGCGAAAACTGGAAGTGGCCAGAAACCTATTAAGTAATCTAAACATAAGCAACCTGCCTACCAAATTGGATAATCTTGACATTAGCTTTAACGATGTGAAGGAAATGAATCCAGACACAATTGAATATATCAGAAATGTTAGCATCTTCAAGCAAACTGGCAATCAATGGCTGGTTCATTGCGACGATTATCACTTACGACATCTTTTTCGCGATCTTAAGAATATAATGCGAATGAAAGCGAAGAAATTACGATCGATATTTAGGCATTTGTCCCCACAATCCCCAGAGGGTTTCCTTAAGTTTCTGGGTCAGCACTTCCTAAGACTCGGATCAAGAAAGCAAGGATATTTTTTGATAAAGGAAGACATCTTAATTCGGAGTATGCTTCTAAAACTTAATGATTTAGGCAAGCAAATGTATATTCGTGAGTCTATGGAGTGGTTGCATCGCACCTTGCCATCTGTAAATGAAGAATACGAGACATTTTACCATTACCACATGGGTGCTGTGTGCCCATACAAATGTGAATGTTGCCAGTACCGCCATGGACCTATTGTGAGAGTAGACTGCAGAAACAAATTTATGTTTAATTTTCCAGTGGTGGTAACTGCTCGGAATGAATCACTGGCCCAAAAAGAGAACACTACTGACTACCTTGATTTGCATTTATCGGACAATAATATATCAAAAATCACCACGCAAATGCTACCCGAAAACTTCAGATACTTGGATCTGAGTAATAATAATTTGGAGACTCTCGATAATGGCGTAGTTCGAATCCTACAAAAGTTCAGAGACTCCGCTGGGATTAAGCTGTCAGGTAATCCCTGGAAATGCCACTGTGAATCCCGATCACTTCTCTCCTTTCTGCGGGATCAGGATCCGCAGGAATACACTCTCATTCTGAATCGTTGCAATATCTCCCAGGACGATTGTCCCGACTCCTGTGTATGCTGCTTTGATAATTCCAACTGGCCCTCCTTCATAGTCGATTGCGTGGGCGAAGGACTCGTGAGAGTCCCGACGATTTCCGGTAAGGTAACCTACCTGGACTTGAGGACCAACAATATAAGCGAACTCAATGCAACGGAGGCTCTGTTTCTTGTGAATAGAACGCAGACATCACCACTGAAACTTCTCATGGCTGGAAACCCCTGGTCCTGCACTTGTCAGGATGTAGAATACCTTAATGCGATTAAATCCATCTCGACCAGCATTGCCGACTTCACCGAGATGTCCTGTACCAGTGGCGAAAAGCTCCTTTCGGTCGAGGAGGACGACATCTGTCCCTCTGGACTCCCCTATTACCTGACCCTGGCCGCCACCCTGGCAACAGTGCTGGTGGCCGTAAACTTCATGGTATGCTTCCGACAGCCGCTTTTGATTTGGCTATACGAGCACGACCTCTTGCTAAGCCTGGCCGCACGCATGGAGCTCGACCAAGAAAAGAGGTACGACGCCTTCCTGGCCTTCACCCACAAGGACGAGGAGCTGGTGGAGGAGTTCGTCGACCGCCTAGAGAAGGGAAACCCGCCCTTTCGGCTCTGCTTCTATCTGCGCGACTGGCTGGCCGGCGAGTGCATTCCCGACTGCATCAGCCGCTCCGTTCGCGACTCTCGGCGCATCATCATTTTGATGACGGACAACTTCCTCAAGTCCACCTGGGGCCGCCTCGAGTTTCGGCTTGCCCTGCACGCCACCTCGCAAGACCGCTGCAAGCGCCTAATTGTGGTCCTCTATCCGGACGTGACGAGCTTCGACGACCTGGACAGCGAGCTGCGGGCCTACATGGTCTTTAATACCTATCTGGAGCGGAACCACCCCAACTTCTGGAACAAGCTGGTCTACTCCATGCCCCACGTCAAAATGCAGTAGTCTTCGGAAGAGTTTATATACTTATCTATGAATTTATATATAGGAAAAATTAACAATTATTGAGGAACTAGTAGCACTTTTTGTTCAATAACTTCTTATTGGAATTCGTGAAGATTTTGTACTTAATATACAAAATTTTCGCTAAAATTATGTAAAATGAACTTTACGAATATTTACTTAGTAGCATAGGATATTTTCCTCCTTTCACGATTTACGGCATATTTAATTTTAAAATTAAAACGCACTTTAAAATATAACATTATAAATAAATGACACACTAATATAACCTCAAGAACTTGATCGAATATTACCTTGCCACTGAACGTTTTTGGCTTCAACCGGTATGAGCTCTCAAAAGGGGGTCGAAGATTCGAAGGGGAAATGGTTTTTGGCTAAGTAAAATTTTACGAAGAATAAGAAATAGACCTGTGGATCAAATAAGAAATATATGGATTAAAAAAATATATAAAAATGAATACAACAAAAATGATTTTTAAAACACAAAATATTTTTAAATATTCCCTACAATATTTTACAAGTATTTCAACAAAAAGAAGCATAAAGTGGCCGCAAGCTAAATGCCTAAAAAAAGTCCGCAAAATCGGTGGGTCTATGAAAATTATGTGGCATCTCTGCCGATAACAAGGCCAGCTACATTTCATTTACTTTTGTTACCTGAACACTCACCTATAAAGGTCTACCGATCCAGCTTCCAAGGTTTATGTTCCTGAATGAATTTTCGATCCGCTTTATTTGGACTGACCGGCGACTGCCGCCAAAAAATGAGAATATTCTCACTCGAACTTTCACGGAGCCTCGCACTCCGCGTTTCTCCACTCTTGGTGGCGCCACGGCATTTCATGTACTAGCGCGGAATTCATAGTCTCAACATTTGTGGACACTTCTATACCGAAATAAATATAAAATGCACGCATAAACACAGTAAAGGAAATGTGAAGTTTGAGATTAATTTTTAGTAAGTTGGCAGGGCAAGAACTGGTAGTCCAGTTATCGATATTTTCTGACAATTGTATTATCTCAGTAAGTAATAATGGACGAAATGTCTTTATACATTTCAAGTGCGTATGCCGCTGATCCTGAAAAAGATGTTAATATGGAAAGCAGTTCCGAAAGATTCTCTGACAGTGCCCTTTTGTCCCTCAAGATGGGTGTCGCCAGCAAGCGAAAAAGAAGTTCCTTTCCGAAGAAATTCTCCAAAAGTGGAAACCAAAATATTGACCCAAAGGAAGCCGGTCGCAGGCGCACGTGCCGCGCCAATGATATTGACGGTATGGAACTGTGTGCCAAGCGTATGAAGAATATGTTCCTAAACAACGAAGATAATGGAGTCAATCCCTTCGGAAGCGATGACGGCTATGAAGCCGACTCTGAATGTTAGCTAATAATTTAAATAACTATCTTTGAAGTCTTATTTGAGTACGCACAAAGTTGAGAGTAAAAATATGAAATTATAATTCGTTTGCTTGTGTTAATAAACATGATGGAATGCTTGAGAATATAAGTGCAGTCGTCGACTGTCTTAGTATATGTACATGAGTGCCTCTTTGGGACAACGATAATTCTAACCGATAATGCATATAACAGGCAGAAGGCATCTTCGACCCCATCACGCATATGCTTGGGAAGATTCAGCCAAATCTGTTCGCCATTTTACTGAGGCATAAGTGCCCCCGTAGGATCCCCTAGTTTCTTTCAGATAAAGTAAGCGAAGATGCCATTATGGTAAACGGTTTATTTATATGGTGGTTTCGAGAGTTCCGCATGTTTTCCGGGTCAGCAGCAGGGATAATAGCCACAGCATGCTGTTATAGACAGCATTCCTGGAGACCGTTGCGTTTTTCCATGGACCCACAGGATACTGCTGCTGGACCTGGACTGCCACCGCCGTTGGGCGTACTGGATGCTCCACAAGGATCACTGGATCCGCCTTTGGGCGTACTGGATGCTCCACAAGGATCACTGGATCCGCCGTTGGGCGTACTGGATGCTGCACAAGGATCACTGCATCCGCCGCTGGGCCTTGGATCACAGCATCCGCATCCATCCTGGTAAGGGAAAGTGAGTTACATAATATTAAATCCCCAAGTTATTCTCGATATTTGTACTTACGTTCACCAGGACGTACTCGAAGTTAACGTAATTGTACATAATTTTAGTTAATACCGCTGCGTGCCGACCGGAAACCAAAGGGGACTGGAAACCACCGGAAAATGTAGGTGCTGTTCGTCTGAGAACTAGAACCAAACTGACGAAAGCCCGACCAGCCGTTTGTAACTACTTTTGACAGCCCGCATTCGGGATTGCCGGGCTAACTAGATCTCCGAAAAGCGAATGTTCTTATCGAATTTTTTCTCCGAAATCTTCCAATCGAGCAGGCTGAGAGTATTGTTAAAATCATACCCAATTGCGAGTCTAGAATTTTCATCATTCCAGTCTAACCTTTCGGCCTGTAAACATCTAAATTCCTCTGTCGTTTCAAGTTATTTCCTTGTCCGGTTCAAAAGTGGGTCTCGCTTTTATTTTAGTTTAAAGTTAGAAAGTAATGTCCAAGTTGTGTGTTTCAGAAGCCAAACAAATCATGTGTTGTGGACCTCTCGGATTCTGTGGACCCTGCAGCCCCTGTGGGGGAACTTGCGGCCCCTGTGGACCTTGTGGGCCCTGTGGTTCCTGCTGCGGATCCTGCGGTCCTTGTGGCGGCTGTGGACCCTGTGGCCCTTGCGTTGGCTGCTGGGGCTCTTGCTGTGGCGGCGGCTGCTGGTGCTAACTCGTGTCCAAAAATATAACAAATATGATTTTTCTAACACCTCTTCAGGCCTAACCGCAAATAATAATTTGAAACTCTAGATAAAACCAGCTTGTTTATATAAAGGGGGTTACACTATATATTATGGTTATGAGTTTATAAGGAAGACGTACCATCAGCCTTGTGCTTTACTTAAAAAAAAAGGGACAAAGAATAAAGACAGAATACAATGCGATTATACTTTTGTCTTATAACTTACATGTCTCTGCGACGAGCCCATTCTAAGTAAAGCGTATTTATATTGTTTTAAAATGATATCTTATTAAATAACAAGAATTATTAGGCGTCAGAGCCTAATTTCGCCTATTCCGTCACTTTTATACTTAAAATGCGGGAAAACATGCCAAAAACAGTATTTCCTTGCCATTGCGACACCAAGCACTTGCTGCTTAGGGTTAGGCGTTAGTAGGCGCGATAGGAGAAAGTTTAGGTAAAGTTTGTGAGGAAATTAACTACTGACGTGCTGCCTGAATGTTAGGTTGTATGCGTACTAAGTTAGTTATGATTAAAGTTTTTAGTTTAGAAAGCCTACCTACGTATTAAGTTATAATCTGCACATAAAACTCTAAGGGCTAAATCAGATCTTATATTTTTACTCGGTATGTGGAATCAGGTCAATACTCTCCACGTCACCACGGATTAGATTATAGATGAAGGTAATACCTTGCATATTTCTACGGTTGGCTAAGGACGTTAGGTTAATTAGCATATAAGAGCGTAACCTTTATTCTGAACCCCAGTTAAAACCGCGTAGAGCGAAAAGTAAAAAAGTTGTTTTGAACTGATTCGATGCGTTTTCTGTGGACATTATATTGTGGATTCCAAACCCATAAAGTTTTTGTAACTTACGGGTCATCGAATTCCTTCTACCCCCCCTTCAGAAATCTCGAAATATGATCTATAAAGTGAAGTTTAGGATCAAAGCGGACGCTCAGATCGTCGACCAGAGTGATTCTTTCTAAAGAGCAGCCATTCAGCATATAAGTCACAAGCATGGGAGTGACACGAGAAAGTGTCACTAGCTTGCACTTAGCACCATTTATGTTTAATAAACTAACACGACACCATGTTAGAAAGTTATTGAGATCTGTTTGTAAATCCGACTGGCAAGAGCTGTCTTTATACTGCACACAAAGATTAACTTCATCTGCGTACATGAGCACTCTAGTGTTAGCCAAAACTTTGGTCAGGTCATTAAGAAATAATGTAAACAATAAGGGACCCAGATGGTAACCAGGAGAACATTAGATAAGTTTTCTTTGAAGAGGAGTATATTGTTACATATGTTGTCCTTTTTCAGACATAAGCATTTAAGATTTAATAATAGTTTTCTTTAGTTTTTGTTATTATTATTATTATGGATAATAAGACTTAAGTGGTTGTCATATTCACACATCCTTGTACCCATGGTCTCGAAAAGAACGCAATAAAAAAGCCCACGTACCGCTTGACTCAGTTACTTTTCTTATCGCTTCCTGTGTGCTGATCTTCTGAACAAAATCAGAAATGGTAGATGTGGTGAAATGTATATATATATATATATATGTATAACTTGAAATAAAAATATCCGAAACAAGTAGGCTGAGGAATTCCTTCCCCTTATGTCAAAGCGATTGTGCTACGGACGGCTCAGAAATTTATCATTCTCTCCCTTGAGTTTGAACAGTAAACATCTAAATTTGTTTGTTTTGTCTTGAATTATTATTTGTCCGGTTCAAAGTTAGTAAAAAAAAAATCAGTGGCAGAGTTTTTAGACCAATAATAAAATTTTTATTTCTTAGACTTTAACTAAAAAAAACAATCATGTGTTGTGGACCTTGTGGATCGTGCTGTGGACCCTGCGGTTATTGCTGTTCTCCCTGTGCACCATGCTGCGTACCCAGCTGCACTCCTTGTTGCAGTCCTTTTTGCAGTCCGTGCTGCAGTCCTTGCTGTGGCTCCTGCTACGGCGGCTGCTGGTGCTAAATAGAGACCAGACATTGCAGAAGAAGCTCCCAGTCAACAGCTAACGATGACCATCCCACTCAAGATATGACGTAACCCAAAGCCCTGTACCAAAGTAACCGGAAATAATAATAAAAGGCATTACAACCGTCAATGATTTGTAGTTTTCCTTAGGGGGAATGGGGTACAGTTGGTAGCGCATAGCAAGAACGTAATTTTATTTTGGTTTATTCAGACGTGTTTTTATGGATAACGTCCATCAGTTGACACTTTGCTTTAATATCACTCACATATCCCATTAAGGCAAATAAATAAATAAAATAAATCTGTAAATCGAAAACTTGTTCCAATTTACTTTCCTTTACTACCAAGCAAACGGCATTTCTGATCTGAACTGAAGGTAAATATAATATATATAATATATAATATACATATAATTTCTGTATTTCTTATAGTTGCTTCTGGTGTACTACTTTTACATTAAACGAACTCATCAAGCTAGCTTTGCATTAGTGTCATTAGACTTCGTTTCGAGAAATTGTGTTAGTCTTCATCAATATTCCATACCGAACACTTCCATATCTTTTCTCTAGTGCTTCCTTGTTTTTTTTTTATTTTTGGTTGAATGTAGGTATACGTTAAATCTATAAAAAAAAAAAGTTCTTATGCCGTTTTTATTTCAGAAATTTGACAATATGTGCTGTACACCCTGCGGACCTTGTTGCGGACCTTGTGGCGGCTGCTGTCCTTGTGGGGGCTGTGCACCTTGCGTGCCCTGCTGCAGACCTTGTGGAGGGTGTGCACCTTCTTGCCCCATGGAAAAACGCAATGGCCTTCAACGATGCACTCCATATGGTCCCTGTGGTGAATGCTTTTACTGCTAATTCCAGGATACTCCAGTCCAAGCATTTCAACAATTGAAGTCTTCAATTTGGGCCAACATCCGTCAACCAATAAAAAAAAAAGTACAATTTCACCTAACGAGGATTTAACAAAATCATAGCTAGAGTCAAGATTTCACAATGCATTCGGATAGTAAATAAAATTATTGCAATATAAATTTAGATCTTTATTTATGGATATTATGTTGTTATTGTTAATAAGCCAAAAAGGAGTCAACAGTTTGCAACAAGAAAAAAACATCTCAAAATAATTTCCTGCAGAGCTCTTCAATTTATTTTTAATATACTTAATAATGCTGGTGATGCAGAATAGAACTTGTTCATAAAATTACTTTTTGATTTAAACATTTTTAACTAGAAATATTATTTTGTGTTGTTGAACAATGCTTGGCATATACACTAAAAAGTATTAGGTCTAATTGTCTACTAACGTTTCCTCAGGTTTTACTCCTGTTAGATTTCTTGGGTTTTGCCGATGCACTTTTGTGTTGTTGTTTACTTGCCGGGCTAATGGCGAAATGCCAAAGGTATTCAGAAAAATAGAGAAAACTAGGGGAACTCCCAGGCATGGGAGGACAATGGACCCGGTTAAGTCCGCAGCTTGTGGCCAGCACGAAGCTCACACACACGCTGGGCCGAGGGCCATTGCCATGGGGACGGATACAGGGAGTCGGAGTTGGAGTCGGACTCGGACTCGGAGCATTTTATGTATGCCAACATGCCCGGGGTAATTGAGGCGGTGGCAATGGCAGTGCAATTGCAGAATAAAAGTAAGCAGCATTTAAATTAGACAACGGGGGGATTTTAATTAGTGTCAAGTGCTTCGAAATAAATGAGGACGCAGGGCCGTGGGCGGGGCTGTGGCCAATCAAAGCGGATTGCCAGAAACGTTACTCATACGCCCCGTGTGGCAGAGCGGAGTCAATTATTAATGGCAGCCCGGCTCGAGTGCAGACTGCTGACATCTCAATTCAAGCTGGAAATCAGGCAGGCAAATTGTTTATTGTGCGCAAGCAATAGAATGCCGGCGGAATGTCTGGGGAACTGATTTTCATCATTCATTTTGCCAGTCGACTTTTCCGCTTTCCTCGCTGAATTATGAGGGCACTGCACGTGTGTGTGTTTAAGTGTGTAGCAGTGGCCCAGCTCGTTGACGCAGTTCGGGGAATTCTAGGTTGCGGCAGGAACGAAGGGTAAAAGGAGCCGCTGGCATTCGGGCTCCGGCTGGCATGCAAATGGATACATCCTTCCTGCCATTCGAGTAGCGGCAACAGCATCAACATACGGTAGGAGTCCAACTAGAGTCGTCCGCTGGTATGATGCAGACTGATGGGGTGAAGCTCTAATCCGGACTGTAGTGACTTCTAAGGATCTCAATAAAAGTAATTCTAGAACCCACATATGCCGCTGCAGTTAATAGATGTGCCTGGGGAGCTTTAAATAATATCAAAATGAATTTATAAAATATATGTTTGTACGTTCATGGTAGCCCCTTAACACAGTCGGCTTTTTGTGGGAAGTAACATTCGTCCGTTTCAAAATTTCGTGTTTTTTGTCGATCCCAGTACCACCCATCCGACCATGTCCGCGGTCATCGGCGGCAGCGACGGAGTCCGGGCGAGCACTTCGAGGATGCGTAGTGTCTCCTCCGTGGCGGAAACCACCCAGATCGGTGATGGACCGCAAGTGCGTCGCCCGCGCCCGAATCGCCCGAACGCAACATACCGGGTCAGCGACCGTTTGCTGACCGCCTTAGAGCAAAGACTGCGGACTGGTCCCCTCCACCGCGCCGCTCTGATGCGTAAGTTGAGGTTGCTGCGCAGCCTGAAATTCTACAGCGGACTAAGGGGCAGCCACTCAGTTCCCGCGGCAGTCTTCGGCTACCATCCCGCCGCGAACATTAACCATCCGGTTTTTGGGAACTGGTATGGCATAGGAACGCTGCCCAATCAGGACGAAGACGAGGAGGTGGAGGAGCAGCAGGACCGCCGCCACTGGGAGCCAGCGCAGCTACACTTCCAGCAGTACCTGGGACAGAGGACGCATTATCCGCCCAGGTCCTTCTCCCTCAATCTCAGCGACCTGAGGCTGGTCGGCGGCCTGCTATGCGGATTGGGTCTGAGTGAGGCCCTGCGCCTGGCCCTGAACGAGGTATTTCATTTGTTCAACCCTTAGACCACTCGGATCGATAATAAAATTATAAGCCGTTCTCATGGGTACATCTTGATGGGAAGTCGGCTCCAAAACGACAGCTTCATGCATATGCAGTGCCCTATCAGCTGACCCAGTGGGAGAAGCTCTTCCACAGAGCAGCCACTGCCGCGGGATACTTTACTTGTCCAAGATCTTCTGGCGCGCCATTCGCCGTTGTGTTGTGCATTTATGGAAATCGCATGCCGCTGTGTATGCACCAGCACAATGTGTTGTGGGGTAAGTGCTTCGGCGGGGAAGCTGCGTGGCCACAACAAAGAGCCACGGCAATGCGTATGGCCTGACCGAATTTAAGATACACTAGGTATCTATTTTCCTTTTCCAATTATTGTTAATAGTAATACATTTGAGCAGATCTGCTAACTCCAGTTGCGTTGTCATAATATACAGGTCGATTTTGATATTAGACAAATGAGCAGGTAGTCTGTTTCGCTTTCCCCACAAAATATTTTCAAATTTTACAAAATTATGCGGTTGTTACACTGCTTTAAAACTTCATAGATTCGAGATTTCATTATAGGCTTCACAACAACCTTATGGTTTTAACTAAGTGCGAGCAAGAGCACTATTCAGCACTTCTAAAGATAATGCAGTTATGAGACTGCATTAAAAACTTTATTACTTCGAGTTTTTCTTGGGGACTTGGCAAAAAACTATAGCGTTTTACGTAAGAGCGAGCCAGATGACTACAGGTTACTTACAATGAAAATCGGTAGCTATAAAATATAAATATTAGAAAGAAAATTAGTACAATAACAAATTTACTGATCTAAAAATATACTATATAGAAAATAAAAAATAAACATTTTAGATTTATTTATGTAATGTGTTAAATAAATGTGCATCAGCGGACAAAAAATATCGATACAAGATTTTCCATATAAATTACTGCAAGAAATCTTAAACAAGGACTCTTGAATTTCATATTTATTTACATAAATATTTATAATTCCAATCATTGTTATGGTTTACCTTTTAAATCAGTGTGACCGTGGACGCTTTATAAAAAAATCGAGCAAATCAACACATATAGTTGTCTCATTCTAAAGAAACCTCTAATTAATAATAACTTCTACAGTGTGTCATTGCCACTTAACCGAAGACCTTTGTCGAAATCTCACGAATGTTAATAGCTTGCGTGTGTCGGTAGAGCGCCAGCAGAGAAGTGTGATATTCCTTGACACCACAGCCTTAAAAGTTTTAATGAAAAATCGAAATAATTTAAACCTTTATACGGAAATAAATAAAATCGAAATAATTTAATCCTTAATACGGTATCATACAAAAATTAATATAACCATTAGGACAGACAAATGGTACTTAACAGAACAGTATGGCCTGCTTTCTCCTTTCTTCTTTTGGGCTCTGAAGATGTTTTTGTCTTTTAGGAATGAAATCCATCTCTGGAATGAACTCCATCTCTCTACAGATTTTCCATTTGTTGCAAAAACGCAAAACTGCATCCTAGTGAAAATAGGCTATAAGGGTATTCCAAATGCGTTGCCTGTCGTCCTTGATACTCGCATATGCCGCAAGTTTTACACAACGCTGCCGAAATAACAAGCGATGAACAGGGCGCCCAACACGCGTGCATCTGGATTCCGCACACACTCGCCACCCCACACACACACACACCACCTAGCCGCACACACACAGCACCCCCACACAGAAGACGAGCCACGTTCATTTTGCGCCTTATCTGCGGTGGAAAGTGTTGCGCCATCGCAGCCCGAGTGCCTGAAATTATGCTAATTTCTGGGTTTTTATGCAGCCAACATGGAGCGGCAGCAGGAATCTGCATCCTCATGGCCGAATCTCCTCCAGCTCCGCGGACTCCTCCAGCTGCTGCGTGTTGGATGTCGGTCGGCGCTGGTTGTTGCTTGTTGGCTCTTGCTGCTCCGGCTGTGCATTTTGCGGTGCATGCACTGGGAGAAAATTCATCAGAAACCCAGCATGTACTCCAAATATATCCATATATATCTTATGTAGAAAGCTTGAATTTGTATTCGTAAATTTCAGGCGATTCTTAAGTTGTTCCTGGCATTTTTTTAGAGTGCAACCTCGGTTGACGTTAGGAGAGGGCTTGGTGGGTCGCCCTGCTGATAACGCAGCATTAATAACACCCTCATGGCCGGCTCGCTCTTAGTTGATGATTGAAAATCCAGCAAACTGCTCCCGCGCCCCCAAGTATGCAGCACTCATTTACTTATCAGGCCCGGGAGCTGTAGCTGTAGCCCCAGCCAAGCGGAGTCCACACGAGAATTTGTGGCACATTTGGGAGCTAAGCAGCAGGCAAAAAGCGGCCCAGAAAAAGAGTCAAGCAGCTGCTGCTGCCATTTCTATTGCCATTGCCATTGCCATTGCTGGTCTCCGGTCTTGTTGTGGCCAGTGTTAACATAAAACTTGTGCAGCGATAAACCCTTGGTCCGCCCAGGACATTGTCCAGCCGAACATTTGTTAGCCAGTTCTCAGTTCGCTCTCTCTCTAGGCCAGCTCCTGCTTTTGGGCCGTATCCCGGCTGCATATTCAGCGCCTTTTCCTTTGCCATTGGAAAATTTCAAATTTCTGTTTGGCTTTGGCTCTCTCCAGTGGCTACTTACAGGCGTATGTTTAGTATTGCTTGATTTTTAAGCAGGGTACTCGTTGGGTGTATCATTTTCCTTATACCCAAGTCAACTGAATGCAAAGGGAACCAAATTTGTTACTATC
The DNA here is from genome assembly GCA_008042475.1 of Drosophila kanapiae. Lineage (NCBI taxonomy): Eukaryota > Metazoa > Arthropoda > Insecta > Diptera > Drosophilidae > Drosophila > Drosophila kanapiae. Next base: position 209,876 of record VNJM01001606.1, read on the forward strand.
TTTTATATATTTTTTGATAAGGTTATAATGTTCTGGCATTAAGAAACATCTTCTTGGCGACTAGCTAATGAGAAGCTCATAGTCGCCCATCATTTCAATGTACTCTTGTGGCATGTTTTCTTTTCCCAGTTCTAGGTAGCTTTATACAAGAATGTTTGGAGAGTGCAGTTGTTAAATCAAACATGGGCAACCTCAAGGTTGTTCCTAAACAATTGTTGCCCCTACAATTTCTCAGTGAAAGACCACGGAAGCACGATGAATGATTTTTCCAAAAGCAGGCAATACATTCGTTATTGTATGCCCTTCTACCTCTGCACAAACTTTGCATTCCACCGAATGAATAAAATGCTGAAGAGAAGAAAAAAAAGGACTTATCACCGGCCACCGGGGTAATGGGTTAATGAATTCCAGCCGTAATTTCCAGGCCAAGGGGAGTGATTACCCCAAAGAGGCCCGGGTGAGAGCGAGTGTTATGACCGCCGGACAAGGGATCCTTTTAATTATTGTTTATAACAGCCGGATGCAACTTTATCTTGTTTATTTTATGCATATTTTTTTTCTCCGCTATCCCCGCCATTTAAATATTCCGACAGCCGTAAAGTTTCGATTGTGTTTGCAGTTTTTCCGCTGAATATTTATCCAATTGATATTGCCCGGCAATTGGTCTTTGTTTTTCGGCTCCATTTCGATTGCATATTTAATTGAATGATTCCTTTTTGGTCTTTCACGGCAATTAAGTCAGTTGTGAAGAGGCGTTTCTTTCGGACTCTTTTGTAAAAAGAAGTTTTAGAACTCATCACGACGTTATATTATATTTCTTTAGTTAAAGCTTACAAATATTTCAAATAACAAAGTCTTGGTAATTAGAGAGTGCTTTCCTTTCTGGTAAATCAGTAACGGAGACACAAATATGTCGATTCGTTAAATTTCAGTTTGTTTACTTTCGAGTACAGAGGATTCAATGCCTAAAGTTGATAACCTCTGAGGGGAACCCAGCCGCCTTTGGGCGATTTCAATGCGTCAACGTCTGTGTCTGCTTCGCTTGTCATGCATTTTACGCATGAGAAAGTATTTTCAGTTAACAAGTGCGAGGGTGGCCCGTGTCGAGCAAAAAGTATCCCCAATGCAGGAGTGCACGAGGAGATTCCCATAAAAATAAATCGAAATGGAATGAAGGCGGGCGAGTGGAAGCAGGAGTATCGGGATAACAAACGGCGGTGCTCCATGCCAACGGAGAACGGCGGAGGAACGGGATTGTTTATGGTGGCGAATGAATGAATGACACGTGACTGGGAGACACAAGACAAGCAGCAGCAGCAGCCGCGCCAGACGCTCGCAAAAATTATGAAATTTAGCGCAAGCCGCAGAGCTGGAGTTGCTTCGGGTAAAAAAAAAAACACACACACACACTGGTCTCACGCACACTGCTGCACAGGCAGCTAGGTGACAGCTCTGCCATATCGCACCTGCTGCACCCACACACACTCGACAGGTGGAGGAGCTGGTAAGGAAAAACCGACGGCCAATGCGCTTAGCACTTTCATTTCGTTTGCTGCAAATTGCTTAACCACAATGCATATGTATGCAAAGCGCTGACTCTCATCCAGCCAAGTACACTGGAAGGAAATGGGGTGATCTTGGGCTTAAAGCGGAATTTTCATATAATTTTTGGCACAAGTCGAAACTAAAAGTTCATGGGGACGTACCGAGTAGAAATTCTACATCCTATTTCCTAATAGTATTGACCAAATAAATGTAGAACATCTATCTATGAACCCTTTAGATTTTAATGTGCTTATTATAACCATATATACATAATAATCAGAGCCTTCCTAAACTAAAAACTTTCATCTTTACCAACTTAGTTCGCATTCAAGAAATCAGTCAGGCAGAACGCCAATAGTTCATTTCATGTCATTCTTAACCTAGATACACCTAACCTTAAAAAGAACGTTCTTTGTGTCCATATTGCATCAACGACAAAAAAAAAATACATATATGCATATTTTAGGAGATCCTCACTTGATTATCTCAAATCATGTTTAGTTCCTTTGAATTTATGAAAACTTCTGACGAATCTTTATATTAATTATGCTTAAAAATTATGTGGAAAATATATTTATAATTAAAATCTAAATCGATCTAATTAATCTTGAATTATTATAACATTTTAAATTAATTTCTACCTTAAGATAAATACTTAACTAAATGTTTTACCTTCCTTAAAAGAAAATTATAAATCAAATAACTTGAAGACGAAAGCATTCCTATGGCATACTCTGTCCAACTATTCTTAGCAAATAAGTTAATAAATAAATGTTAATGAAGTCCCAAGTATTCCCAAATTGTTTCTGTGTAGAGGCATATGATGGCATTAGCACCGTGAGCCCGACATGGTTTTTTCCTTGGGCCACTGTTGCAAGGTGTCGCTGGCAGCTGCTCGGCTCAATCTAGCTGCTAACGGTTTAACGCTTTGCTGCCCGTTTTCCAAGGCTTTTCCCCCTCGAACAGAGGTGTAAGCTTTAGGCACTCATTTGCGGTTGCTAGGCAGGCAGACAGACAGATGGGAATCGTTTTGCAGAAGAATAACAAAAAGCAAACAATGTTGTGACAAAAAAAAAAAGAAATTAAATTAAATTCTGTATAATTAGTTAAAGCTTCAGTTGGTTGGGAGCTTCAAAGACGACGATACATCTTCGCAATTCCATTAAATAATTGGTTTTGATTTATTTCCAGACCCGTTTACTACCCCATCGGCGTCGCTTCTATTTTAAACGCAAAATGTTATTTATTTCCATTTCGTCCTTCCTGCAAAGTAGGCAAATCCCCGTTATAAGCTCAAGTGTGGGCGTGCATGTGTGGGTGTCCTTAATACGAATTACCGTAGGTGTCTATAGGCTGATTATGACAGTGTTTGCATTTCCCATCCGGCTTCTTTATGCTGAAAATGCTTACAGGAAATGAAAACACACTCGATTCTCTTCGGCATGGAGGAGCTTAAAGCTGAACGAATTCAGTCCTAAGTCCAATACACATTGGAATAGAATTGGAACTCACAAAAGAAAAAAAAGAAGATCTGTGCGAATAAATTCCCAATCATTTTTTTTTTTTCGGATAAGCATTCTCCCCTATCCACTTGAAGTAACAGCTTGAAATTTATAGTATTTAAGATTTGATTCATTTTACTTTATTTTGCACTTTCCCTAAATGCCAAATAAGTGCACAGCAAATTCTCTGCAATCAATTACAAAAGTTGTTGCCGCGTTTAGTTCCTTGAAACTTTCTTGTTTGCCGACTTTTGCACCGTTTAATAGCCACGCTTGACAAATCGTTATAATCGCTCTTGATTATTATTTGGTCAGTTGGGTAGTAAAGTTGTCATTAGTTTTATTGCCCTGCGATTTGTGGTTTAGTTTATATAACAAATTTAAACGGATCTGTTTTGTAATTTCCGGCTTTCCAAAGAAAATTAGTTTCTGCATTGAACTACTTTTCTGAGGCAGATCACTGTACTACATAGATACACGAAAATGTTAACTTTTCAGAGGGATTAATCCTCAAACCCTAATCATAATTAAATGTAACACAACAGACATGTTGTATGTAGAATTTTTACTATCAAATTGTGATTCGGTCGTTAGTTGCAGATAAAGCAATAGTTAAACGAGCTAGTCTCCCGCCAGGTAACGATACCGAACCTGTCAAATGCAGTGAGACTTGGACTTCACGCAACCACAGGCACCGCTAGAATGGATCCTTACAGCTTCACAGTATCCACCCACAACCAACCACCCACCATCCAGCGACCACAATGCCACAAGCACGCCAGCCACTCGCAGTTCCTGTTTTTTGTTTCCGTGGGCCACAAAGTCAAACGTCGCATATTAAACAACATTTGGCTGTCAGAGTGGCGGATCGAAGCCGCAGTGCCGCAGTTCTGGCCAATAGATGGGTTGGTCGGCCCCACCCTGCTGCCATACGAGTTACATAGCCAGGCACCTCCTGGCGATTTCTCATTCATTGGGAAAGTAGGAAAACACAGGGAAAATATGTCAAGTGCCAAATGCCATTCTATAGCCTGAAATATTAAGATGGCCATGATCTGTCAGTGGAACAAGTGTCAATTTGATTAATTGAGCAACATGCTCCCGCTGTTTTTGGCCAAGATGCTACCTCTGATCCCAGGAATACGTATCTGTGTCCCCAGAGCGGTGGCCTTGGCTAAGAATTCAATAAAACCATTGCATAATTTAGCCCCTTCTCTGGGGGACAACTTTGTTCCACCCTTTTCGTGTTGGCTAAGGCGGAAATGAATTTTTCCGCTTGACCCAATTCTCTTACATGTATAAATCCGTTGTTTATTTGAGCTTAAGTTGGCCAGCTATGCTGCTACTTATTATTATTATTTTTTCATGCATCTCAATTGAACTTGAGTGGCGAGATGGGAAAATAATTTATGCTGAAATCTTCTTGAAAGTGTTAAGTGGCACAAAGTACCTAAGTGAATTGCGGCAGAGCGGTAAGTGACTATTTAAATGGGAGTAAGAGTGGTCAGAATAGCATTTCACGAGTGCTGCATTTGTGGCATCTTTAAATCATACGTTTTTCAGCGGCAGCCGCTCATCTGGCTTGTTCCACAACTGATATATTGTCATTCATATGTTGTGTCAGCAATTTGTTAGCTTTATGGCTACTGCCACGCCCCCAGCTGTCGGCCCCAAAAGCGCAGAGGGTCGGTGATCGGGAAAAAAGTAATAGGAACGGAAAAGGGAAAACCCAAAACTTGCGTACATAAATTGTATTTATGCACTTTACCCTCTGCATTCTGTCATTTCCTGATTTCATCGTTTTTATGTGGCTTGGGATAGCAGAGTTTCGAAAAAAAATGACGGGAAATACATGCACAAATTGAGAAAAATATTATTTAAACTGTAGTTTCAGGGTATATACTACTCGTATTACTTTATAAATTAGATTTGGTTTCTTTCTGTTTATTTGTTTGCGTTGTTTGTTTCAATTAAAATTTAGTCAAAGACTGTAATTTAAGACAAGTATTTTTTGGTTAAGCTTCTTTATATTTTTTAAGTTTTTTATCAATCGATTTCGATCCATTGTCGGATATCCAACCTGTCGCTCCCTTAACTTTGAGCACTAGAAGTTTTATCGCCTATATAAACGCATGTTTGTGTCATTTTGCAGTTTATTACCTTGATTACATTTCAACTTTTGTATTTTCTTGGGCGAAGGTGAGTTTACTCCGAAGTTAGTTTTGTGGCAGTTGACTGAAGTTTTTTACAACTCAGGAACACTATAAATTTGATCAGAAGTTGTCAGATTAGGAAAGACTGTCAAACAGTCAGATTATCCAGAAAGTGTGGCAACTACATTCGTTTACTCTGACTGCTAATAATTGTAAATTCGAAATGAGGAACTCTAGTAAAAAAATCTTAAAGGACATGATCACGTCGTTCCGCTCCCTGGAACAGGCCAAGAAGTGTCATATGGAGCGCATTGCTGCCGAGAAGAAAGGATTGCAGGAAAGTTTGGTTAAGTGGGAAACGGCCCACCAGACTTTCAACCGCCTGGAAAACATGGACAAATTTGAGGTACAATCATCGATCTCAAATGAAAAACATTCTAAGGCTCATTTTTTACCTAATCTTTAAGTAACATCCTATATTCCCCTATTTCTAGAGCTTATGGGGCGAATTGTTATGCCTGCAGAAGAAACTTCAGTTGGTAATGCAGGAATTTCTGGACCTTCACCCGGACCTCAAGGACGACCACTACTTTTTGGAGGCAACTGAACTCCTCCAGGAGCAGAAGGCCATAGAGTGCCCCAATTCTTTGGAAATGAAGAATCAAAGCGAAGGAGGTGCCGCCTCTAGCAGCTGCTGAGGGGGAAGTGAAGAACGTGTAGAAGGTGGAGAAGAACGTGGTGAGGAAAGTAGAGAAGAACGTGGAGAAGATTGGGGAAAGGAACGTAGAGAAGAACGTAGAAAAGAACGTGGAGAAGAACGTGGAAAAGAACGTGGAGAAGAACGTAGAGATGAACGTGAAGAAGAACATGGAGAAAAACGTGGAGACGAACGTGGAGAAGAATGTGGAGAAGAACGTGGAGAAGATTGAGGAAAGGAACGTAGAGAAGAACGTAGAAAAGAACGTACAAAAGAACGTGGAGAAGAACGTGGAGAAGAACGTGGAGAAGAACGTGGAGAAGAACGTGGAGAAGAACTTGAAGAAGAACGTGAAGAAGAACATGGAGAAAAACGTGGAGACGAACGTGGAGAAGAATGTGGAGAAGAATGGAGAAAGGAACGTAGAGAAGACCGCAGAAAGGAACGTGGAGAACGTTGAGAAGATCGCGGAGCTTCACGTTTCACGAAGATGCAGATCTGAAGCTTCCCAGAGCTAAGTAATACCAATAATTGTTCCTCAAAATAAATATGCATTTTTCAAGTTTAAATTTGGCGACAATATTTTATTTACAGACAAGTTGACTCTTATCCTTTCTAACTATATAGGAGATAGTATGTTAGTTATCCCTCAAAGTGGTCTGCTACTTGCCCTTTTCTGGTATTATCCTGCGGGGTTGACCTGAAAAAAAGGTAGGTAATGCGGGGCAGCCAAGCCGCAGGCTAAAGTAATTTCTACTTAGCCGCAACTAACTACGGCCGGCACGGAAAAGTGTTGGAAAAAAGGCGAAGGAAACTTTGGAACGCCTCAGAAATTAAAATAAAGTGCCAAGAAAGTGAAAAGCGAGTGGCCCATGCCCTGGGAGAAGCATCTTGAAGTTGTGGCCAAAGCCAAAGCCGGGCCAACTTCCGTTTGGGCCAAACACCGTACCGCAGCAACCACTTCTTGTTGCCATTATTTTTTTCCATTCTTATTCTCGCCTTAACCCTTGCACAGCTAAAAATGAATACTTTTAAAGATCGATTTGGAGATTTATGTTTTTCAATTTAAAGGTATTCACTTAGAGCGATTTAAGTCATCTCTGAACTTGGCATTCTAAACATGGCTTAGGCGTAAATAAAAAAAAACAGTAAATATTGTCAATGTGAACGAGCATAATCATCCTTTAACATATCTATAAGTATTTGGTAAAGAATCTAATGAGAAATTTATTCAAAAGTTGTAAAAAATACTTATAAACCTAAGAGTAAATCGGTTTAAGCCAAGATCAAATCCACGAATCGATTTATATAAATTATTTAAAAATGTAAGAAAGCCATTTCCCATTTTAAAAACTTTAAGGATGGAAACTCTTTATGTTATTGGTGATTACCGATTTAAAAATTGTTCTATTGTTCTCTCTGTATGCACTCTGACTGCTGCGAGTGCGTAGGCGCTGTGTCCACGTCTCTTTTAATAATTTGTAACTCATTTTCCACTCGGAAAACAAAATAACGACAACAACTGTAGTAGCGGCGGCAGTGGCGAACATTTCACCTTTTGAGCTTTTTGGCTTCGGCCATGGGCAAAGCACAAAGTGAAAAGTGAAAAGTAAAAAGTTCTATACCAAAAAGTAACTTAAAAAAATAGGAAACTTTTCTTGGTTCTGAGTAAGGACATTACATTTGGGTTAACAGGCAAATTACGCAATTGGAGTGGCCCAAGAAACCGTAACTCAAGAGTGTGCCAAACGAGACCTCGGACTGGACTTTGACTTGTCATTTTTGGGCGGAGCTACCATCAAAACTTATTGAGAGAGTCCTGGAAAATGGTCTGCAGAACGAAACATAATTCATATTCATCCAAGTCTAAGAAGAGTGTCAATTAATTATAATTTTAGAAATCAGCCGAAGCCATATCAGTTGAATAAGAAGATAATAATAATTCTTATAATTATACTTCCTACATGGGAACAACAAACTAAACAAGGAACAAAATAAATTAAGATTAACTCCGTTAAAAAGGCCTCAGGGTAAATGTATCGCATGTCAAACAGATCGTAAAAATTCAAAAGGTTCTAGGTGTAGTCACAATCATGCAACACAAATACCTCCCTGCTCCAAATGTAACTCATATCCGTCTCCTCGCATCGCAGAAGCGACAAATATCCCTACATGGAAGGCACAGTCACCTCTTAAGCTTTCCAAATTAGGCCTTATATTTGTATATGTATTTTATTATTGTTTATTCCTATAATTCCTGAATTCATTGATTAAGCTGTTCATCTGAGGAACTGCTACGCAGAGTGCGGTAGGACTGAAAAGAAGTAATTGTTGGAGGGAACACCGCATAGGGTACGGCAGGATCCTCGATGGCATCCAAGACTACATGAGTAGGAGTTAAGGTTTGGTAATGGACACCCAAAAAGGAAAGACTGGATCAGCGACAGAGTAACCGAACAGGATGAGCTCTAAGATGAGTGTACGAGCTGGGATCTATGCTACGATTTTTCAGGCTAACGTGATCTCCATATTGGAGGCAACCAGACTCTCAATACAGCGGGACCTGAGGGATACCAAGCTTTGGATCTACTCAGATAGCCAGGAGATATGCCAGGAGTAAAATCTCTTACGGGACGTGAAAGCATATTCACGCCTAGTGGCAAAATGCAGTTATGTCTCCGATAACCTTGCCTAGGGGCCGGGACACAATGACATTTCGGGCAGCGCCGTAGCTAGGAGAATACCGATCTCGCTGAGCTATGTACAGTTGATGGTCATGGATACATGACCATTTTAAAATGACAGCCAACAAGGAATGGTCACGGAGGAGCAACCACAAGAGATCCAAACAATGTTGGTCGTTTTTTTGACAAAATCAGGACTAAAACACTGGAGGTGGGGAATTTAATTTTATCAAGAAGATATGATCAATATTTTTATTATTATTTGTTTTATTATTTTGTTTGTTAAAATGCGTATCTTGATAAATTGCATTGCAGATTCCTACTCTCCTTGATTTAGGTAAAAAATATCTCTGCCAGACGTCACATCTATTCTTATATTTTCTCTGTTAAGATTTTGTTTGGAAATATTTAGTTTTCAAGCTAATTACAAAATTAGTAGGAGAAGTAACTTTTTCGAAAAGATTTCAGCTAAGCTTGTATGCCGTTAATTTAAAAATGCTATATACTTATATTGATAGTTATTAGTTATCTATTATTTATTTTAAATGTATTTACTTAATTAATTAACTAATTCAATGTCACAAGCTACATTTTATTTTCTATCAATGTCTTTTCTTACTTTTTAATAAGGTAGACTTGTATAATATGTTCTTAAATAATTTCTAAGATATTCTTATTGTTTTATTATTTTCCAACTTGAACTTATCTTAAAATAACAATTTAAAACAAGTACAAAAAAGTTTAAGGTTTCTTCTTTTTGATTCCACATATATAATAAATAAATAAAAATAGTTTTTCATTTACAAATAAAGATTAAAAAGTGTTATTTTTTGTATTTGCTGGATATTTACTCAAATACATACATAGCGAAAGGTACATTATACCACCAACCATACAGCATATGCTGTATACACAACCTTACATTATTTCTACATAGCGAAGATACATTGCAACGTATCATGTCTCCACATGTTGAAATGGTTGGTGTATAAATGTGTATTATTATAACAGTTGCAAGGAAGAAGTTCCTACACGTAAAACAACCCATGTCGCATGTATCTTACACAAGTTTTTTCAGAGACATCTAACTCTGTTGGCAGTAAACTTGCTACAACCATAGCCCATAGATGTCGCCTTTGAAATGAAACGAGACATGGAGCCGACTCGGATGGCATTTGTTGCTATTTTTTTATAATATTTATATATTATATATGCAAATTTCAGTGTAAAACAGTTAAATAAGTTCACAATTAATTTGTAAGATTAATTTTTTATCAGAATTCACCGAAGTGAAGACAATAAAAACGTGAAAGATGTGTTAAGTCTATCAATTTTCTCTGTTTTGGCCATTTCTTAACTTAAAAAAGAAAGCATTTCACGCTGTAGAAGAGCACGAGCATGGCCAGGACACCCTGTGGAATATGGAGTGTGGGAGCGGCTGATCGCTTTCCTCGATACTTCTTGACGGTCTGCGTCGATTGCACGATGACGTGCTGTGGCTGTCCTGGAGGGGGTTGTGGGTTGGCATTGGGTTCCACTGCAGGCACAATGGGAACAGGAGCGGGTGCAGCAGCTGGCACAGGAACTGCAGGAACTGCAGGAACAGCAGGAGGAGTGTGAATATGAGTTCTGGGATCTATGAAGCCAGGAACTACTGGGGCAGGAGCAGCGACTGTGGTTGGATGAGCAGCTGGAAGAGCAGGAGGCGCTGCTGAAGCTGGGACAGAAGCAGGAGCCGGGACAGAAGCTGGTGGTACCGGAGGACCTGCTGTTGGCACATGGATCACTGGGAAGGGCTGTGGCATCACCGGCACGTGGCCAGCCCTAGGGGAAATCTGCGGAGCTGGCTGGTTGGTGTGCTGCAGCGTGGGACAGATCAAGTGCTCGGTCTCCGTGTACGTCTTGGGATTATCGGGATTGGGTTGCCGGATTATTTGCTTATAACAGCCGTTAGCATCGGGAGCGCCCGTTTCAACGACGGTGGCCTTCTTGGGATCTGGCTGCGCGGGCACAGCCACGGCAATGGGAACGTGAACGGGAACGGGAGCGGGTGCTGGTGGAGCGACCGGAACTTGAACGCCGCCTGCGTAGTAGTGATGTACGTGGGACACGGGAGCAGGAGTGGGAGCGGCAGCCGGAGCCTGATTAAACTTGGGTGCCATATTGCCTATGACACCGCCAGCTAAAACTCCACCCAAGAGGCCCACACCTTAAGGAAATACAGAAAGAACAATATGAGTTTGGTTGGATTTGGTAATAATTAAATAAATATATTATGTAAGATTTTAATCTTAGCTTTTCTCTAATATTTCTTGTATTATTTCACATACCGAAAGCGCGTTTCCGACCACGCCCAGGGCGAGCTTGGCTTAAGGGCACCAGACTCAGGCCGAGCAGGGCCACCAGGAGCAGGACCTTGACTACATTGCGATTCGTCATGGTTAGTAACCACACTCGAGAGCGAAGATATATATATTTGGCTAAATCGGCGTTCAGAGTAGAAGTGATCGCTTTGAGACTCGCACTTCTGACTCACTTGACTCGCGTTGAGAATGTTGTTTCGACTTTTTCAAATATTTACACAGTTGCGCTGGGAAAGTTAACGAAATTGGTAGTGCGACGCCTGGTTATGTTCGCTTTAATTTCAATTTTAGCGGCACATGAAACGCTCATTAACACGCTGAGTTCTTATACCCTAACAAGAGGTTTCTTATGTACTCGTAAATACCGATCAATTTTGGAAGAGAGCTTATCTGAGGGCACCGAATTTTATTTACTAAATGGTTATTGTTCTAAGAGGCGGAAGAGAACTAGGTTTCCTTAGATAGCAGACGTTTCTTAGTTAGTTTTATTAGGTGATTGAGCTAAGAATAAATAGCTCTTATATAATATTAAATGTTCTATATACCATAAGTTATAAAAAAGGTAATACATCTGTGCTTTGATTGCGTGTTCTTCTGACTACTTTGTTGCAACTTTCACCACAACATTATGGTCTGCTCTTTGGCATTATAACAAAGCCGATGTGGAAAAGAAGTCAGACATAATGGCAGATCCGAAAGTGTTGTTATTAGCCCGGCTTAAGGTTGTGTGATTTAAGACAGAAAAAAAAAACACAAAACAAAATGGGATCGGTAAAAAAGAGCAAACGGTAATTGTTTAATGAGCGGCAGGCCCTCAGCCGCCCTTTTGAATTCCATTTCGGCAGCCTGATGGCCGAAATTTTGGTAGTTTCGGGCGACAGGACCGGGAGCAGCTGGCCGAAACATGGTGGTTAAGTCCTGCACATGGCACGTGAGGCTCCATTTAATTTTCATCGTTTCTCGGCCACGCAAGCCGGTTCGTGTTAACACTGGAGCTGCCAAGGCCTCCCCATATATACCGCCAGGCTATTGATTAAATCGGCTTAAAGCCTTGACTAATGATGACAGAAGATTTGGCTGGAGAACATGAAGCGCTAGAGCGCATAATTCGCTGGTGGAATCCGCCGAGTCATGGGGCAACTCGAGTCGGTGTCGAAATGACCTGCATCAAATGTTTCGTCCTGAGAAATCTCCAGTCATTTGTATTCGCCGGATTTGCTGGCAATTTGTGAGAGACGCGACTTTAATTCGCTTAATAAATATTTGCTTAGTTTCTGGGCTAGCTCAGGTCTTCTACGGTAACTGGAGGTGGGAAAAAAGAAACAGGGCGGCAGCAAAGGCATCTCTTCTCCTTAAGCACAATGGACAATTGTCAATTGCAGGACATTCTCTGCCTTTTTGGGGGTGCGACACTCGAGTTCCACTTCCCAGTCAGCCATAAATCATTCGATGGGTAAGACACTGCGGAAAATATATTTTAAAATCAGTTTTAATAGGAATTTTATAGTACGAATAATCATTTTTTGCAACAGAAAATAATAGTTTACCATGAATATAGATATCAACAATTACTTAAAGGCATAAATTAAATAATTCAGCTACAAATCAATTAAAAAGATATTTTTCTCGATTTCTAAATTACTTTACTTAAGAATTTTTTTTTCATCTTATTTCTCCCAGTGCAGCCTGGAGATGATGATGAGGAAACCGTCAGAGGCAGGAAGTGCCAGGACATGCGACCAGGAGGCAGTGCAGCTCTTCTTTCTGGCCGTTGATGGACATCTTTGGCGCCACGGACCTCTGTCGAAAGTCCTCCCTCTACCCGCTTCGCCAGGGATAATGATGCGCAAATCGCTGGCAGTCATCGCAGCCTCCGCCGAAGCCGAATCCTGCGAGTCCTGCGAATGTGCTGCTGCTGCTTTGTTTCATGTTGTGGTGGCTGGCTTTTAGTTGCCTCTATTATCCTTAATGCGAGTCACTTTGTTAGGAACGTCAGTTGTCGGCCTGCAAGCGCCATTATCGTCATCGTGCTGGCTGGCCAGGGGAAAAAATATGAATCGGAAAATGTGCAGACACGCCGCCAGCCGCCATCCGCCTGCCGCCGAAAATGCACGAGGATAAAGATAAAACATGACAGGCGGTTCACATCCAGTCATTTATAATAGGGCCAATATGACCGCGACCGCATGTGGCCGCGCCCCTTGCCTCGCCGCCGCAGTTTATCATCCAGGAGGAGGAGCCGGAGGACTAGGAAGCCTTAGTCTTAGTCAGGAGAACATGCGAAAAGAGCTCCTTGGGGCAGAGCAGGTCTAATGAAATAATTGTTGCCAGCTATTTACAAGCATCTAATTCCAATTCCGATTCCCATTCGATGGGCTGCCAATAAAAATATGCCATAATTATCTAGAAGCCCAGGCTGTGGCCAAGATAAACCAGTCCTGGCCCCGGCACAGGCTGCAATGTTAATGACATAATTTAAAAAGCATTTCATTAATAGCCCGATGTCAGCCGATGGGCCCAGGGGCCTGGAGGGAGGCAATTAAAATGCGAACAAAGAAAGCTTGTTCGAAGCCGGATTGGAAATTCAGATGTTGGCCAGGCTAGAATGTTAATGGTAATTGCAACCGATTCACATCGAATATGGGTGAATAAGTTTCCCGCTGTTTAAAATAAACAGAGGAAAGGAGCCATTCTGGTTTCCAAAGCAGCAATAAAATATAAATAAATATATGCAGGTTCCCTTTAAGAAAGAATTCTTTAAAATAAACTCAGAACTTAAAGAAAAATCTCTTTAGCGTGAGTTTTTTTTGGTCCTGCTCCCCTCCTTGGTTTATCTTGAACTTTGGCATCGTCTCCGCGGCCACCGAAAATATGTTTTGGCCACGCCACCCCCGAGTGTCCTGGCCATGTCAAATCATTTGTATATAATTCACATCCTTTTCGGCATTCGGTATTTGGTCTTTGTGCCCGGCCGTGGTGATTTATGGGCTGCTCTTCTTTCTGCCATGTTTGGAAATGTTTCTGTGTAAATATGCCAGGCAGCGGGACACATTCCAAATTGGTCCGTGCAAATTGTTTGCCTCAGCACTATTATCCTTTTCGCAGGATGTCGCCGCTGCCGCTCGCTTTTTAGGTAATTGCTGACTCCTGCCATTCCGGCTGGCAAACTTATTCGATTCCAATACGAAAATTTGATATTCCGACCACATGCTGTGATTAAATTGTTGATGCCAGCGCTTCTCTCTGCCAGTTTGTGTTTTGTAATTGAAAATATGTAGTTTTTGGCACTGATGAGAGAGCCTAACTTTGTCCGTATAGGCGTGACTGAGATTGCTTGATTTGATTGCAGTATGGAAGCGAAGTGGCATTGTATCTGGATTTTATAGGAGCAAGTTTCCTAAAGCGATCAATTTCATATTTTTTGTTACTATGCTAGTGCACTTTAATAGTTTTTAAAGGTAGAAATAGGTTAAACACTTAAATAAAAATAAAGCAAAGGATATTAGAAAATTCTTGCCTTATCCGTGTAATCTATTGTATTACATAATGCATTTAAAATGGAAAGATCAAAGACAAAGATGCAGACAAAACTTTTAACAAACATACAAAAAAACCAAAGATTTCGGAAATAATTGCTTAGTTAACATTTGTACAATAGTTCACCTAAAAATATGTAAATGTGCTTATTGATTGTTTATTAATTTGTTCTTTCATCATTTCTGTTCCGTGAAGTTTACTTAATTCTAACTGAATTTAATATGTTTAAATTTCATTTCATTCACTTTGTCATTCAGCCACATTTTGAGCATTCTGACGTCCCACTGGCACTATCGTTAGATAGAAAGATACAGAGAGATGTCTTACACTGAGGCATTTAAATATGTTTTTAAGTCTACCATTTTCTATAAGGTTTAAAGAGCTTCAGACTTTAGACTTTGAACTTTTTATTAAATGTTTTAAGAGCACGTTATATTTAACCTACCATCCAGACATAGAAAATTAATTGCCAAAGCTCTTTGTAAGTTAAAGATAGAGGATATAGTTGATCAATTAGCGGATTATTTAAACTTGATATTGGCAAGCGAAGCGTGTGAAAACTTTGCTAGTTAATCTATTAAACGTTTTCCAATTAATATTTTAAAATTATAAAGAAGCCTTGCAAGAAAACCAGTGCAATACCTTTGCTTAGTTTTATGCTTTTTAGACTGTAATATTTACCCAATACCTGGTTTGATTTTATTTACACTGGTAATCTCTGCAATGACTTTTGCAATTTTCTCCAATTTAATTTTCAACTTTTGAGCCTGGCCCTGCCGCTTTTTGGGGGCACCGCCTGCTGCGCCATTTATCAAAACTAATGTTTGGAAATTTTACAAACTACGACATGGCACGGGCTCGGATGCTTTACGCAATGCTCGAGAGCATGCAAATTTAGTAAATTGGAAATCGGTTGCCGCATTCCGAAACCGCAGACCATCGCTTGATAGGCGGCGATACACAACTGGACGGTGGGTGTGGCCCGGTCCGACCTCGGAGTAGTTCCTGGTCAGGCCAAAAACTTCAAGACGGGCAGGGCATGTGCATTTGTCATAAATTAGAAACTGTAACTGCGAGTGTGCTCGCTTTTTGCGGCCGGTCCAGCCAGCACTTAGATTTATTGCAAATAACTCTTGCCCCCCATAACTTTTTTTCAGTGCACACTTTATGCTGCACACTCGTGCCGGTCTTGGCTGGATTTTTGTGGCCCAGCAAACTAATCAACGCCCCCAATTCGCAGTCCGGAAGGCCGCCCTGGGATGAGGCAATAGCCGGGGGCTAAATGAAGTGTGTAAAATGGCGACCCCTTTCAATTATATCTCGGCCTGTGTGTTCAGTCAAAAGTAAACAGAAACTTGGCCACAATGGAGCCCGAGTCGACCAACGCATATAAATCTTTGCCTAAGTGTTGTGGTCATTTAGCAAATGTCCGGCAATGTCCGGCATGCAAATTTGTATATGTATCTTTTTAGCCGGGGTGAGTTGCACACTTAGTTGGCTCCCTTATCGCAGCTGAAGATGGGTGTCCTGTCCTGGCTGGTGTGATTTATAAAATGTATTAATTAAGCTGTCCCGAGTGGCGATACCAAACAATGGCCGGGAGCAAATTAGAGGAATAAGTCAGGAGAGAGCGCGTCGAGTTAAATGAACAATGAAAGCAAGCGGGAAATCTTAAAGAATATTTAAGTTGTTTTAATTTTTTTCTTCCCTTTTAAAAATCACGCAATATTAATTCCAGCTCACAAAATACTTTGCACTTAACCCTCTTAAAATAATCACAGCATTTTAAGTATTTCAAACATATTAAACGGAACTTAATAGCTTAAAGAATAAAGAAAGAAAACACCAATGCCAGGGCAAATTCTGGCAGACTTCTACTGAGCCCTTTCCTATTTTCCCTTTCAGCTTCTTCCTCTTGTTTCCTTTCTCATGTCCTCCACTTCCTTTCCTAGTTCCTCCTTCTGAGCATAAACACATAAGTGGTAGTCCTGTCAAAGTCAAAAATAAACGCAGCGACAATAATGATTTATGGGCGACGAGGCGAAAAGGAAAGATCCTGATTCTGTGGAAGGAATCCAAGGATTCGGGGGTGATAACTGTGGAGACATATGAGAAACCAGAGATATGCTAAAGTATGTCGTTGCTGGAAAAGCGCGACAAATGCGTATATAATTTGTAAGACAGCACAGGACTAAGAACACCAAAGTAATCCAAGGGGAGAATCATATTTATTTAATTATTTAACACGGGTAAGCCAATAAATCTTGGTCGAAAATAATTTATTTAATTATTATATCAAGGAAGGGCAATGGTATGGATGATTCCTTATAAAGATACCCAAGTTTTTAAGAACATATTTTACTGGTAAACTGTTTTATTTAGAAGCTAACAAAATCCATTCTGAAATCTTGAATATTCACAAATAGTGGCTGTAAAATATTTTTAAATCATGAACCATTTAAAGCCATTAATTGATTTTACAGACTTGGCAAGAACTGCTGCGAACCATTACCGAACTCGAGTTCGCACAGCGTAGCCAATCGTCCTGCCACTCCGCCGCTCCTTTCGGCCAGATGCCGTGCCAGTTCATAGGCCACAGAAATGCAAAACCGCCGTAATAAAGGATAATGTCGGCGCATATTAAATAAATGACTTCCGTTCGTCTAGGTCTTGGCAGCCCAACTACCCCCCACAACGTTTACCCAGTGAAAACAAGCGAAAGGATATTGAAATGGGCGCTGGTGAGCTCCGGGAAAATGCAAATTCATGCCGAGCGGGAAATGACGTGTGCAAAATTTCACAGGATGATGATGATGATGATCATGGTGATGGGGCGAATAACCCACCGCCTCAAGTGCTTAATTAAAAACTTTACCACTTTTAAAAGCAAATTAAAGGAGGACAGGAAGTGCCGATGGCACTTCATCTCTTTTTGGCCAAATCTCCGCGGTGACCTGTTGCCCCACAAAGGCGACAAGTTCCCACAGCAGTTCCCACCGATCGCCTTCGATCCCCTCTCAGCACGTTAATTACGCGACGAGCAGAGAGTCTCTGCTCTGACCAAGCCTAATCGCTGTTTAAGTACACGGTAGTGGTCGCGGCTTAAACGCGAATTACGCCCAATGCCTGGGCTCTGCGCGGACCAGCGGACTCATGACCATTTAATGTAAACAATAATTAAAAGCCCGCTCCGAGACGAGACTCTGCAGCCAGTGCCGCCTGCAGAGACTCTGCGACCCCCGCCTTACCGCACAGCTCTCCTCGGATTTTATGGCTTAATAGCTGCAAAATGCAAGGCAAGCGGCCAGACCGCGGAGCTTGATTACAGTGCTTGCTGGCCGGTAGGAGTACCAGCGCGATCTCCGGACATAAGCCATCGCCATCGGTCGGTGCCATATTAGTCACAGCAGCGGAACGGCCACCGGTGTCTAGGTGGGCCTCCTCAGCCAACAGGGAAGTCCACAGAGCGCCTACATGGCAGAGGATTAGTTGGCCAGAGTTAGGGGAGGCGGAACAGGTGCTTTGAATACCCTACACCTTCTTTGAAGCCTTCTTTAAGCATTTTTAATAAGGGATTAAGAAGGCTAAACCCTTCCTCAAGTTATGAGTTTTAAGGAACGTAAATTTTAATATTTAAAATTCAAGAATGTACAATAAGTAAGTTCTTAGTTCGTTAAATTAGAAATATCCTCTACAAGGGTATAAAAAGTATCTTAATGCTTCCATTATCAGCGAGTCAGTAAAAAGTAATGAAAATTGGGCCTGACTGGATCTTATATAGTCTGTATTCTTTTTTGGTAAGGCTTAGCTTGATTCCCGATAAAAATGATCGAGTCAGGTGTACATTCCTTTGACACTTCCTAGAATGTGACTAAAAAGGCCAGAAGCAGCAAGCAGAGAGAAGACAGCAGAAGCAGAAAGCACAAGCATACAGCATAAGCAGAAAAAGATAAAATAAAGGGTGATTACAAAGTATCTATGCAATCATTAAATTAAACTACATTCTCATTTCCCAGCGTATTTTGCTGGCTTTCTCTGCGATATCAATGTCAACTTTGTTGTCTTCTATTTACATTGCACATTTTCCGAGTCCCTTGGTTTTTACTCCCCCATGAGCTGAGTCCTGAGTCCGTTTATTAAATCACCCCATTCAACTTGAACTTGCTCGTTTTTGTTGCACTTTTTCCAAGGGGGCGTGGCATGGCTCTCCCTTTACGGGACTTGCGCAGCCGAAATGTTCTCCTCCAGTGTCGGGGAGGTGTCCTCCTGGCCATGTCTATGCAGATTTGCAGACGCTGCAAGGACGCTCGTCACCGAAAATTCCTGCTCTGGGCAACGCCCACCGGGACACAAATCGTTCGTGTACCTCCACATTGGGGGTTGAATTGCGATTTATTTAGGAAATTGCACTTCTGACATTGCACTGAATTCCCCGGGGGGTTTCTTTTCTATTTGGGAGAATTTCTTTTCCAAGACTTTCCTTTGCCACTTCGAGCGTGACTTAATTAGGTCTAAATCCAATTTATTTTCATTAGCTCGGATATTTAAATTGGATAAAAAACATATAAAACAATAATTTATTTTATTATAACGGTTTAGAAATCGATGACACCTTTCTGGAAGTTTGTTACTGTCTCTATTAATTTTATCAGTTCCGCCAAGTAAAATATTTTTTTGACTAATTGGATTTTAAATCAAAAATACTGGGTAACATGAATATCTGCACAATAAATAACGTTTACTTGTAAAATTTGTATATTTACAAAACTTAAACTGTCCCTCTAACTGAATTTAAATGCATTTCCTTATCAAATTAAATTTTAAATAATTTTAAACATACTTTATTACCCACCTTTGCGACCCAAAAGAGCTGCCACAAACAGACTTCCAATACCCGAAATGCCAAGACCTGGATACGTGTATTTTATTATCTGGCAGCACCCTCGTACCACCGCCTTTTGGCCAAGTTAACCATTTGTCAAAAACTACTCCGGCTACGTGCTCCGCTCTCACCAGATACGGATGCGGATAAGGCGGCCGCATCTCTGACTTGGCCGAAGAAGGAGCCAAGGCTGCCACTGTAGACCACCGTAGAAATACGAGTGTGAGTACCAGTACGAGTATGAGTACGAGTATTTTTCAGGCGAAAATATTTTTGCATAAATTACAATAACAGTGGCGGAGAACAAGAGAAACAACAATGAACAAGATGTCTACCAGAAACGGCGGCCAGCGAACACATTCTTGGCATATAATTTAGTGTCGCTTATGAAGTAAAGTTATCTAAGCGGAAATAAAAACGCTAACAGTGTATTCTGTGGTGCACTGAAACTTTGTTTTTATTAAAAACCAATACATTATAGAGAATTCCTTGAATATATTTTCCGAGGATAAAGCCGTCTTATATGAATCAAAAACTCTGAGTTGGTAAAGCGATTTGAAAGCACTTTGTATATAGATACAAAAATGTACATATATTGTTCACTGCTGTTTTTTCTAAATTTGCAAAGGTTGTCATCACTACAAAGTCTGCGACATTCACCATGGTCACTAATATCACTAACTAATGGTCACTAAGCAGGTTAGGAATTTTAGTGCAAGAGTCTTTGTTACGCTCTAAAATTTCAGTATTAACAGATATTAATTATGTAGATCTATGTATAAATTATATAAAAATTATGTCTTATGTGTTCTCTTGGTTTATAGCCCCTATGTTTTCTTTCAGTGCCGCCTTTGTACCGAGTGGGTGAGGCGTTCAGAACAGGTTGTTGTGAGCCCAACTCAAACACACATGCAGCGCATAAATTTGCGCGTTGTGGTTAAAAAAGTATCTCAAGTATTTGAGCCACCAAAAAGGGACGCCAAGTGGCAGACAGAGACAGAGACACAGCGAGTAAGAGAGATGAACGAAGTGGGCAATGGCGTTGAAATTTAAATTCCTAAGAAAGTCGTAAATTATTTTTAGTGGTTTATCAAGTCAAGGTACATTGTGCATGTGAAAGCGGTTATCCAAAAACTTATGTGGGAGTGTGTGGAATTTGCAGGGCCAAAGGGAGCAAGACGTCTGAGACCCTGGGGATGGGTTTGCCAGTTAATTGCCTCGAATAACTCATTACAGCTTCCGCTGCGACCTCAGGGCGCTTACATTCTATGCAGCTCCTTGACAAATGATCTAGCTACCAATCAAAGGGGGCCCAGAGTCTCCTTCCCTGAACCCTCCTCTAAGTCACAGGCGTCTTTCATTCATCAACAATCACAGATAAACTGCAAGCTGCAATTTTTACACTGCACAGAGAAAGCAAAAACTAAGAGGTGCATACTTTTAAAAAATAAATAAAACAAATTTATAATTTTCTATAAGATGCATTTACCAGACTTTAAACACATATTATGTTTAAAGATTTTGGGAATTTAGACTTAAGAATATGAGTTTTATTCTCCGTGCATTGGCTGTACAAATATTGTGAGGTGCTGGGCCAGTAATTAAGGCGACAAACAGTCAGAAGGAGGCGTGGCCGTGCCATCTGGCATGTGCGATGATGTATGGCCTGCATTTAGGCGCATCGACGGTGATTGCTACCAACCGAAGAAGGGAGGTCCGAACAGGCCAAGTTCCAACTGAAAAGCTGCAAACTGCAGGCGCCGAGATGAAAGACATATTTCTGTGATTTATTTTACTGGAGGCGCTACTGTCGTCGAGGAGTTGGCCAGGGACGGGCGGTCTTAATGTGAATGGATTGTCTTGTCTACGATTCCGTCCTTTGGCTGGCGATCTTCGCAGCGGAATATGCGTACCATCTGGCTTGTAAACACATGGGGCGTATGTGTGATCATGCTTAAACAAGATGTCTTAACCCATTTTGGTAGGGGGTTGAAGTTGTCTGGAAATAATTATGTATTGAAGTTGGTAATATTTATTAAGTTACCTATGTTTATTTCCACAATCTTAACAATTAAGCTGAACCATTTTTAAGAGTGGCTTAAATCAAAATAAAATGAATTTATAGTACAGTACAGTATAGTACAGTACAGATACAGTATCGATATTTAAACATAAGTCATATAATTCGTTATATCCACGTTGCGGTATATGTGCCAAAGATTTTCTTATTTTTTATAGATAATAATGATTATTTGATATCCATATATTATGATTATGAATAATTAGTAATTTATTTATTTGGATTTAAGTGTTTTTAGTTTGTACCTCCTCTATTATATCATAATTTTCATATTTTATTTTTATTTTTATCTGCTAAATAACGAATTTATTCATCGCCTCCAAAATGGGTTAAACATCATAAATCGCCCAATTGATTTAAATTCAATGACACATTAAGTGGCGCTCGAAAGACGCTCATTTAAATCACTTGTCCCGCTCGTCCTCCGCACACAATGAGCCCTCACAGCGTCGAATCGCGGGTGCCGACAGACAGACTGGCATTCAGACGGCTTCTTGGGGATCTGGCAGACTGTTTAACATAATCCTGGCCCCGTAAGGGCTGACAAAATGCGTCGGCAATTTGTTTATTGGCGCTGGCCCGTCTTTTGTCGGCAGCAGCGAACATGCCACAAACTACGCGCTGCAAATAAATCACCAAAAATATTTCAACTACACTCGCTCCTTAGAAAATGCACAGGGAGAAATGTAATTCTAGTTAAGATTTTATTGGACCAAGGAGAATCTTTCTTGATTTACTAGAATCCAAGAATAAGAAAGCCATTAATGAATAAGAACAATGTAATGTAATATAAAATTAAGAATTATCTTGAGAATTCTTTTTAACGTTTAATAAATGGTTGTAAAATAAATAAAAGGTGAATTTTTACCTTGGTTTTTTTCTTAAAAAAAATAAAGGTTTACATGTATAAACATTGAAATTCATGAAAACTTAACAATTTGAAAACATTAATTTTTCTATATTTATTCATATAATTTCTTATTTATTTCCAGTGTAACTCCGGCTGGGATTGTGGATTGCTGGATATTTGGTGGCGGAGTGGCTGCCCATACTGCCGGCATATGTTTCCACGTTCCTTGGCCTGTCGGAAGTTTGCAATGTTTCAACAGGAAGCCCTTGATTGTTTGTGTGACTTGTTTGCTTGTCGGCCAACTCCGTCTCTTACTCCTCTCCATGCTTATATTTGCGGCTCTGTCTACTGTTATTTTGACTTTGGCCTGACACTTTGACTTGGCCATTGAAAGACATGCATTGTATCGCATTGTGAGTGAATTGAGCTAATTCATTTGTCAAGTGCCTCGTGAATCATCGGCCTGGAATGTCAATGAACTCTCGGCTATGAGGGGGGGCTGGACCTTTAATGCCCTTTTCTCTTTGTAAAGCCTGGGAGAAACTTTAACCTAAAATTTCTTTTTAATGGCATCGGTTCCTATTGCCATTCTTGCCTATGAAAGCAAATAAATCAGCGTGAAATTCTTTGGCTCGGAAAAGGTAGCGAAGGAATTTCAGCATTTACACGGCATTGTTTGGATTTGCCGTCGTTTTTATGCAGATTACACTCGCCCTCACCTCGTGTGTCATAGTAACATATGTCTCATAAATTATAAAAAGCACAGGCACATTTGTAAGCTGAGCCAAAAAAAAAATTAATTGAGAACGAATGTGTGTGTGGCATAAACTGGGCGGCAGCTTAAGCGAAATGTTATTTACTTTTTAATTAGTAGAAATGAGCTTAAGGAAGTCAAAGGATCTGCCAGAGTCCCAATTTAAAGAATACCTCTTTAACTGTGACCTAAATAAAAGGCCTTGTGTGTGGGATTAATGCTTCAGCCATTTTTCCAGCTCACAAAATCTGATCAAATTAAAGGTAGCAATTCCGGGGCTATCCGTCATAAAGGACCTGGAGTACGGTTGTCTATCCGGGGATTAAGATGCGTGTTTGGGCATGGGGCCTAATGACCATAATGACCAACAAGATGGCCATCATGTGGGCCAGGACATTGCAGGACTCTGCTCTCGTTCCCACTGCCACTGATGATGATGATGATGATGCGCAGATTGCCCCAACTAAGAGGATGGGGCAACACATGATGTGGCTGAAAAATTGTACAAATTACTTTAACCGCAACTACGGAGAAATGTTTTCCCCCATTCACAGAAACTTCTCCGTTTGCTTAGACCCCGATGGATGAGGGGTTGCAACCCCCGTTTAATATTAATGATTCACAATTTTATGTTGCACGTATTTATCACATTTGAGTAGGTTGCAAGCACACACAACCAGCGGCGACAGGTATTTTGTAAGCTGAAAACTTGACAGACTTGTTTCTGATCCTTTTTATTTTTTTCCCCCCAAGTTGCCTTTGTTATGACAAGGACAATGGACAAGGGAGCTGGCGGCTCGGGCGACATGTTTTGCAGTTTTCCGGTTGACCGCAACAAAAGACAGCCTGTCACGCCGTCACCCCGCTGACTCTCCCCTGTAACCCTTTATATATATATGTATATATGTATATACATGTCTTGTAAAAGCAGCAACAATGGCAGCAGCGCCCTGGGGTCTAAATTCAACTTTTGTCAACACACAAGCAGAGTGTGTGTGCGGTGTGTGGTGTTGTGTTTGGTGCTGGGTGTCAATTGTAACGTAGTCAAAAGGTCGGACTTAAGTGACTTTATTAAGCGGTTTAAAAAGGGGCAGGTTACGCACAAAACCCACACACATACACAGTCACATCCTTGACGTCAGTCTGCCAGGAAGTCCTCTGAGCCAAATAAATATTCGAGTCGCCTTTGTTGGGCGTAACTTTGACGACTGGATTAGAAGGGAATTAAACGGTATATTTCGTGCAACATTAGGCAAATTTGTTTAACATTTTTCGTTGTAACTTGGGGATACAGAAGGATTAGAAAAAATTTCACATGTATATTCCGAGATATATTGAGGTATAATTAAAAGTACTTATGTTCAAATATAGAATATTAATTGAAAATAAAATGTTAATAATAAAAAGGATTTAAGCTAAAGGAAATGTTGCCTAATATCTCATTAAATGCAATTAATATATACAGTCATTAAACCCTTTCACAATGCTTTATAAATACTTTAAATACTGTACTATAAATACTTATTATCTTCTATTATACTTATATTTAATAAAAAGTTTATTAATAGTAAAGATGCCATTATTATTTATTTAGATTTCATTTAAAATATTGGGTTAATAAGTAAAATTAGTATTTTTAGTGTCTATCCCGCTTGAAGAACTAACATTTTTCGATTCGGCTCAAAGGACCCAAATATAATGAGGTCCCGTTTAGACGTTTTAAGTTTTTGTAAAAAACGGATTTTATTTTAAAAAGTTCGCTTTAATTACAAATATTACTATCAAACTCAAAAAACCATGATATCTTTAAATAACAATATTAGCTTATATCATTATTTTGTTCAGTTTGCGCATTAAAAAAATGACCTTTCCTTATGTCATGCTTAGGTTAATTTTATAAAACAAAGTCTCTTGCTAATACAATTTAAAAAAATGTTCTACAGAAGCTCTAAAACTGTTAGGATATGTTACGCTTTAATTGTTTTTTGCCGGGCTTGTTTAGCCGATGAGAGGACTGAAATAATTACTAACTGTTTCGGCATTTTTGGCCAAATGCCTGGACGGATTCCCCCTCAAGGCCAACGGCTGGGCCTAAACAATGACATTAAGAGTGTCGTGCGTGGCGGCGGAGATCAAAGTCGTGCTCGGCTTCTGCCCTGGGTCTCTTGGTCTCGGGGACAGTGTTCCCATTGCGATTGCGGTATCAAGTGTTTGATCATAATCGTGGCCACCATCATCATCATCATCATCAGAATCATCTCATCTCGGTCGCAAAACGCTTTCAAAACCGCCGCCGCCTCCAGCAGCTGCTCCCTGGTTCCACTAATACCGAGCAACCCAAGATGGAGGAACTCTATCCAGATCCAGATCGGTGGTTAGCCCAGTTTGGTCTACGCATAATTAGCGATCTGCGAGCGAGACGCGGATGCTCATGATTAATTCGGCTTAATTAGAAATGCAGACAATGACGAGTTAAATTAATTCAATAAAAATGCCAAAGGAGGCCGGGACCAGCCAGCCAGACAGCTCCTCTATTTGCGGCTGCCACATTTTTGTGCCGGGCCAAAGATCGCAATCTAATAAATTATCATTTGCACTGCAATCGTCAGTGTCCCTCAGCCTTCAATCAACCTTTTGGGGGCCTTTGATCAGCTGCCGTTGCCATCGATCCAGAATTCCCGATTCCCGAATCTACACCGAAGGAAATAGTGGATGTTTAAGGATAATGCATCTATAAACGATAACAAAAAGATGTATCAATTTAATGCTCTCAGAAACTAATAAAAAGCTTAAAGGTTTTTTAATAAACATAATATAATTAAGGCTTATGTATAACTCTTATAATACTTATATTTTTCTCTGTGCAACTCCTTTGATCTTCTCTTTTCGGCTGATCAAAATTCTGACCAGGTCGACAGAGTGACAGACGTTTACTTAGTTGTTATCATTCTGGTCGTGTTGATGTTTTATTGGCCTTTTTCCATCCTTCTTCAACTCTCAAACCTTTATTTTTCGGGGCCTGGGTCCGCACATTCCACAGATCGGGAGTCTGGGCCCCCGAAAACGCAATACGTCACTTCGCATTTGATGATCCTTTGATGGATTTCTTCGTCTGCCCCAAAACGCCGTTAGCAACGGCATACTTTGGCTAATCTAAGGGGCAAATATCTGCAGAGTCGCCGGCCAAAAATATGTGTGGCATGCGAACCCTAATGACAGCCTTGGATGTGCCCTATTTGCTTCTAATTGGCCGAGTGCCCTCTTAGTTCGGCCTAAACGCATTATTATTAAAGCAGTCAACAAATGTTATTATTGTTAGCACATTGCTGCTTGGCTAACTCTGCCTCTCGGTGTAATTGCAACACTTTCGACTTCCGTTTCGGAAAACACTGTGTCAGTTAATTGAAAGTGGTCAGTCTAGCGGATAGACAGCCCGATATTCAAATGAGCGACACTTTCGATTTCATTTTCATCTGATTCCGGGAGAGATACTCGGTCGATCATGGGAATTTGACTGTTAATTGGATCCGCTGGAGACTGGCCCACGCTGCATCATCTCAATTAAATTGCTCGAACAATCAATCAGCTTTTTATTGTTCGGAGCTGCGCAAAAAGTCAGATCATAACTCAACACTTGGCACAGTCCTTTTATAAGCATTTTCCCATGTCAATCTGCCACAATCGGCGAATGTATAAGTAAAAGTTTTTTTTCGTCAGCCAACCTGTGCCCGTGTGCGAGTTTGCCTCATATTAAGCTATGAATTTTCATGTTATTGCAACTAATTTTCATTTAATGCGTTTTGTCGTGCTCTCCGAAGCAGGGGCCTAGCCGAATGGGGGGCTACTAACAAAGAGGGGTTAAAGTTGCCCCAAGAAACAAGTTGTTTAATACTTAAAATTTGTTGTGATAGACATTTTAGATGAAAGAAAAAGGTTTCTTTAGTTAACATTAGGATTTTTCTCTCAATTCTTTGAACATTTTTACGATTTATAAATTAATTAATGTAATCTGAAATTATTAAATCACATCAGTTATCAGTCTCGGGGAAAACCCCTCCTAGGTGTCTACCACTGACTCCGCACTCAAGTCGCACAATTTTAATTGTGCCCCATAAACTACGGTATCGCATATGCGTATCGTATCTAATGCCCCGCCGAAACGGGTTTGCAAAGGAAACCGCTCAGACGTGGACATTAGATTTGCCCGACTCCAGTTCCAGGCCAGCCATAGTGCCCGCTCTATAACTCCACAGATTCACACAGTCGCTGAGATCGACGATGTCCGCCGGCCAACGAAAGTGGTTGCACCCGATTTGAGCAGCACTTGTCCGCCGTCTGTCACTTAAGGCAGCAACGACGGTTTTAACGGATTTACACTCTGAGAAAATTCATTGTTAATATAGTAGGTGAAATTGACACACAAAGGTCGTAAGATTACTACAACACTGTAATTTGTACATCCTTACATAGTCTTATAAATATTATCGAAGCCAACTCTTCTCAATTAAGTAGAAATTTTAAACTCTATTAAGAAAGGAATTTGGGGATGTTAAACCCTATACAATTTGTTAATCCAGTACGACTTATTTAAATAAAAATAATTCAGGAAATAACTTTAAACCACAGAATAATAAATGTTGTTTCGATTAAAATATATTTATATAAGCAACTTAAAAATCGTATAAAATATTAGTTTACTGAAACAATAATACATTATGTTAGATCCTTTTGTTTATTTAGAGTTCCTTTGGATAAGTAAATTTAACCAGTAAAAATTTTTCAGACTACTTTTAGATCTATATGAAGCAGAATTAATGTGTTTACCAATTTTTGGAAGTGTTTTTTCTGGGTGTCAACATTAATTATAGCAGCTACATAATAAATTAAGGAATCATTGTACTAATATTAATTTCTATTAGCTCTACAGTTTTCTAGATTGTATTATATTAATTATTATTTATATTTATGATACCTATTTAATTGATACATTATACCTGGTGATTTTCTTTGTGTGCAGCAGCATCTACAGCAGCAACAGCAGAAACAGCAGCAACAGCAGCAGCAGCAGCCATTCAGTCAAACGCTCATTCATGCATGTCGAGTCTGAAGTCGGCAGTCCAACGGGGCATAATTCAATTTCCGCTGCCCAAGTCGACCGGACTCCCCTCTCCGCACTGTATCAGTTACCGAATTGACACTTTGATTTAGTGCTTACATGCAGCGTTTGCCATTTGCTCGCTTATTGATTTATATTTAAAGCCTCTGATATATCTATTTAGAGCCGAACTTAGTTGCCGCTCGATTGAGCTGCCTTCTTGGCTGGAAATAAGTTTGTCAACTTATGTCAGCCAGCCTGAAAGCCTTCAATCGAAGGGGGACCGAGAGTACCTTGGATACTGTTACTGATGATGGAACATCTGCTCAGCTTAATCAGAGTTTTGAAGTCAGTTATCACTGGTTATCCCCGCAGTTCACATATATCACAGATGTATTTAAGGCGTATCTATTGAACGCAAATTGAATTCCTGTTGGTAATAGTTTCATCAGTGCCCACCTTAATTACCCAGAATTACTTGGTGCGAAAGATCGATGGTCTCCAGCAGTTGTGGCATGCTGCCCACTGATTATGCCGCACTTTACAAAGCAACACCTCCGTGTCCGTGCCACCTATGATTGGCCTATGATTATTGACTGCGTGTATGTGTGTGTCTAACAGCGCCGTAGCAACACCAGTGCCTCATCTCGTACCATCGCGTGCATGGGTGTCAGCTCGTGCTCGGGGTAATGATGATGATGGCTTTCTGATGCTAATGATAGACAGCCCGGCACTAGTTCTAGTTCGCCTGTAATCCCACTCGGAAGTCGCCCAATTGCTCGCACTGAAAGTGAAATTCGTGAGGGGAAATGGCGATAATCGGGCAATCAATTAAGGTTAATTTCTATTTAATGCAAACGCTCTCGAATGGCGAATCTGCATGGGAAACACAATATTCAAAATCGGACAACAAAAAAATCGCTGCAAAATTATGCTAAATCGAACAACAGTTAGTTTCCCGAAGTCGCGACGATAATTTGGGGGCCTTCGTGTCCTGGACCAATTTCGTTTATCGCTAACCAATTTGCAGTAGCCGCCGATCGTCGGGGCAAAAACATTTTTTGATATTCTAATTTCTCTTTTGCCGCCGCATTATGATTTATAATTTGAAATTATTGGAGCTACTGGCTTTTGCCTGCGGCTGTATCACATGCAAATTTTTATCCTTTTTATCTTAGTTTTTTTCGGCGGCAATTTGGCGCTTCTAACGGTAATGCGTTTTGGGCCAAGTTCAGTGAGTTGGTAGCTGCCAATGTGTGTTTATCTGTCTGGCCAATTTGCATATATGCGAATTATGGCAAACAAAGCACAAATTGGCCAGGCGGGACACGAAGTCGCGGGCACTTTTCAAGGTTAATCGTTGGCCAGGGGAAGTTTGAATAAGTTTTATAATAATTTGATCCGGTAACAGTTTCTGTCTAAATATCTGTCTCAGGTTTGCCTTGATCTAAGCTAATTATATAGGCATTAAGTCAGAGAGAAGTAAAGGCAAAGTAGTAAAATACATATTAATTTGTGAGAAAAATTTAAATAAAACTATTTCATAATTTTACTCGCATTCATTGCATTCAAATTATAGTTCTTTATAATTATGAAACATTTTAGCTTAAGAGTGAGATAAATACGTATTAAACTAAGTAAATATTGTTCCCCATTTAATGACATACCTCATCCATTATTATATTATTTAGCCACCCTTATTGCGAACCCCTTCGGAAGCAATGACTTTCGAAAAAAAGGAAGCGCTTTTAACGTGGCCATAATTTGATGAGTAATTAATGTCAAAATTTGCAGAGTGCGACCTTATCGAGACGAGGACATCTATCGCCCCATCCGTCCGTCTGTCCCCTTATCAACTCGCCCCAGATCTCGGATGATGATACTCGTGCCGCCGCCTAAGTGAAAGCAGCTGTCAGGTCGGCAATTAAACTGTCATCAGTTGTACCAAATTTGAAGCATTTGGGAATTTTGGAAATTTTGAAATTTGATTTTAATTGGCCAAAGGCGGGGCAGCTGTCACTGACAAGCGGATTCTAAAATCCTCAAACACTCAAACCCGCAAACCGCTAAAACCAATTTCCTTATTGGCGGTTGCGCCATTTTGCCAGTTTGCATTTTGCCACTTAACGCATCATCACTTTGGCTAATTTGTTGCCGCTGCGAACTGATTGCCGCATCGATCTGCAGTGACCTTGGCGGCTAATGACGTGGCAGCAGCCCGTCCCGCCGGAGCTGTAAATTTGCAACACAAATGCAGGGCCAGCGGTAAACGCTGGCCGATTGCAATCAGCGGCGCCGCATCTGCATCTGCATCTCCATCTGCATCTGGCGGGGCAGCTTGCATCATTACCGATGACTCGCATCGGAGTTCGAGTTGCAGCATCCTGCACTTGCCGCGTTTTACGCGCTTCAATGGGCCTGAGTGCCCGGGGTCCGGTTCTGTGGTCTTGCGGATTAAACGTATGCAACTCTCAACCTTCGTTTAAGTCCGCTCTGATTGACAACATCAATCGCCGCAACGATCCAGCAAATCGTTGCTAGATCAATGCTCGCAGGCAGACACAGATACAGATACGGGGAAAACAGGTAGGGTAACAGATGAAGATACAGATGCCCAACGGTTTCTGCTGCAGTCGCTGTCTTGGTTGTAACTAAATTTGTTTTGCGGTTCGACAAGTGTTTATATGTTGGTTTATTTATCTGCTCTCTCTGAAGATTGTGCACTTAACGAAATTTAAATACCAACAAATATTATTAAAATTATATAAACGAGCTTACCAATTGATCAACCTTCTCTGCTTTTCAGAAATTAGTTATTTAATTGTATAATAGTACAATACAATAAAATAATATAATAGTACACAGCAGTTTCCTCTTATAATTTATTTACGGCATAAATTATTTGTTATGAATCCTATTTTATTATATTAAGCAATCTTGGTGAGATTGTTGCAGACTTGGCCAGTTGTAGTTACTTTCTTAGACTTTAATATCAGTTAGAACTATTTCTAATAGAAGATCACAAACTGTTAACTTAGGAGAATATGCATATTAATAATATATAAATAAATAGATTAGTTTTATTATATTATTTCAGCATTTTATTATCACTGTTAGACAATTTAAGATTTAATTCTTTTAAAATTCATAAACTAAAACAAATATTTATTACACCCACTATGGTGACTTCCGTTTTAGGCCATAATTCTGAGCAGATTGGTAGCTTTCCATTAGCATCTTGCTGTGGCAATCAACATGCAATTTTAGCACGTTAAGCACACTTAATTACCAGAACCACCCAGAAGCGGCTACTGTGGATGCCTAACACAAATCAGCGACTTTAATGCGACAGCCCGTATAGTATACAGTGGAATGGTATTCTTGTACTCCAGCTAGGCTTCAGCTCCCAAAATGACATGACAACGGCAATACTTCAATGGGAAGCGCGGCCAGGCTCGATGCCAGGAGCCAGACATACTCGTATTTTTTGGTGTTAAAATGGATATAGCTGCATTTTATTATGATTATTATGATTTTCGTCAGGCGGCGGGCACCGCGAAAAAAGTACAAATCATTGACGAGTGAGCGGCACTAAACTCATCAGCAGAGGAAGCGATGGAAGGGGCACCAGCTGGAGTTGGCCAAGACCGGCCAACCGGTAGCAACGGTAGCCGATCGCCCCGATGCCGATGTCGATGCCGATGCCAAGTGCTGGTCAGCCGCGTTAATGGCCAGGCTAACAGCGCGGCTGAAAGCGGGGTAAGATGGCCAATGGATGGGGCTCAATGAGAATTCCGTGCATTTGCAATCGCACTTGGCCTGCGACTACGTCCGGTCGCCGATGGGTCAGGAGCTGAAGAAGACTTCAGATGGAGACTACAGTGGGTGCTGGAAAAATATTACAGCAAGAAAATAATAAATATCTCTTACATTCAAGGTGAATAAAAGTTTTTTTTGTATAATAAAGATACTTCTTAGATATCATAAACCGCTTCTGTCTTTATTAAAAGCTACTTGATGGGATTTTACAGGTATTATTTGCACATATTACACTTCCAATTTTCTTCTTTTAAGCAATTTCCTAAATTAATGATTTAAACTGAAACTTAAAGCCAAACTAAATCGTCTTAGGTGAGTGCCACCTGTAGCTGGCCGCTTCTGTTTGCTGCTGATGACGACGTTGAAATCTTTAACGCGTTCTGCGCTTGGCATGATCATTATCGCTGGTTTCGTTTTATGCAACTGCTTCTCAACTCATTTGGCTTTTGGTCCCACTGCAACTGCAGCAGCCACTGCAGCAGCAGCAGCAACAGCAACAGCAACAGCAGACACTGCAACAATTGCAGCAGTCGCTTTTCGGTGATCCATCAATTGGACTCGTACTCGTTCTCGTACCCGTCCAGTGTCCAAATGCAACTGTTGGCCATGATGTATGCTCATTGCACTGCACGGCTCTGGAGGCTGTTGCGGTTCGGGCCGAGTCCGTTCCTCCTTGTGTTGGCCAATTTGATTTGCTACCATTTGGAAGACAAGTTGGCGGCTCCTGATTACTTTGCTGTGGTGGCATCAAAAACAAATAAAAGCTTAAATTGTTTTCGGATCATAAAGCAAAAAGGGTTTAACCCATTGATTGTCTGTTGATTGCCATTTATTGCCCCCTTTCGGTGGTCGAGGATGTCTCTGATGCATCTGTGTCTTTATCTGGGTGGTTTCCGTCGGTTTCCCTTCTTTTTGGCGGTTTTACAACTTCACAGTTATGATTGGGCTAATGAGTGTACGAAAGGTAGTATCTTGTACCTTGCAATTTGGTGGCATAATTGTGGGAAATGAGAGTTTTGCAAGGGCAACATTGAAATTGAGTAGCTTAAAAAATTATCTACTATATAATATTCTTAATAATTTATTAAATTCGGACCAATTTGATAATTTTGTTAGTATTTCACCCTTATTAAATGACAATATAATATAAAGAATGATTTATTCCTTTAAGATCACTTAAATTTTTTTAATTTAGTATATTCCTTCAACTTCTGAAACTTTTTGAAATACAATCCCAGACATTACGTTTACGTTACGGTCTCGCTCGCAATTAAATGCAAAATGATGGAAACTGGCCTGCCACGACATTTACGAGCCATAAACTCCGCACTTACAATGTAGCTCACAGCTAAAACTAATTGGGTCAAAACGCATTGCTGCGAGGGCTCGAGGGCAACACACCTGTTGGCAGGTGACTGCACTGACGTTTCACTTAGGGCCTCGGTCAGTGCATTCGCAATGCACAAATAAATAAATACATTTTTGACAGAAAGATGACGCGCGATGACGACAATAGAAGTGATGACATGGCCGATACTGTAAGCCGAGACGTTGGCCATTTGGCCACATTTACCCTTACCCACCGCTGAGTGCTGGCCTCTTGGACTGAGGCGCACCTTTAGTTGCACCTAATTGTGCCCTGTCTCTCCGTTTTCGGGGCACAAACCTGGCGGAGGAGAGCGACGAGCGTCCAACTCCACCGGCAAATGGCATAAATTTAAATTTTAATTTACTGCCTCGTCAATTGAAGTCGTGCCCGGGCACTTGGAACCCGTCCCAGGTACGCGGTTAGCCGGGTCTGCTATTTTATTTCATTTCATTTATTTATTTTGAGCTACTTGCAAAATAATTGCATAAATAAATATTTTAAAAAAGGTACCGGGAGTATCCAGGCAGCTCTCACGCACACTCGCCGCGCTCCTCTCTCCTTAATTTGTTGTATTTTGATTACAATCGTTCCTCAGCTCGTCCGGCTGGATGTGGATCTGGATGTGGGTCTGACTGTGAGCAGATGTGCCGCTGCCAGTGGCTCCCGAAGTGGCCCAGAAGCTCGTCACCCGCCGATCGAGGCGAAGTGATTGGCTCTGCCAGAGGAGACCTGGTCGAACCTGATCCCGATTCCGACCCAGATCTCCTCAGACTGAGACAATTTATCAATGAAACGATAGATTGCAGATGCCAGTGTTCCGGCGCTGGTGGTGACATGAATTAAGCGAATGCAAATTTCGGCTAAGAATCACAACAACGCAAAGCAAATTGGATCAAATGGAGTCAAGGAATAGTGGTATGCATGAGCGGTAGGAAAAGTTCGATATCGACAAAAATATAGAGCTCAATATAACATCGAAAATATCTTTTAGTTCGATATATCAAAGAAAGGATTATTCAATATCATCGAAAAGATATTCCAAATTTTATTTACAACTTATTCGACGTTCTTCGGAACGTTCGATATATCGAAATTAGAATGATCGATAAATATCGCATTGATATTATCGAGCAAAGATTCCTCATTTGTTGTCTATGTTTTCTGAAAATATATTTAAAGCATCTCCAAGACTACATTTGTTATAACTTTTTTTACATATATTTCCTACTATGCTAGTTTTAACTTAAAAACATGCATAAACCTCATACAAATATGACAAGGTCAAAATATCGATATGTGTCTTCTAGTCAAGTGCCGATACGACATCAACTTATCGATATTTTCTGCCAGCCGTAATAAAAGGTTAAAGGTAGACATAACATTTATGTATTAATATTAATAATTTTTTATAATAATTATTATATTAAAATAATTTGTTGTTTAAATGAATATACGATATTCCAGACCATTAACTAAAACCAATAATATATCTCTGGCCAGTCTGCGGTAAATAACTACCATAATGCGGGAAATTTCAAGAGCCATCTCACACCGCTGGCCAGTCATAATATCCCCCAACAACTTAATCCCCTTGGACTCGAAGAAAAAACGCTATCTGACCCCCACGAATATACACAAACAAGGCGACAGCGAATTGACATATGCACACACGATTAACAAGTGTTTAAATCACAATAAAACTTTAAATCCCCGCAGATAAAGCAATAAAACCATAAAAAAAAACTCCAAGAAAAGAAAATCCAAAATAAACGAACTCGACTTCAGATTGCTTTCCGAGATGGAGGCATGCAAAAAGCGTTGCTGCCACAAGGAGGAATACGGAAAAAATACAGAACTTACGCACCCAAAAATTGGTCAATAAAATCATCGAGAAAACTTTTGTTTAGCCGAGTACAAAGGACACCCGGTCGCCAAAGGAGATAGAGAATAGCAGTCGGGCAGGAGACGGGGAAAAGAAACTTTTTTCCTCTTTGCTTTGAGGGGCGTGTGCGCAGAGCAAGTGGACAAAAAACATTCCCAGGGCAATAAAAATGACAACAGTTACAAAGTGGCAGCGGGAGATACGAATGCCCTCGCAGGCCAACTCAGACGGCGGCTCGCACGCACACCGAGACGTGGATTAAGCCAATTTAACAGATGCTTAAAGTCAGAACACTCGTAATCACATATTGGATTATCGCAGCCTAGTGTGAACTTCAGCTTCAACTTCAGTGTAGCGATGCAGGGGGCTCCACAAGTGACTCACCGGCAAGGCAGATTCAATTCGGCATGATTATTACTCTGCCAATGATATTTTGTCCAGGTTTCAAATAAAAATTTGTGAAGCATTACAATCGAGCAAACTTTATTATTAATAAAGGGAAAAATATCTTAATTTGGTAATCATATAAAATTGTGTTTATTTGTTGATACCTTTTTTGGGTAGCTTGTCAACTGAAGCATTTTCGTACACATTTTCCATTTGCCTTAAAATATTTTGAATGGTTTATCTTATTAAAAAATATTTGATGGTATTACAATAATTCGTAAAAATAATACTTGCTGTAAGAACCATAGACTGCATACGTTTTAGAGTTTTACATAAATTGTAGAAATTTTATTTATATATTTACTAAAATATATTACTTACTACTTAATAAAAATAAACATATCTAGAACTTGAACCTCTATCTTTATTTATTTTTATTATGGAGATCCTTTTTCTAAATAATAATATTTCCTTTAATATAAAGTATACCTTAAAGTTATTCCTTCATTTGGTTTGAGCTTCAGAGTAATAAAATATTACGAATATAAATACAAAAATTAAGCCGAAAACTCTCTATCCATAAGGATTATACCCCGATAAAGCGAATCTCTTATTCGGCTGGGCGTTACCCAAAACGAGGTCTTCAAATTTATTTGGTTGACACTTGCGGGCTACCGAATACGCGATTCTCTTCTGACTTCTGCCGCCGCTGCAGAGTCCTCGTTGCCTTTATTTCACTTTTATTTTTCCATTTTTTGTGCCGCAATTTTTTCATTTCAAAATCGCGGCATAAATTCCCAAATATATCCACATCGTGGTCTTGGCTCAGCACATTTTTGGGTCTTTTCAGGGCTTTTTTTTTTAGTTCATTTTTTTGCGGGAACGCAGCTACTTTGTCTTTGCCGTTGCCTGCCATGGGGCAAATCCTTTAGACGACGTCGCATGTTTGCCTTTTTTCGGCACTCCGTGTTCATATGATTTTATTTTTTCTTTGCCCATTTGCGGCGTTTTGATATGTTACCCGGTAGCCGTGGAGCCCAGCTCAATATTTTTTTTTATTTGCAGTCGTGGTGTTGGTTTGTTGCCTGCGGTTATGGCTGCAAAGGACCCGAGCCCTGCCCCTGAATCTTACCGAAATGAGCCACTTAAAGCGATGAGATTTTTGGCGTCTGACGGCGACGTCGGCGGCGTTTATCAAATAAATATCTTTGAAATATATAACAATAATGAAATGCTGTCGCAGTCTGGATCAATGCGCCCCGGATTGGTGTTATTAATTGCGGCCAATTGAATTGATTTGTTCTCCGGGAGATGGTAATCCCATGCATCATCCCGTGCGATCATCTAATGCCATCGATGTGGATAAGGATGCTGTAAGGACCACCCAGTCCCCGGGCATCATTAGCCGCGCACTGGCCAGACAGATGAGGTCCGGGGACCGAATTAATTGAAACATTACCTAAGCAAACGTTGCCCAAACGGTGAAGCCAACCCGAAAGTTCTCAGGCTAATTGAATTTCCTCGTGTCCTGCCGGGCTCTCCACCTCCATGCCGTGTCCTTTGCTTTTGTCCTAGAAAAATG
Source organism: Drosophila kanapiae (assembly GCA_008042475.1). NCBI lineage: Eukaryota > Metazoa > Arthropoda > Insecta > Diptera > Drosophilidae > Drosophila > Drosophila kanapiae. Next base: position 247,057 of record VNJM01001606.1, read on the forward strand.
AATGTCTCGCATTTTAAGTGCCGCCTGTGGTCGCTGTTTGTTTGTTCTTTTTTTCTGTTCTGTGTTTATGGGTCTTTGTTGGTCTGTGTTTTCACGCATAAAAATTAAAGTCCCAAATGCTTGTGTTTGGGGGGCTTCCCCGTAGAGACTCCGACCCCGTCAGTTCAGGCTGGGTTCCTTGTGTTTAACAATTGGCTTTTGTTGCAAATGTTGCTATCATTAGTCGGCCGGCTACTTAACACGACATTGATGTGGCTTAATTATGCCTTCAATAATCTAGCAAGGGCAGAGAGGGCGTTCCCAAGGGGTCGTCGGAGGTGCAATAAGCCATAAATAATGCATTAAAATTATGCAATATTTAATTAACTAATAAGTGTCTTTAAGGTATTAAAAATAGGGAAAATGCTATGTAAAGAACTATGTAAACAACAAATAAATTAATTATACCTTTGACTTACATAAAACAGTGTAAAACTGTTTATATATAAATATGCAGCTTTATTATTTGTAATATTAAAATATTAATTGAATAACTGTATAATTTCTATTTAGATTTTAGCCCCCCTCAACTCAGGCCCTGCTCTACCTCCGCATCTGAACCACAAAGACCACTTTAATTACATCCAAACGGAGTCGAAACTTTTGCACTCACACGATGTGGGAGCGTGGTAATTCATTAAACCCAAACTGGCAACAACAGCTTTATAAACATTTGGCCCGGCCCAGTTGATGAGCAGTCGTCTCTTCTGAAGGGCCACAGCCCCGCCAGAAAGCCGTTAATGATGTGCCCCACGGCAGACGATTGCGATTGCTAATGTCCCTGAAAAGGCTGGATGGATGAAGGGATCTCGGGACTCTCTGGGATGGACAGCCAGGAATGGCTTTGCCCGGTGACATTCGCTACGAGTTCAAGTGGCGGCGCTGTGCATCTCAATCTCAATCTCGAGATTGACTAATGGAGGACGAGCAGGACGTGTTGATTGATTGTTTTCCCATGCAAATCGCGGTACGAATTAATCAATGCTAATGACACTTTCCCACCGAGAGCTGCAGCCAACCAGAAACTGCGTCAAACGGAAATGTCTAGCCGAAAAGAAAGAAAGTAGACCGAAATGAAAAGAGTGAGAAGGAAAAACAAAGGATGTCCCTGCTACAAATCTACAAATTGCATTTTAAGCGGACTCTCATGTCTGCAGTGCAATTTTTCACCAAAACCTTTGAATCTTTTCTTTTCGAACGGCAGATAACCTTGATTTACGCCTGTCTTGTGTGCGTTAATTACCCATGAGATACTTAAAGCATAGATACGGATACGCACTGCCTGGAGAGGGCCGTATCTTAATCATGATTTTATGCTAATGTGTCGCAGCGTCTTGTAGCTGCCAGATTACAAGATACCGAACTGCGACAATTCAACTCTTGCCAACTCGAACGGGTATCCCACAGATACAGTCGACCAGTGTTGCCCATTTGGTTCCAAGCTGACTTGGAGAATTATTTGTTACTATAATGACTGGACACTACTTAAATAATATGCTTTAAATGTTAAAATTAATTTTGAAGATATTTAATATAAATCTTATTATTTTCTATTTTAATATATTAATATAAACTTCATTCTTTAGAGAATATCTGGGATTTCCCAAGAGTTTAAATTATAATTTTCTTTATGGCTAGTCTTAATTATTTTCCTAGACTAATATTAACGAATCCTCCTTATTTTATGGTTTAATACTTTCTAAACTTCTATGTTTCTTGGCTATTTTTTTCTTATAAATATGCTTAGGTATTTTTGGTGACATCATACCACAAGGATCCCCATACCATTGTCAATTATGAAGCAACCGCGCGGCGTCTACGTTTACGCCCACTTGGCTTCTCGGTTTTTTGTCCGTGTCAACCCTTTCGCCGTTCTGTACTCGTACCTTGACTTTGTTATCCTTTGCGTTTGCCATTTAGCATTTGGAATTGAGAATTTCGCAGCTACACCGGCTCCCGTGGCGAGTTGCTTTGTCAGCCGTCCGCTGCATGCAAGGGTTGCTTTGGGCCGCGTCCATTGCACTTTGGCTGGAAGGCTGGCGAAGTACATCTATAATTACGTCACCTTGCCGTGGCAGTCATGGGCCAAACAGTTGGGCGGAGTTTCGACCTGCTGGAAAGCTTTAAGGCCTCGCCTTTAAGACGGTCAACTCTTGTCGTAGGCCATACTGACCACAACTAAGGACGGACGAGACTCCCACTCACATGGCGCCCTGTCAATAAGCGGCTTTTGTCCAAGGAGAAGCCGGAGGAATCGAGTAAGAATTGCTCAAAAATTTATAAGCAGCTTGCTTGCGGGAAAAAGGAACTTTGGCAGCCCGCAGGGTTTTTCTTAGCCTGATTTATATGAGCAGCATAGATGGAGCCGCAAGTTGACACGTCCTGCGGTCAGGCCAAAAGATAATAACGCAGCACATGTGAGCCAGTCGTCCTGGCAGGACTTTCCACTCTCCAGTCACGGCTCTCCCTGGACCTTCGTTTTTGCTGATTTTTCACACTTGCCTGAGCCCTCTCAGCAGCAACAGCTGGCCCACTGCTGCCTCTTTTTTTCATTAACTTTTCGCTTCCGATTTTGGTCACGTTTGATAAGCTTCAACTAATAATTCATGAATGGGCAAGCTGTTGCTGCTGCTGCTGTTCTGCGATGATTTTTAAATATGATTTGAATGAGTTTATAAGTTTGTTTATTTATTTAACGTGAGCAGGCCACTGAAGCCATGGGGGATGGGCTATCCCCCGGGGGTGGTTTCGCCCTCAGTTCTCGGATTGATTGATGTCCTTGCCGGCTAACGGTTCACAGACAATCATTAGCTGCGAGTTGTCGAAGTCCCTTCTCGCCCCTCGAAATCGCTCAGCTGCCACGCCCCCTTTAACTGTGAGCTGGCGCTGACAGCTTGCCAAATTGTCTGCTGGAAATTCGTCTCAATACTCAGACACCGAGCCACGACCATGACGCATCATTAGCATCGAACAAGTATCTCATCTATAAGTTCGTTTATTTTGGATTTTATTTCGAAACCCTAGGCATATTGGAGATTCTCAGAAAGTCTTGTAGGGTATTTTCAAGCACATTCTATACGCTGAAAATTAAAGCATATTTCATATCCACACTTAAAGCAGTTTACCACACTTACCTTCGCAGTTGAAGAAAGGATAACAATCTGAAATAATTAAATATATATATGTGTATGTACATATATACTGCATTTTGGATAAATCATACTTACAAGGTGGTACATTCAGTGCTAAAACATCGCCTGTAAATGTTAATTGTTAACTTGATTTATCCAAGTAAGAGACGGTTACTTTTAAGGACTCACAGAATGGGGGCATCAAAGCTGAAAATACAATTCCCATTATGTTGCTTAGAATGATAAACACACAAAATCGAAAGAAATGCATGGTTTCCGGCTAAGAAAAAAAATTTAATTATTATTTTATTTAAAAATCGACTTCAGAAACCCTTAAACAAACAAGTGTATCTTTGAATTAAACCACATTTGGAAAATACATGCAAATCAGGTTACCAAAGCGAAGCGAATCGATGTAATAGACCACGTTAATTGCAATTTCATAGAAAGAATTCTATGGCTTACTTGAAACCAAGTAAACCAACGTCATCAGTCGCGTGAGGAAGATGAAGGTGAGTTGGGATAACCTCATCCTGCTGGCAATCCTCTGCTGTCAACTCTTCCCAACCGCTAAAGGTAAGGCGGTGGTTGTGACCAATAAAAACTGGGAAGACATTTTCGATTCCAATGACCTGGTGCTGCTCTGCTTTTATACGGATTGGTGCCGCTTTAGCCAGATTCTGGCTCCCATTTTTGAGGAGGCGGCGGCGAAGGTTCACGAGAAGTTCCCTGAACACGGCCGTGTGATCCTGGGCAAGGTGGACTGCGACGTTGAGCTGGAAGTGGCCGAAAGGTTCGACATTTTGAAGTACCCCACGCTGAAGGTGGCCAAGAGCGGACTGATCAGCCAGCAAGAGTACCGGGGCCAGAGATCCGTCGAGGCCTTTGTCCAGTTCGTGGAGCATCAACTATCCGATCCGATCATTGAGTTTCACAGCCTCAATGACCTCCATAACGCCGAGGTGGGCGATGGCCTGGTCATCGGGTATTTTATATCCAAGGATCACGAAGAGTACGTCAACTACCGCAAGGTGGCGGGACTTTTGCGCAAAGAGTGCAGGTGGGTTTTCTTTCTTTAATAACAAAGGCGATCATTAATGGTTAGAATACTTTGTTGGGTATTTGAAATTCCTTAAATATTATTTTCTTTTTAAATAACACAGGTTTATGGTGGGCTTTGGCGAGTTGACCAGGGATTTGCGTCCGCCCGGCAAGAATCTGCTGATCTTCCGCGGAGACCCTACTACGATTAACCACAAGGAATACTTTACTGCGTACTCGGGCAACATGACTAGCTTTAAAGACTTGACTTTCTGGATCTCTGAGAAATGCGAGCCTCTGGTGCGGGAGATAACCTTCGACAATGCCGAGGAGCTCACAGAAGAGGGGCTGCCCTTCGTCCTGCTCTTTTACGGCAAGAACAACATGGGCCCTGTTCAAGAGTTCAAGACAGTTGTCCGAGATCAACTGGCGAAGGAGAAGAGGGTTAACTTCCTGATGGCTGAGGGATCCCTTTTCGTTCACCCACTTTATCACATGGGCAAGTCGCCGTGCGATCTGCCATTAATTGTCATTGATTCCTTCCAGCACATGTTTCTTTTTCCCAAATTCGAGAATATTCACCAACCGGGAGTGTTGAAAAAATTTATCGATGACCTGTTTACTGGACAGCTTCACTTCGATTACCACATGGACACCTTTGTCGAAGAAGAGGCGAAGACAGAAATCGCAGCGAACGCCACCCTCTCCACGCCGGTTTTCCACGAGTCCAAGTTCAAGGACCTGGGGCCCTCCAAGCACCGCTATACCTTGCTCAACCGAACAAGGGACGAGTTGTAAAAGTTAACTAAAGCAATACCTAAGTCCGAAATGAATTTAAAATAGAAACAACACAGTGCTTATTTTGTTCTTAAAATGTACTAAATATATTTATATATCACAATAATTTATATTCATTTCCTTATTAACTTTGGAATGGATTCAGCAAACTTTGGCAAGACGTTTTATTTGTACCCTTTTAGCGCTGGTTTCTACCCTCACTGGCAAAATATAGTGATCCTGGCAAATTATTTTCGACTCCGGAAAAGAACTGCAAAAGAAGAGGAGATTTACATCTGTTTTCAATAGCTTGGATAATCAAAGCAACTCTGTGATTGCGCCCTACAGCACTAATCGTGAATTAACAGCACAGTTAACTGCACTATGCTTCTAATGTAAGTTCAGAAATATTTTAGGAAGGTCCTACCTGGCTTGGATTTGCTTTACAAATAGTTTATCTGGCTATATTTTTTGGGCCCTTAATAAATTAATAAATAAAATAATAGTAAAATATGAAATGCACATGTAAAAGTAAATATAAATAAACATTTACTATTTATATATCTGTTATATACATAGTATAAGTATATAGTAGTATAAGCTCTAAATTAAAACATGATATGAATGCGTCCTAGGCTGGGACATGAAATATTTTTCACAAACCATTCCCGGCCAGTGCAGCATTTAATGTCCCATTTCGGGAGGCTGTGACAAATCGAACACCCATCCAATATGGACATCTCATCAGGCAGTCCAAGGAATGACACGTGCCTCCACGATATTGAGGCTTCCTGGAAGTTCATCGCGATCCAGGACAGAGTAGTAGATTTCATTTGAATATGCCTGGCCGCAAGCTCTGGAGCGATGACCATATAAATACTAATAAACTCATTAGTCAAGCATCTTACAAGCAAATCGCACAGGTGTAGTGTACAGTGTGTTTCATTGTAATATAATAGCGTTTATAATTACAAAAGTGCTGTAAAAACTATTCTCTTGTAAGAAGCAAATTAAATTAAATGAAATAATAGAAAACAAACGAAATAATCTAGAATTCGTCCTCATTAAAAATAGCATCGCGCCATTTGCTTACCACTGTAAAGATCCGATTCTTCTCTAAGTTCTAGCCAGAATGCAATGCTGTATCCTCGAGGGAGTGTCCCAGCACTCCTTTCTGGGACAGCAGCCAAACACTCTTACTCCAATATTGTCATAATTAATAACATCTTTATGGTCATATGCCAGCGGACAACGAGCGTGACTCCAGATGAAGTATCTGCAGAGTTGCAGAGCTACAAAGTGCAGGTGCAAGTGCCTCTAATCAGCGTCAGCACAGCAGCGCGTGCCAGTCGCGTTGTCACCTGCACAATTACAGAGTTTTCCATAGTCGGGCAGCGCTGGTCTCCGAAAAGGCCCGACCCCAAAAATGGGGCTACGCCGAGAGTCCGCGCGAAGTGTCCGCCATAAATAACTGCCAATAAATGTCAGCGGTTTTGGCGCATTAACATAACAGCTAAGCCGAATTCGTTGACAGCTGACTGTTTTTACCGGCCAGCATCTTCCATCCCAGCATCCATCCATCCATCCGTTGGCTGCATCATTATTTCGCTGGGCACAATTGAAATAATCGCCTTTTAATCGCCTACGCCTCGACTACGGGCCTGGCTCGGCTCCAATTACCGCTGCAATCGTTAACGTTTCAGGCTGTCAGTCGAAGTTGGCCAAGACACCGAGCCAAAGAGCACCTTCAGCTGGAATCCGGGACTCATCATCGGCCAGGTCGACAATTGCCGCGGAAGTCACGTGCGGAAGCTTTAAAACTTTCTCGGTTTCAGTGTTGGCCGACAAACATGCGAGTTCTGAATTAGAGTCAGTTTTTGCTTCCGTTTTTAAATTGGTCACTGTCTTTTATTTTTGGGGAAATTAACCTAGTTTGCTTAAAGCCCCTCATATTCGTTCTCATATACCGATACTTAGAGAGAAAGGCAATACTTTTAAATAATATTAAGAACGAATTGGGGGAAAACCCGTAATTGTGCTTGTAAAATCTCTAATCGAGCCAGGGGTAAAAAATCTAGAGCATATTTTTTCCAGGATTTAATATATAATAACATGTTATACAAGCTTAAATGAAATGTATTCACTTAATCTGATTTATTTGTATTTATTGCTTTTCCCAATTTCTATTATATTATTAAAGATTTAAGGAAAAGATTGGGATCCCTGTTTCTAGGCCTAATGTTTAGAAAATACGTATGTTCAGCTAACAAACCCCTGCAGAAGGCGCTCTACCAATTACACTTGCCATTGCTTTGGCCCAATGTGTGATATTTCAATTAAAACTTAACGGCGCAAGTCATTAAACCGCAAATACAACATGTTAGTGGTAGCAGAGGGAAAACAAGAGGCCGCAAAAAGCTGAAATGTCACAGCAGACGGGCAAATATCGAATCGACAACTGCAATTTGAGAGAGCTCAACATATTCAAAGTTGTGCACGAGCGCGATTCCAATTTCATTTTGTGTGCTGCGACGGGCAAAAAGCATTTGGCCAACAACGGCAAATGGAAAAAACACAAACAAAACGTTTTTGTTTAATTAAATTAACAAAATACGCGTCGGATGAGCGGATGAAAAAGCGCAAAAAAACTCGGCTATTTTGCACGCAGGCCAGCACGCCAACACGTGTTGCAGAATTGGCCCAGAGAGCCTGGCCAAAAGAGAGACAGGGAGAGCACTCTCTCCAGTTCAGTCCAGTCCAGTCTTGGCTCAAAGCCCGCTCTTAAGGCCTTGCTATCTCTGTTCCACTCACTCGACCGGGTCGCCCTGTCTCAGTCGGGCCACCATTCCGTTGGTGGCCCCTCGCTCGCTCTCGCTGCAATTATCGCTCATGCGCCCTGTTGTCTCGCTCTGCCTCGCGTTGACCAACCCGTTCTGGCCAATAGGCAAAAAGCATTCAGGCCAGTGGGCGGGGCCTCCTCGGACCCTCGATGCAACGCGGTCGGGAGCCCTCAGCCAAAAGCCCAGGCCCAGAGCCAGGCCATCAGGCAAACCCTGCCCCTGCGCCATTGCAGCTGTCTGGAGAGTCTGTCAACCATTTGGCGTCCATGACCAAGCATGACGGCTATCCGGGGCTCTGGGTTCTGGATTCTGGCAGCCACCTCTGCTCCCGCATTCTGACAACTCGCTCCGAGGCCTCGGGAGTTTGTGGCGCCGCACTGCAGATGCTGCCGGTGCAGCCGCATCAGTTATCTGTCCCGCTGCGGTTTGTGGCGATAAAACTGCGCCATCATGCAGCTGGATGCGGATTTTGCATTGCGGTGCGGCTGCCACTGGAAACGTATTGTGCCTGTGTATCTGCAGGGCTTTCTAGCCTTTAATTCATTCAGAAAAATTACCTAAAACTCAGTATCTTTTGTTTTTGTTCTAAATTCAAGTAAATCAATAAACGAAACAGTTCTAAAAAAAAAGAATTATTTATTTTTTGTTACGAAAAAAAGTAATTGTATTTGAAAATATTCAAACTTGTTGTACAGAATGAACATGTAATTGAGAAGTAAGTTCTAGTATTTATTCTGATAACAAATCTAACAAAATAGATATTCTATTCATGTTATAATAAGGGTTATTTCTTTTTAAATGTTAACTTTAATACCCTTATAAAAGGAGGACATTTTATAATAATCAAATATTTGTAACTATTTATAATATTAGTTACAAACTGAAATTAAGTTAGCAATATTAATTGAAGCAATATTAAAGAAGCCTATATAATTAAAAGAAAACTTAAAGACGAAAACTCTGTTTATTTAAAAGAAGTATTATTACGTTAGGTTAGGTTAACCCGGACGAACATTAAAGGGCCTAGTATACGCCAATATGGCCATTAGTTGTCCGAATGGATGAGTATTGGCCTTGCCAATTTAAGTGGCTTTGACATCCTTAAAGTCCTTAAGATCCTTAAGATCCTCCTGGATGCATCTTTTAGTGATGCCAACTCTGTGGCAAATAGGTATCTGCTCCTTGCCCGTAAGAGAACCGGGAAATTACATATGAGATTATCCAGAAGTGCTATTATATTGACAAAGAATATTTTAGAAAAATATTGATATATTTTTTTGAATTAGAAATTTTTTTTTGTAAAAACGCAGCTCTGACTTGCTTAATTCGGAACAAATAAAAATGACTATGAATTACATACTATACCTTGTGTAATTTGTATACATAGTATGAAAATGGCTATCAAACATTTTCATTTTGCTACATTTTATGGTAGTAATTGCTTTTATTTCCATTTTCTAGTATTCAAAATACACAAGCACAAGTATTTGTTACTTAACTTAAATTTAAAACTAACTCAAATTGATCAAATAAATAATTTGCTTACATTTTTAATGAATGCTGTCAGTTATCAATTCCTAATGTAAGAATTTACCTTATAACTAATTTTAAGACATATGGTTATACATACATATTAATAGTGGCTTAAGTAATATAATAATTTATAATTTTAATTAACTTTGATCAGCAAACAAATGCCTACAATTAGGTTACAACTAAGATGTTCCTTAAATTAAGACGGATTAATTGCAGATATTATAAAGACCTCGGTTATCATATTTTTTCCTTTAGTTTAAATTCAGCAAATGATGATGCCTTTAAATTTTTTAGAATTACAACGTATAGGTCAATAATATCCCATTTACCTTCCACTCCCAAAAATAAATAAACAAAGCAACTATATTATCAATAATATGTGCAAAGACCATCAGAAGTGTGCTTATCTCCGTGGAATCGAGTTAAAATGGCTGCCTTTTATGCAAATACAAAATGGCTCTGATGACAGAGCAAACAAGGGCGGCGACAGTCGAAAGCCGATAACAAATTCATACTGCACTCAACTAAATGAAAAGCAGCACGAAAAGCCCATAAAAAATGGCACCTCGACAAGTGAGGGGTCATAAAAAATATGTAATTGCAGCGGGCGGGCAATTAGGTGAAATAATCAAATTAGCTGATAAACCGAAAGGGAAACTACTGGACATTAAATTCGCCGTCGGTCACAGAGAGACCTGTTCTGTTTGCTAAATGAAGCAATTTCCTAGTGATTCCAGCATGGAAAAGCCAGCAACATTCTTAACAAAGAAAACATATTTGGAATACTGCGATTAACTGCACTGAAAAACTACATTTCCAGAAAAACTCTTCTTCGAGAACTGGCAACCTTTTTATTTTGCTTTCCTTGTTAAGCAATAATGTGAGATTTTAAAAAATAACTTTTATTTTTTATTCCTGAAGCAATAAATTTAAAATCAAGATAAGATAAAGATGGGATATAAAAAAGATTATAACTAAAAAGCTGAAATTTATATTTATGTAGTCTGTTGTGTCTTTATTGGAATTTTAATATGTAAAATCATCAGGATTGATATTACTTATTTTTATTACTTATTACTTTATTATTACTTATTTTTATTACTTATTTTACTTAATATTTTTTAAATTAAAATCATAAATAAAAAGTTATATTAAACATGAGACATTATAAATATAATATATCTAAACGAAAATCATGCTAATTTTGCGAATAAGAATAATAATAAAAGATTAAAAGAATAATTGTAATAATAAAAATATAATAATAAATAATAATAACAATTAGAGTATTAATAATAATAATAATAATTCTTGGACATTAATTAAGATCAGTACACTCAAGTGGCGTTGCGATACCAAGCACGTGCTTTTTAGGGTTAGGTGTTAGTGGGCGCGTTAGGAAAAAGTACAAGTCATTTGCAAGTTGGTTGAATTAAAAGGTTTTAATAATTCTATTAATAATAATTGTAATTCGAATAAATAAAATATGAAAATTAACCTAAAAAATCTGTTTAAGAGTTATTTTAAGACTTTATCATTTAATGAGTAGTGTGTTATATATTTGATTTTTGTTTATTTGTAACAAACATTATTCTTTTGTATTTTTAATAGACATATATACATATATATATATCAATCTTATCATTTAAAATCTAAAAATCAAGTTTCTGTCCCTATTTTTCCCTGTGCTGGTACATTAAGTTCTGCGTCCCCCAGGTGGATGGGCCCAATTGCATTGATTAACTAAATAAACGGCCTTCCCAGGCAGCACTTGCATTTTAATTTCATTTATTTCGACCTTTTTCCCCGAGGAATGGCTGCAGTTGCAGTTGCAGTTGACACAGCACCGAACTGAGCCAAAAATCTGCTGCTGCTGCCTTTTTCCCACCCGCCGCCGCCTGCGACACATGTCCGAGCCCATAAAAAATGCCTTGTCAGAAGTCCAAACTAAAACAAAAAAAGAATACAGCAACAAAATAAAAAATTAAAACAAGAGAGGGGAAAAAAGGAATACTCGCAAAAAAAGATGCCAATCGAGGGGCGAGCAGCGAAAAAAGAAATAAACCAAGTTGCTCCAATAAAAATTCCACCGCCTTCGCCTGCATGCCGCTCTGCTCGCACTCTCGCGCCCTCTCTGTCCCGCACGCTCTCTCCCGTTTTTGTTGGCTTCTATTTTTTTTAAGAGCGCCTCGCCGCTTTTTCCCCGGTTGCTCTTGAGCTTGGTTTACACTGCGTATGAGTGAAATTTTTTCAGTGCCGCCGCCTGAAATGAATATGTGCGATTATTAGCCGCAAAAAGTGTATTTCGCTTTTTGTTTGCCACTTCGCCGACTTTGGTAGTTTTTGCGGATTTTTAATTTGAATATTACATGTATTAAAAACTCATTACTACGCGTGGTGCTTCGCCATCGAAGTTGGTCAATGGGCTAATGGTCGCCGGATGCGTCTTTTTTTCGTGTTTTATCTTCTGCGGAAAATTATGCATTTGGGGGATCGGAAAGAAGACATTAAATACAAGTATATTCTTCATTTGATATTGAGATTAAAAGCTAAGAAATTGTAAAAATTATAAGGCAAAGTTAACATATCCAATAGTTATTTCTGAAAGGCAACTAAATTAAGATGCAGCAAAAATGATTCTCAACAATTCAATGCAATTACAACTTAACAACAACTCAACATCAACCCGACACCAACGCACCAACATAGCAACAACAACTCAACAAAGTTCCAATAACTTAAAAGAGAGATTTAAAAATGCTTATATAACGAAAGTAATTTATATAGATCGACTGAAGCTATCATTAATACAATTTGAAAAGCAAAGAAATTGGAAAAATATATACAAAATATATATATGTATATCTAATGGTAATTTTTTAAAGGGAAATAAATTTGATTCTTAGCAATTCCACAAAACCTCGACAATATAACAACATATAAACAACAACATTTGTATAGAAACACAAGAACAGCATAACAATAACAACTAACCTGAAACTTAATAACAACTCTACAATGTAAAAGCAAAAACTCAACAAACTTATCAGCAACTTAATATGAGCCTAACAAAAACTCAACAACATAACAACAACAACTCTCAACAACGAAAGATGTTTCTTATTTATAATATTTAAAACTGGTATAATGCTTTATTAACGAAAGTAATTTATGTACATGCATAGATATCGACTGAATACATCATATAAATTACATTATTTAATATTTAATAAATACATAATATGTTAAACATAGATAAAAAAATATCAATAAGAGTTTATTTATAAATTACTATTAGGTAAGATATTTTGAATATCTATATTTTATATGTACAAATTTGTAATACCCCCTTGATTCTAGTTATAATATAGTATAGTACCACGAATATTTGCATTTTATTTTTTATTATAAAGTTAACTTTTTCCTCTTTACAAATTTAATTTAATGACTGGAAAATAGCTCATATCTGTGCAATTTTGTCCATAAATTTAAAAATGATTCATTGAGGGATAGTTAATAAATCAGCTTCTTATTATTGATTAATTCATGATCTCGCCTTCATTGACGGATATGAACTTTCATTTTTAGCCATTATACCGCCCCCGACTTTTTTCCCATAAAGATTTAGCCATAAAAACGGGCGCAGCACTCAACGCAGAGCGTGCAGCGGGCAACGTGCAACGTGCAACATGCAATATGCTCATTCATGCTCAAAGTCAAGAGAAAAGAAAAGCCACTCAAGCAAAAAGGCCGAAATCAAATCAAAGTTGCTCAAGAGACGACGACGGGCCGGCAAAAAGCAAGAAGCAGGAAAAACCACAAACAATTTTTTTGAGGAGCAACAGAGAGCGAGCAGGAGGTAGCGACAGAGAGAGAGAGAGCGGTCTCAGTATTAAGAGCGGGAGCGAGCAAACTTGTTTTTTTTTTTGCCCCACCGAAGGCGACAGTGGAGCAGCAGAGCAAATGGAGTAAAAAAGGTGCTGCGCAGGCGTCGCCGTCTGCCCCAGAGCCTCTCCCCACGCGGGAGCGAGCGAGAGGGAGCGACTCGCTCTCCCTCGCCGGAGCGCGCGTGGGAAAGAGAGAGGGCGCTCGCGCTGCGATTTGGCGCGAGTGCGAGGCATTTGAATGCTTTTTTTCGTGGCCGCACTCAGCATTCGAGTTCGGAATTCTTGCGAGCTTGGCAGCAACTTTTTGCCGCTGCTCGCCGAGTCAGTAGCCCGTAGTCAGCACCAGCCAGCAGCCAAATTAAACCTGGCCCAAACCCAAGTGGCTGGCCACTGTCCACTTTCGCGCGCGCGTTCCAGCCAAGTGCACTCCGCTGCAGTTCTGGTTCGGTCCCCGAGTTCGCGACTTTTTGCCAGGAATTCGGTGTTCTGTCGCAAGTGCAATGCATTTTCGCCATTCCGCGAGTGCAGCTGTATCACAATTAAAATCGAGCCTCGAGTGCAGTTGCAAATTGTGATCGTAACACCCTCAGCCCCCCTCTCCGAAAAAGGGTCCCGAATTGGCCAAGTGTCAACGCATTCGAGCCAGCGATAAACGTGTTTCGGTGCATTGCTGAATAATTACGTTAATGATCCCCCGATTACGATCTCGATCAGCTGGGCGCGGATCAAGTGAATACTGCCAGTGAACGAATATCGATAAATATCGAATTGCAAGAGTGCTAAATACGACTATTATCGGATTATTGGTTGATGCTATAGCTTTACCAAGAGCAACGTTAAAAGTAATTGCCAAATGGTTAAATATATTTACAATTAACTAAATAGTAACACAAAAATCACAATATATATTTTTAAAAGTATATTAAAAATGTCAAATTAAAAAAAGGCTAGACAAATGGCAATAAAGCATTTGTAGAAAGCCATAAAAAATCTTATGGATATAATTTTGATAGCAATTCTTTGCCAAATGTTTAATGAAAAAATGTTTATTGTAGATATGTTCCATATTTACTTTTTGAAGTAATAACCGGCGTTAAACACGATGTAAATAATTAAATTTTAAAATGTAATAGATGAAATCATTGAAATTAAATAATATACAACAGTATTTCTTTCTTAAAACAGTTGAAAAATAACAATTAATGCTTTCCTAACCTATCTTAAATACAATAATTGTCAATTGAGAACTATCATTTCTCTAAAGCTAATGCAAGCTGATTATCAATTTTTTTACTGCAGAAATATGTATTTATTTATTTAAGTCAGTAGAGAAAAACTCATCACTCACGCAATATGGCAAACTATCAAATAATTTGCAGAATTTTTTTTTAAATACATACAACTTTGTACCAACTTTATGTGGTATACTGATCTCTCACTAATTTTATTCTGAATCCTCGCTAACCATTTGACAATTTTCGTTAGGTGTTTGTTGAAGAAAGTGATTTAAACAATTAATGGATAATAAAACTACTTAAATCAAAAGTATAAGCTGTGTGAAAAGCGTGTTTTGAGTGCCCTTAGAAGTGGATTTCGATTGGGAGAAACCGAAGGTGCTTAAATGATTATGCATGGTACCTGGTACAAGGGACCTCAGTTGGCGCATCATCCTCACGGCAGCACCCACAGCCACAACCACAGCGACTACCACCAGTTCCGCTCGTACCCCTCCTTCGTTGTGACGCCCTATCACGATGGCCATGTCCAGGGCCCGGCCACGCCCACTCCCTGCCCGGTCCCGTCAACGCCCTGCAATGGTCCAGGTCCACTCCCAGCACCTGTCTGCCAAACCGGCGGCCACGGGTCGCCTATAATTGTCGAGGGTTCCTTTGCCGCCGCTGCCGCTGCTGCCGCAGCAGCCGCTGCTAGTGCCGCCGCATCCGTTACCGTCGGAGGAGCTAGTGCCACACCCCTGCTGCCCAGTCCGCCCATCAAGATCGAGCAGGTCTTCGGCGAGCCATCCGCATCCTCGCTGGGAGCCGTCGTCGAGGACTACGCGCTGAGCCTCGACTGCTCCGTTGAGCACACTTTTCGGGTGAGTGCTTCTAAATAAGTTAATATTTACTTTAAACTTAAATATCATAAAGTATATAAAGTATATCCATACGGAATCAGCTTGACATTAAATGGTTACATGCGTTAAATTGGTAATACAAGCAAAATTCATCCAAATCGACAAAACATTATTATAAACTGTTTATATATTCTTTTTTGTTGATATTTATAAGGTGTTAAGGTATAAAAGAGCGAATATATAATATGTAACATTCAAATGGTATATTTGTTTTCATTAACTTCATCAACAGTCACCTCTATCTAGCAAGGCTCGTTTTTTTTTGTGATTGTCAATCGTCTTTATCGTTAGATTAATAAGCGAAAACCTTATAGTAGACTTTATATTCTTGTCAGAATAGTCTCTAGCACTTAAAAAAAAAGAAATAAAATAAAATTAGGGATTTTAGACACTCTTTTAAATATAATAATGTTTTTTGGCAGAAGGAAAAAACTAAAAAGAAAATATAATAGTTGTTGTATTTAAATAAAAAGGGAAATATTTATGCGAATTTTATTAGGTTATTATTATTTAGAATTACTAGAAGAAAAAATACATGCTTTTGATATCAATATCTATAATCTATCTATATCAATAATATGACGTGGCCTTTTCGAATTAACTCAATTTACTGCTGCGCGACTTGGAGCATTACTAAGCAAGTATTTGATCATTGCACAAAACTTCCATTCAGAAAATAGTTTGTTTTTGCCGAACTATTAATTTATTACACTTAATGCAAACCAAAGATATAAATATTTATATTTTATATAAATTCTTGATCAGCATCACCTGACGAGTCGATCTAGCCGTATCCGTCTTTCAGCTGCTAAGCAAAGTAGTTTCTCAGTTTATCGGGTTGATACGTTCAGTTCAGTACTACAGTTAGTGTATATATAGTATGTCGGAACAGACAGGAAACGATTCGCTATACTTTTGTCGACTGTATCTTATAGTTGTTATAGAAACGATTGGGTCAAATTAGCTAATGTTTGGATTTTTGTATGTATATATAATTGACGAACTTTGCTACACTTTGCTAGATACTAATTATTTAGTTTAGTTAGTTTCCTTTCTTTGTTTTATTATACTATTAAATAATAATAATAATGATTAGAAAAATGAAAAAATATTGTAACTAGTTTTCTTTTTAAATATGAGAAATAGTTACTCCATAACCGATATATTTGTAATGTATTTAAGCTTGTTATAAATGATTAGGTTGCCTATTTTTAAATGTAGTTAAAATAATTTAATGTGCAAGATATGCTGTTGTACTTAGTACTGTTGTACTTAGTCCTGATAATACAATTTATTTTATAAGTTGATTATATTGAATTTCAATTAGTTTAGTAAAATAAAGTTGAAATCGCAAATATTTTAGTTGCGAAGTTGTATTTGTATTTATTTTTTTTAGAACTTTTTCTTGTTTGATGCCTTTTTGTTTTTTTTTTTTTTCGTTTGTCAGAAGACAAGTACATATAAATTATAAACATAACAATGATTAAATATCGTGTAGGCGTTCTTATCTAAATAAAAGCTTAATCATAGCATATACACTTGGTATTATGTCTTATATTTTATGGCGATGCTTGGCTTGATTTTCGTTCAGTGTATAGATAATGTTATTATGTCAAATTATTGGTTAGCGTCCCCATTGGAGCAGCTGCTGCACTTGTCTCCCTCCCCAGTATCCACTCGCTTCACGCAACCCCGGGAAAGTGGGCGTGCTCCAAATCAATTTCCATAAAATCATCCAATAACACTTAAAAGCCAAACGGGGCAAAAAGCGGCACACACAAGTGGCAAGCGAGTGGAAAAAAACACGAAAACAAACACGCCCCCAACACGAAGAGCGCTTCAAAGAGCATTCTCTCTTTTGGGGGAAAGTAAGAGAGCACAGTGCTTTCGAGTCTTTTTTCGGGGGTAAAAGGCTCAAGCTTGGCACTGCTTGGCTTTTTTATGGGGGGTGAAAGGATACTTTTTGCGGTCCTGGTTCGTGCACAGGATACGCCATAATTGCCAGGCTTTCAAAGCTTTTCGCAGACTAATGGCAATTGACTTGATGACTCCCAAGTGGCTTGAAGGCAAAGAAAGGATATTCAACAGGTGCATAAAGGACTGAAGAAGATTAAGGACTTGGCAGGCCACTTGTTGATTGAAATAAAGTTATCTATATTTAGATTATTATAATAATTTCTTAACAGTAATAATTTTGCTATATGCTTTTACTTTAAAATAAGCTTCCAAAGGTTAAAAACTTAATTACTTATAATTATTATAAGACATACTATTAATTTTAATTTTTTTTATTAACGCTGAGTGTATCCTAAAGGCCAATATCATGGGCTGCTCTTGCTCCTGCTCTTTTCTCAATGCAAAATGAACGCACGTTCCTTACGTTTATCAGGAAAACCCCATCACCTCTCTACACCCACTGGCAGCCTCCCCAAGAAAATACACGCTTAAGGAGCCCCCAAGTATGTGTGGGCTGCCAGCAAAGGGCATCTGAAAATCCTTGAACATAAAAAGAAAACATGAAGCCAGCAGCCCTGCACTTGCACATAAAAACATATGCTCCTGGACAGGATTTAGTTTTGGGAAGAGAGTCCTCGCCACTGTCCGCGCAAAGTCGACTGCGACGTCAGCTGCACTGCCGCTGCTGCTGCTGCTGCGCTGCAAGTGCAACTGCAACGCAGTTGTTGTGGGTGGCGGTGGCACAACGCTCAGTTTATTCCTGTCCATCGTATTTCTTTTTAAGCAAATCGGCTTAGGAGAGCATTGCCGGAAAGTAATCTTAATATAGTTTTGAAATCTACCAGAACAAATAGATGGAAGGAGGGCGGAGCGTAAGGTCAAGCGAATTGCCTGGGAAAATAAATGCTTGAAAGACAAAGAAAGAATGTGGTTTATTCTTAATACTCAAACTATATGATGACTGAAACAAATAATTATTTATTAGGAAATATAAAATACTAATAGGTTTATTTTATTCTCTCTAATATATTTTACTCTTAATCTCAATTAACTAACAATTTATAGCATTATTAGGTCTTGGTAATTTTCTTTTTAATAAATATGTCGGAATATGGTTTAAAAACTGTTTATAAATGAAATAGAAATCAAGCTGTTTACATACAGGGTATTATAGAGACCTTATAAGGTTAAAAGGCAGTGGTCTGCATGGCCCTATTCTGCGGGTCTCTGCTGCCGCTCTGCCCACACACGCTCGTTATCAACATTCGCGCGGCAAACTAAAGCACAGCATTAGTGATGTCCCATTGTCATGTTGTGTCTAAGTTGAGCTGTTTTTAGCCATAAATAGTAATAATAGTACTAAATAAATAATAAACTGTAGCTATTTTTTGTTTTTATCTCTAAGCAGTTCAATTATTTTCTCACACACACAAATTTTGTTCGTAATTGGAAATTTTCCTTCTGAATTTAAATTTAAATATTTTTAAAAGCAATGCACAAAGTAGTTCCATTCCCGCTCTTATGACGTCTGTGAATATTACAAAATTACCCAATCAAAGGTCAACCCCTGATAGTTCTTATATC
This sequence comes from Drosophila kanapiae, assembly GCA_008042475.1. NCBI lineage: Eukaryota > Metazoa > Arthropoda > Insecta > Diptera > Drosophilidae > Drosophila > Drosophila kanapiae. The sequence continues at coordinate 265,982 of VNJM01001606.1, forward strand.
CCCCAAATAAACTCGATCTTGTTTCGCCTTTGGAATACACAATACTTGAGGGATACTCCCGTGCCTCACAGACGCAGCTCCATTTAAAGGGAGAAAAATTGCAGCGGATAATAGAAAAACATTCCGAGAAATTGCACGGCGAGCGCAGCGCCAAGCACAACAACGAGCTTCAGCTGAGCAACAAAAAAAATGGGGGGAAAAAGGGAAATAATATAAACAAAATGAAGGAAAAGAAATTGGCGCTCGTGAAATGTTAACGGGGCCAGGAGGACGCTCAGCAGGACGCTATAGCTCGGCGGCTATATCTACGGATATGGCCAGGGCAGCGACGCCGGCTGAGGCAGCGGCGCCGGCAGCGACGCGAACAGCGCTGAATGTTTTCGTCCTTTCTTCGATGTGTCGTCGCCGCGCTTTCCTCTGCTGGCATCTGTACGAGTGTGTGCCTGTGTGTGTGTGTGAGTGTGCCAGGACATCACACGGTTTCGCTTTTCTTTTACAACTTTTTGTTATTATTTCGTTTTTTGCTCGACGCCTGCAATGTATTTCTTTCAGTTTGCTGGCGTTTTTTGCTTCATGTGCAAGAAAAAATACCATTTTACTTGGCTTTTTTATGTCCGCGTGTGAGTGTGTGTGTGTGTGCGTGTGTTTGTTACTGCTGCTTTCCCGAGCTCTACTTCTTGAGTTTCCTTTTCGCGCGCGCCATTTCGCTGCTGCTCTAGCTAGTCCTGCTCCTGCTCCTGCTGCTACTTACCCGTACAACAAACATGGCCATAAGTCGCCGGAGCTCGCTTCCGCTCTGTCTGTTTTCCTTTTTCCCAGCCAGCAGCTGCCTCTGCCTCGGTCGCTGTCTCAGCCGGCGTCTCGGTCGCCTCGCCGCTGCTGCGACTGTTGCATGTGGCAAGAGTTTGTTGCCTTTGGCGGGACTGCAGCCGTCGTTGTCTTCAGTTCGCTCGGGCTTGGCCAAATCTATTGGTCGCGGTGCCGCGCTCGCGTCCGTATCCGTATCCTTGCCCGTGCCCGTGTCCATATCCTGTTCCTTGAGCGACCACTGCATGCCAGATGGCGCCACACTCACCATAGGCAGGGCTGCAGGACTGCAATTAGGACTGCAATAGTCTCAAGGGGGAGGTGGAGTTAGTGAAGAGAATGCTATCCCAGACCTAAGACAGAGCTCTAGTTGTGTCATATAAATATCACGCATACGCCAGCGCAGAACTATCTATTGTCTTATATTTACTCTTCGGCTTAACTCAAAAAAGAAACGAATACAGTCAAGGCTTTTATTCTTTATGCATCTTTCAGGCAACCTTTTTAGCTATCTTATGTTTCTACTGGAACTTTGCTATAACTTAACAAATACCTTGAAGCACTGAGTAAGGAGAACACTGTTCGTACAGAAAATATCAGCAAAGGTCCTTCCAAAGGTTACATGAATAGTATTGACGGTTTTTTATATAACATGTATAGCTTTATATCCTTTAGTTAATTCAAATTTATAAGTCATTATGCTCAGTATCCGAGCTACTAGAAAATAAAGGCTATAAATAATTCAATAAGAAGACAGTTTTTCTTATTTAGGGCCGCTTTCTAACATCTTTGTTAAAATTTCGATCAGAAGAAGTCCCGACTAAGAAAAATCGGCGCCCATAATGTTAATAGGAGAGATAGGCTTGACAAGGACCCAGAATCCTGCCAAATCTTTTCCGGCTCGGAAAAACAACAGCTGATTTCCGATAGCCCGGTGAAGAAGAAGAATGGATTTATGTACAGCAACTCTGTGATTTCGGTTTATTTCACAATTATGTAGTATACAAAAATAATCGATAATTCACAGCACTGTTAGTTGCACTATTCTAATCTTTTACGTTTAGATACATGTTAGGATTTGCTTTACGAAAAGTTTATCTGGTGTCTATCTTTCCGGACAGACATCTCTCGGGCACTTTGCCAGTGCCACTCACAAATTCTGAAAAAAGAAGTAGCATTCATTAAAAAATATATATTTAATTATGTTTCTTAAGATAAGTAAAAACATTTAGCTAGGGGGAAAACTTAAACTTATTTTCCCATCCTGCTACTCAGTTTATATTGCCATCTATTTTACATAAACCTTCATTAGCTTTTATTTGAAATCTTACTACAAAAAAAGGTTCACATTTTATGAGCTTAGATACACTTAGATTCTTCCACAACAGCTCTTTAGATTTAGCCAGGCTGATGTGGCTTTTGGCTCCGTCTCAAGTCCCGTCAAATCTGAAAGGAATTGCCAAATGCTGTTATTCTTGTCTACGCCTACAGCTAGCGCAAGCACACAGGACCTCTTAAGAAATGTGCACAGCCCGCTCCTTACACCAACACATACATATTCTGGCGAAAAAAATCAAAATAATAAAAATCACAAACATGAGCAAACTGTATAAAAGAAAATCAATCTGGCACACAGCCTCGCCTCGCCCCGCCCCGCCACTGGTCGCGCAAATTCAGCTTTATTTTCCATTTCTATTTTTGCCATTTCTTCGCTTTTCTTGCGAGAAAATGCTGCAGTGCGCGCTGAAACTGCAAATGTATGTCTTTATAACGGGCAGTGTGCATACTGTGCACAAAGGGCGCTTGGGGTGGGCGAGGGGAAGAATTATAAAAAATAAAAGAGGGGCGGAAATAACAAGAAGGAGCGGAAGCAAGAGCAGCGGAGCTTGAAGGAAGGTTACGAGGAGCAACAAAACATTCACAACACACAATGTGTTCTTGTGTGTGTGTGTGTGTGTTTTTGTGTGTGTGTCCTTACACATACCTTTGCCAATATATATGTATATATGAAGCATTCGCGCGCGCTCGCCATTTTCTTTTGCCTTCAGCAGCTGCACTTTGTGTTCCAGTCGGGACTTCTCAGTTGTTGCAGGTTATCCCACGCTCGCTGACGGAGACGGAGACGCAGACGGAAACGGAAACGGACACACGGACAAACGGACGCACACACGGACACACGGAAGCCACCACACAAAAACACGCCCAAGAGACCAACTAACAAACACCCCAAGCTCACAAACACACAAATCCTCCCGCTTATCAGTCTTGAATGAAGGTGCAGAAAATGTTTGGCTGCAACTTTAAGTGGCGTATACGTGATATTCCGGCCGTTCATCGTGGCGTATACGTGACGTGGCACAATAGCAAAAGTCTCACTTGACTATTTTCATCCGCAGTGCGAACACAATCCGACTTGTAACATAATAAGAAAGAGAAACACAAGTAAAATAATTAAATGAAGTAATGCTGAAGTTAAAGTTCCTCGACAAAGTGCAAAACCCAAACCGAAATCGATATATAATATATATATATATATATAAAGAAAAGCATGTAATCTTCTACAAAAAACCAACCTAAATTGCAACGGAAAGTTCCTATCACCCAGTGCAAACTACTAATACATATGTCATAAGCCCCATAAATAAATAATTCCCTTTAATGATTAACAACAAATATATTTAAAATATAAATCAAATCGAATGAGTTATTCAAAAATAAATATCGGATATGTAAACATTTTACACTGCAAAGCCAAATAAAAAAGAAAATGCAGCATTTGACGGATAACTTAACACCATCCATGCCCACAATTTTGGATATCGCGACCAGCCGAAAAACAAAACCCAAGCGCCGGCCACAAAATGAAACAATCAAAAATGAAAAGTAAACAAAAACCGGCCATCTGAGCAAATAAATCAAAACGCAGCAGACACAGGGACGGGGGCAAAGCTCCATCGAAATGTTTACTAAACAATAAACAAAACAGCAAACCGTCAGCGGAAAAAAATAAGCGACAACATATGCAACTAAAAGCGAATCCCTACACATGTCCATCATGAGTAACACCATAAAACTCATAAAAAAAGATCGAAAAAATAAAGTAAGCGGCCAGCCGACAAAAGTTTTTCAAGGTCGTCGTTGGTGGCAAGTTTCTGGTGGCAAATCATTTCTATTTGTTTCAATTTCGTGTGCATCTAAAATAAAAAAAGGGGTAGAAGCGGAAAAAGTTTTAAAGTGCATGCCGCCCCCGAAAACCATCTAAAATGAAATAAAAGTTAAGCCAAAATAAAAAGACATCAGATTTGGTTCGGAAACTTTTTGTTTCCCCCTGGCTTTTCAACGTGCATGTGTGTGCGTGTGCGGTGTGCTGAGTGTGTGTGTGGGGGAAAATCAAACACACTGTGCTTCAGTTAGATAAATTGCTGTAAGCGCGGGGCTTTTCCTCTCACCGAAAACTCCACACGAAAGTGAAATCGTCGAGCGGGAGTAACAAAAAGCGTTGCCTACATTCGAGAGCAGCCGAGTTTGTTGTCATGCACGAACTCATTGGCAAATACGGCCATCCGGACATGGACACGCTGAAGGATCAGCTGAAGCGTGGCAGCTACATGGCCGCCCTTGGTACGCCCACCCCCGGCGTCGCCGTTGCCGTATCCGCGCCTTCGCCCTTCCTAATGCCCGCCGAGTTCTACAAAAGCCTCTTTGCCAGCGCCGTTCTCCAGCAACAAAAGCATAACAAATTCTATAGCGGAACGCCGTCACCCAGCCCTGCCCCCGACTCCTTGTCGTCACCATCCCGCTCCCAACCGCCTGGCAATTTGTTATTTTCCACGGCGGTCCGCCAAGCGGAGAATGGTCAGGTGAAGATGGAGCCAGAGACAGAGCCGGAGCTGGAGCAGGAGCCGGAGCTGGAGCAGGAAGATGCCGGACAGGAAGACCGAAAGCCCGTCATCCAACCGAACCCCGCACAGAATGTTAGTATGGGCATGTGAGAAGAAGTTAATGAAGGGTCATAAATGGGATTTCAAGGGGTTTACTTTTGATTATTTTGGGATGCCCGTGAACCCAAATAAAGCAGGGCCTTCCTGTGTCTACTCTCGCTTCATGTGTAATTGAAGTTCACTGTCTGTTGTAACCCTTGGTTGACATTATAGGTCCAACAATTGAGAGCTTAATTGTCACAGGAACTTATAACTGTTCATCCTTAAATTGGTATATTAAGAGGAAGGGAGGGACTTGTATCTAGTAATTAAGGTATCATGTTAAAACCTCGATGATCCTGATAACAACGCTTTAGGTTGAAGAAAAAATTAAACTTGTTTATTAAATATATTTTCTATTGAAACATGAATTTCTTTGATATTTTCTGTATAGTTTAATGTATGAAATCTTTTTTAATTGATTAATAACGTTATTGTGAGTTTTGAGAAGAAGTCATTTTATAAAGAGCTAATATTAACTACTTACTTTATGCCATTTGTTGTATCTATTCATTTATAAGGACATTTTAAGAGTAAGTAAGCTTCGGCATTAGATAATTGCATGGTTTTAATTAATTATCTAGGAGTATCCAAACTTTTAAATGGTTTTCTATTAATTTAAAATTGTCATTGGACGTTCAATAATAAATAAATTTAATACATTTAAACTGTCAGTTCCGATTCTACAAGATTTATTTGGTTTCAAGTGTGTATATGAGGAGAAAGAGTGGCCTTAAAATATAATTTTACCAGCTTATGTTTATGCAATTATTTTTATTTTTAATATATTATAAAATATAAATTCTAAAGATTCATTTTAAGGGGAAAGAAGATTATAAAATTATTGCTAATTCCATTATGCTTCAGTTAAAATACAATTTCAGTTTAATGTTTTTATTTGTATTTTAAAAATATGCAATTGACGAAAACCTTTTACTTTATTTTGGGCAATTTGCATACATTTATAAGAATATAAAATACCCCCAAACCAACACGTTACACGGTATGCATGTCATTAAAAAACCATTTCTTTTTTTTTAAGCTTTCTCAATACATTAACCAACGAAATTTACAAATGTTTGACGAAACCCCTTTTTTTCACACAGTAAAAACAAACCATTTTTCATTGCAGAAGCCCCTCAACAACAACAACAACAATAATAATAATAACAACAACAACAGTGGCTATTCTTGGTCAAGCAGCAACAACAACGAAGTCGTCAGCAGCCATCCCACAACGCCACCGACGCCGCCCCACGAGACGACTCCAGTGTCCGCAATTAATTTGAATCAAACCCAACCCGCATCACAGACGCGTCCAAACTTTGGCAGCTCCATAAAGTCACCACCGTCAGAGCCGGACGCGGTTAGAGCCGCCGCCGCCACGTGTAAAAGTCAGGAGAACGACTCGACTCCGCAGTCCAACCCCAACTCCAATCAGAGCTCCAACTCTCATCCCCACGCCCTGGCCCACCATTCCCACTCCCACTCGCATTCGCATTCCCATCAAAACCCCAATTCAAACTCAACGGCCGCCGCTGTGGCCGCTGCTGCTGCCGCCGCCGCTGCCAATATGCCGATCGGCGGCGTCCAGGGCCAGAATCCCACCCAGGGTCTGGTCCATTGGATGAGCGCCGTGATGGCCGAGCACATGACCGGCCAGACGCACCACGATCCCAGTGCCGTGGGCATGCACTACATGTGGAACGGCAACGTTGATGTGAGTATGCCCGAAATTACATACTATAGGGTGTGGAATGGGAGATGTCTCACACACACACTTGAAGAATTGTACCCTGTAAAGGGTTTAAAGAAAAGTTCAGAATTTATTTTGATAATCATAATAATAATTAAGGTAATCCTTAAAATGCACTTAAAATCGGCAGCTAAACAATTATTTCTGACAGTGCCGCAACTTTCGACTTGTCGCCGAAGTTTGTCTTGCAGTTTTTTGGTTTCTTTTCATGGACTAACTTTCCGGAGATAAAGCAAGTGTGGGAGAAAATGGGAAAATTACGGAGAAGGGAAAACTTTTCTAGTTGACTCTGCAGTTGGCAGTTGCAGCCACTGCAGATCCAGTGGCCCTGGTCATAATTAATATGCAAGCAAACTTGCCCAGCTAAGTGAATTAAATGAGTGATAGCTGCCTGTGAAAATTAAACGCGGAAGCCCTAATTGGATTGCTGTCTAATTTTATATATTTTTTCCAGATTTTTATCTGATCTTCTAGTTTATTTTTTTCTTAATTCGTCGCGTTGTCCTAGCAAAGTTGTGGAGCCTGATTCTAGGACTTCTTGTGACGGCTGGGAAGCTGGCCAGAAAGTTAACCAAAGTTCAGCTGGCAAAGACAACGACCTTAACCCTCCAGTGCCGGTCCAGGTGAACTCTGCTATCGAACCCATTTCCAGTGACTTGCCAGCAACCCTTTTTTTCAGTTCCAACGACAATTCGTTACGCCGCCAACTCAGACTCCCTCCCAGCTGTCCGTTAACCCACAGCACCCACTCCCAGTTGGCCTGCACTTTCACTGGGCAGAACTTGGGGCCAACAACTGCTGGTTTGTCCGTCCACTTGGCCAAAGCAGCCCCTTCCTTTCGGCCCGAGCAGACGCGACGCTGAAAAAATCCTTTTGAGCTTCGGCGACTCCTTCTCCTTCTGCCGCACTTTTTCCCTTTTCGTATTTTTTTCTGTTGTTTTGTCTCCTTCTGCGAATTTTTAGCAAAACGCTTTGCTTTCTGCTCGCGTGCCACGGTGTGTAAAAAATCTTACATTTTTTCCTTCCCCCTTTTTTCTGCGTTTTTCAAGATGTAAACAAGTTTTTCTTTGCGCGACGCGTTAAACATTGTTTTGTTGGTGTTTTTCACCCTTCCCCCCTTTTTTTGCCGCGCTTTTCATTTGCCTTTTCTTTGTTTTTCTACTTTTTGCTTTTCATTGAGCTTCAGCGAGTTTCCGAAGTATTTTTTTGTAAGGAGCAGCGAAATTATTGTTTTGAATGGAGAGTGATTGTCTCCAAGGACGACGGCGACGTGTCCAGGCAGAAAGGTTACCTTGGTTGGCTGCCGCGCTCATCACTGCCGCTGAATGGACTCGTTAGCGAGTCCGGGAAAACCCATTTAAAACTTTGCTACACCCGCACGATTCTTAAAGGATATTCGTAGTTAATTAATTTTTAAAGTTTAACAATGACCTCCCCCCTTGACGCTGCGTCAACAGTCGGCGATTTTTTGTTGTAGTTGTCACTTGCATTAGCGAAATTAGTTGGCGAAGAGACACAGGCAGGGCAAAGACGCCACAGAAGCTCATTAATTAATTTCGCACTTAATTTTAAGCGCAGCAAAAAGTAGATTAGTTAGCCGGGAGTTAGTCCCTACCGCTGCAAAGTAAATGAATAATTTATCCTTTTAAAATCGATGTATATAGGTATTTTGAAGGGAAAACCACGGACCGCGGCACGTTGCCGAAACAAAGCTTTGCAATTAATACTTACGCTTCAATCAGGGAGAAAAAAAAAGAGCGAAACCGTCAACCGAAAAAGTGAAAATTGAAATCCGAAACGAAACAACTCCACTGCCAACTCCAATTCTGTATCCGAGGCTATAGCTGACTAATGGGGCCAGTCACGGCACGTCGGATGCGGAAAGCGGAAAAAATACTACTGGCAAAGGGCGAAAAAGGAGAACCGCCGCAACCGCAAGCAACTTCAATTTTTTAAAGTAATTGCAACAAAGTTAGACACAGAATTTTTGTGCAGCAACAAAATCAACAGGAAGCAGAGACAACCTATTCTAACCTCAGAACCCCAACGTTGCTGCACTTTGGCGTTAAAGAAAAATAAGCAAAGGCGAAAGGTTTCGAAACCAGAAGCCGCAGAATATTCTTAATACTCTTCCGGGGAAATGTATTAGTTTATTATAAATTGGGAACAAACTAAAGGAAACCTCATTTAGTTGGTTTATTCAACTGAAATTAAGGTTCAACTAGTGCCAGAGGTTACAGAAAAATGTTTTAGTGGAACTTATACTCAATGTGTCTAAGAAAATGTTAGTTTTTCATATAATTGTTTTACAAATCACTTGTAGTTTAGTATATATTTTTAAAAATGAAATTCTCCTTACAAGATAATGCTATTAAGTCCACTAATTATATGACAAACTAACTAAAATAACTCTGTTTCCTGTTATATTTCTTAATAAATTTTTGTTTTATTTTTAAGCTATTCTTTTCTTTAAGTCTTGAAAGGAAGTCATTTATTGAAAACTAGTTAATGTTGGTCTCCTTAAAAAATAGCAACACTCCCAGTGGTAAGGGCATCGCTGAAGATGAAACACAAGTGCGGATGGTCAAACATTTGGACACGAAAAAATAAAAATTTAGTTGATATTTTTTTCCCCCTTTTTGACTAAATGCGAAAAAAATCAATAGAAGCAGACAGTGGCAACATGACTAAAAAGATGTGAGGCCAAAAAAAGCTAAATAAAAATGAAATGCAGAAGAAAAAAAGCGCTAAGCCAAGGTGAAGGAGGGGGCTCTGGAATCCTGGATGTCTTGCGAGGATGGGCAAGGAGCAGCGAGTCCAGACCGGACCGAAACTCCAAACCCCCCGGCAAAGGTTGCTACATTGTGCAAAACGCGCTTTGCCCTGGGTATGGGTTTCGGGGAGAGGACTCGTCCTCTCTACTGGCGGCCAGGACGTGCAATTGCAGAGGGCAGAGATGGAGAAAAAAATGTTTTAACGTTTTCCGCCTAATTTTTTGCACTTTTTTACGCTGCATAGAGGCGGCGGCGACGGCGGCTAAGCCACCCAATCCGTCCCACCTCCCCAGGGCACCCACTCTCGCTCGCCCTGTCCCTCCCCCCTCAGTCGACGTCGACGGCGCCGCCCCAATGCCTGTGAAGGGGTTAAAAAATTTGTTTTGATTTTTTTCCACTAGCATTTTTTACGTTTTCGCTGCCAGAGAAAGAGAGAGAGAGAGGCGACAGAGAAAGCTGCTGCTGCGCTGTGTCATTTTTTTTTGCGTTTCGCAAAATTTCTTCCTCCTTCTCCTTCTTTGCCGCTTCCTTCCTTTTTTTTTTTAGTCCTGTTCATTTTTGCTGCGTGCTGCAAACCGAACTTGGCGGAAATGGCCAAATGGGAGTGGGCCAAGCGACGCCTTCCTGTGGCCGTTTTTGCTTTTGCTGCTGCACTTGTATTTGGTGCTGGGATGTTGGTTAGAGAGGACTTCCGTCCGCGTCCGTGTCCACAGCCATGTCCATGGCGCTGGTCATCTTCATCAGCAGCAGGAGCAGCTGCGTGTGTGCGTTTGTCTGTCGCTGTTGTGTGTGCTCCCCGTTTTTTGCCTTCACTTTTTTTAGCCCACCTACTAACTAGTCATGAGCGACAGAGAGAGGGACATGCGGCCGAGTGAGATGGAGATGGAGATGGAGCCAGCTCGCATCCACAAAGGCAACTAAAACAACAAGGCTAACGCTCGGCGGTTCACACCCACACAGCTGCATGTGTGTGGGCCTATCACACACTGGCCAACTCCCCTTGCGCTATGCAACACTTTTTTTAGTTGTGTTTTGGCCAGCTTTGTTTTGTGTCGGCCTTTCCTTTCCTTTCCTTTTTTTTTTTTGCACTGCGTTTCTGGCATTGCGTTGCGTTGCGTTTTGGGCCAACACCAAAAGCCGCCGCACTTTTGTCGCTCTCGTCGCCAACGCCATCGCCATCGCCATCGCCATCTCCATCGCAGGAGCTGCAGTCATAGTGGCCGTCGCTTTGACACCTCGCTTGTGTGCGGCGCGGTTTCCTATTTCAATTGACACTCACATTTATTTGTATTAGTATTTCGAGCCTTTGGGCCACCTCTTTTTTTCTGTGCGGCCTTCCTTGGCGGTTTCGGGTTCATGGAGGCCCTTTTTTCCAGCATTTTATGTTGTCAACAGCCTTTATAGCTTGTTTCCCTTTATCAATAGGCTCTTTTTCTATTTATAAACATTTTTGCAAGGGAAGCCATTTTTTTGGGTAGTCGCATTAAAAGCGCATGAAACTTGTATCTGTTTTTGAATTAAGCGATTAAGAAAACATGAATCTTGATAAAAAGCACCCTGCTGATAGAAATAAAAATATCACTTCGCAATATATATAACTGCATTTTTGCTTTTATTATTTCATATTTTCCAGGTATTCTGCGGTTAGCCTAAACACTCTTTAATCAAATAATGTTTGTCTTCCTAAACTAATAAACAATTATTTTTGCTTAGAATCCTTGTGCCTTTTTCTTATGAAACGATTAAATAAGAAATCTGTAAAAAATAAAAAGTTTTAGAAAGAATCTGAGGGGAAAGGAATTTAGTTAACACTATATTTTATCTGTTCACTTTCTTAATGTTACTTTTCAATCACCATTTAATAAATAGTGGGGATTAATTAGTTATAGAGTGTCACAAATTAAGACCTTGCATAGTTTCAGTTTAGTCTTAATTATTTTTTGTATTTGAAATGTTCTAGAAAATTTGTCAGCCTAAAATACGCATTATTTTTATTTGTTTTACCTATTATTCTTATAGTGGGGAATATAGTTATAATATTTAAACTTTGACATTTTTCAAAGTATCATTTACCATCATAATTTAGGTTGTTGTGTCAAGCTGACCTTACTGAAAAAATAAATAATCATATCAGTCTTACTCTAAGCCAGCGATAGCCGCCAACAAAATAATTTTACTGAATTGGAAATGAGAAGATTAAACGCAAAATTGTGTTAAAAACATGTGTTACCTAATCGATGGTAACTTTAAAATACATTTATATACCCTTGCAGAGGATTTATTAACTTAGGCTCCGCCCGAAGTTAGTTTTCCTTACTTGTTTTTACTTTGTATTTAGCATCGAAAGTATTAATTTTCCATAGACATAACAAGCATTTGGCTTTCAGATGAGTAACATATATAAAACTGTTTATTTAGCCAGAAAAAAATAGACAATTGGAAATTTAGAATTTAAAATTGACACTCACATTTGTTGGCCATTTTTTTTTCTGAGGTTAAATCAAATTAATATCTCATTTCAATTAGCTAAGGGAATATTATGTTGTGACTAAAAAAATATTGTCTACCGTTTTGTATTTCAAAGAGATTTTACCATATTTTAGTATCCTTTGAAAATGAGTGTTTAAATTTGCACATTTTTTAAAGGCCAAATCAACACCTTTTTTATATATAATAAGAATATATATATTTAGCTGCCTGCACTAGGACAAATAATTAAAAGAAAACTGGCATTAAACTTTACTTTATAGTTTGAAATCTATTATCCAAACTTGAATTGAATGTATAAGAATGAGGTTTTGTTAAAAGAATATAAAACAAGAGAAAAACATATATTGCAATAAATTTAAGATAAACCGTGGGTGATTATAGACAATTTTTATAAGAATAAAAAGAAGTGAAGTAGAAGCATTATTAAAAACAACCACAACTTGTCCGCTAAATATTGTTCTAAATTCTCTATTTCATGTGCTATTTCACCACTAATTGACCAACAAAACGATGGCGATAAACACACACAAAACCCGTACCCTCCGCGGTCGGACCTCAACCCGTAACCGACCGGAAAACCAAAACCAACGACCACAGCATGCCAAAGACATAAGCGATTACAATCTTTGGCCGCCGACGCCGCGCAGTCATCAGCATGCCAGCGAACATCATCCGATGTCCCTGAAACAGGAGTACGAGGTAAGTGGCTCGCTAAATGCCCGTCCCAGTACTATATGTTTATCTATAGATCCCTATCCCGACCTAGCTAAAACAAACGGTCATAACTTTATGGCACACACACAGAGCGTGCTGCAAATAAAAAAAAAAAAGGAGGGAAAATGTAAAAAATGAAACAAATTCTAAGCTCGCGTGCCGCCAACGCTTTGGATTTGTTTTGCTCCACACTTTCTCCACTCCAGCACCCATCTAACTACTCCGTGACCACCCCTTTAACCACCCATTTATTTACTTTTATAGCCCACTGTGTGTCTGGCCAAAGCCAGACCAGATTTTGCTTTTGTTTCGCCGCTGCAATATTTGTATTTATATTTTCTTGTTGCACCTCGGGGGCTGCCCCTGCGCCACCCAAACTAAGCATATGGAAATTGTTTAGAAAAAAGCCCCGGACTGTCATTTATTTTTTGACACAGCCAGCAGGCAGGCTGGAAGTTTATTTTATTCGATTTCCATTTTTCTGGCATCGATAGCGACGGCGGTGTCGTCCTAGGTCATGTCTGGCTGGAGGATTTTAACCCACATTCGGAATTTTACATGCAATCGAAAGCGTTTACAATTTTTTTTTTCTTTTTTTAGACTATTTCCGACATTTTTGTAAGCACTTTTTCATCTATCACTCTCGCTGGCCGGCGGTTAGAATTTTTATTTATTATTTTCTAGCCGGAACTTGCTGTCGGATCGGATATGTGGATATGCAGGTTGTTGGTTTTGTCACGGATTCGATTTGCTTTTCAATTCATTTATCGCTTGTTTAGCTTTGAGTCGCCCTGACAGCTGGCAAAAACATTTGTTGTTTGTGATTTGCACCGTGTAAATTGCATTTGTTTTTTTCACTGGGCGTTTTTAATGCGATTTCGCCCGGCTGAGAGTCATTAGAAACTTTGTTTAAATATTTTGACAGCGCTGCAAATTGTTTTATCGCCATTTGATTGGGGGTCACACACACGCACACTTGCGTATGAATATTTGATAATAATGTAAAGTTGATGAGGTTAATTAAATGCGTGTGGAATAATTATGAATTGACATTAGGCAACTGGCAATTAGCAGGGATTGGCCAGATTAGAAACGGCAATTGCAAATCGAATTAATTGAATGGCCTTTGGCTTTGGCCAAGTCAGAGTTTCTGCAAGCGATTAGCGATGATTTAACCGAATCCTTTCTCTTTCAGGCCAAAATGAACGATCACCACCACAACAATCTGCAGAAAGGTGAGTCAGCCGATATTTCCGAACCTATCCCAACCCAGATCACTTGACCTACCCAGAACCTGACTGACAACAATGCGCTTGTTAATTAATTGCTCACAAAAACAACCCGGCCGATAATCACGAATTTCAAAGATTCAGATCGCGGCGCGCGAAGCTAAGATCTCCCAGATACCGATCTAAGCTCACTCGGCGAAGAATGCAAAAGGCTAAATTGGAAAACGCGTGCGGGCCGGCGAACAAAAGCCGCCAAGACAATGTGCTCCGGCCTGATACTCCCACGGAGAGGTGCAGTTAAAAAAGAATTTTCTTCATATATTTTTTTGTTTAATGAAAACAGGTTCTTTTTCCGTTCGCTTGAATATAATATATATATTAGTTTGAAAGCTAGTTTTATAAAGGCAAGATTCTTTTAGTTATAGCTTTTTCTTTCAGTAACTAATAGGACCTATTATAAATAGTTGGATTCGAGGACATGAGTCCTGTTGAATTACCTAAATATATCATAATTTAGGTAAATCAAACAGGACTTATGTTCGATTTATAAAGGTGATTTGAAATCCCCTTAAAAGAAGTCTAAAAAACATCAAGTTTATTGTGAGAACAAATTATACCTTAATTTTATTTTTCTTTATAAAGACTACTGTCACTGTACTGTATTTAGCAACTTAAACTACAGAGCCAAGGGTAACAAATTAAGTTTAAATTAATAATAACTCAATGTTGTTACGATGTAGCATTTGCTAGCATAGTTTTGGATGACTTATAAAGAGATTTAAAATGAAGTTCCTTTCTGTACTTGGAAAAGATTGGCAGTAATAAGTTGAAACATATTTGCTTACAAAAATATTAAAAATATAACAATTTTAATTTAAAGAAATCGATTTGAGGTTTATTGTAAAGCTAGCATTCTTGCTCAATATAAGTTTTAATAATGTGGTTTTGACAGAAAAGTAATTGTTATTTATACCTCTGTAAATTTGAAAGGCTCTACTGTTTCTCTGTGTGTAGTAAAGCCGCCGAAAAATTGACCTTTAACAGCAGCAACAGCAACAACGGTCGCCAGTTGCTTACAAGATGTTTACATAAATTCCTAAAATGCAAACAACATTTTAGTTGGGCCTTGTTGCAGCAGCAGCGCATTGTTGCTTTTGCTGCTGCTGCTGTTTATGTTGCCTGTTGCTGTTGCTACCAGCAACATTGACAGCAACACGCTCCTGTTTGGAGTTGCCTGCCGGAGCTGGAGCTGGAGCTGGATCTGGACTTGGACCTGGGACCCCCAGAGCTTGTTGGCGTTGACGTTGGCGGCAATGATCGCCGGCCGATAATGTCAACGCTAGGCAATTGGCCAATAAGGTTGTTGTTGCTGCTGCTGCTGCAACGATAGCGATCGTCCACATTGTTAGCATCGATGTAGATGTACTCGGATCGGATACGAATACTCTCTGCTTGTACAAATTAACAATAAGGCAACTTTTACTACAGTGTGTCGCCGGCTCATATTGCGGCTGCTCCATTTGAAATGCCGCAGGTACACAGGGAAAAGTATTGTATTTTATTTAAGGAATACGTAAGAATATTTAACATATTTTGGTATTTAAAAGGTGGGAAAACCTGCATTAGACTTCGATACTTGTATAGTAAGACATACACTTATTTTCCCACGTATTTAATTGCTAAAAATTAATGATATTACCACTGTTAATTAGGTAAACTTTCTGGCTGGCGCCACTGGCCAGCGGAGTTGAGTTGAGCTCTCTTGTAATTAACACAGAAATAGCTAAATAGCTAGGGACGTGGCCCGGCAATTATCTGCAAATGCTTTATTAGAGAAATGTTTTTGACATAGCTGCGGGGCGCCCAGCAGTCAAGCTGAGGAAAATTACAGGGGCCTTTCGCCGGCGCTCATTGTGGCCTTATTGTTTATAACTTGACGTTTGCCCGAAATCCTGGCCAACCGAACCCTTTATGGCCAGAAGCGGCTGGGCCACAGACAAACTCATTAACGGATTCACACAATTTTTGCACGCAAATGGGCCAGAGAAAAAAAATTCTATAGCCCCAGCCAATGCGAAACTATTTTCACATAACTCCTCGAGCGATTTCCCAGTGGCAATCAGCGGGACCAACTAATGTCTCAGTTTAATTAGAAAAAAGAGCCGGTAGCTGGTAGTCAGTAGCAAGCCAGTAACTGCCAGCCAGTAGCCAGGAGTTGGTCAGGTGGCGACATGGTCAACGTGAGTGAACGTCAGCGGCGGCAACTTCAACGGGCCAACACAACTGACTGAACTGAAACTGCGACTGAACCAGAACATCAACCCGTCTTGATGGACAACCGTGGGGCAGCACTAATGCGGCTCTAAGCCGTGGCGCCACTGCCACTGCAACAAGCCAGCAACTAAATGCAACAACTCAATTGCCATTGCAGGTCACTTTCTGGATGACAATCGTCTGGAGCATCATGCGGTTACGGGACAAGGTGAGTTGATGGGTGTCATGACTCATGTGCACTACGGGAAAAGCCACTCAACCAACTCGATGTGTTCTTAGTTGGGGCTTAACTTAAAGATACAATATTTTATTAAAATTTAAGCTGAAACGTTCTTCCTTTTCAGGTGGCCTGGGTCTCGGTGCGTCTAACGGCGGTGGTGGCGGCGGCGGAGCAGGTGGCGCTGGCTCCGGCGGAGGCAACTCCAGCCTAGGCCCCAACTCGCACCATGCCGCCGCCGCTGCCCACCATCACAACCAGGCGGTGGCCGCCGCCTCAGCGGCCGCTCTGCTGGTGGTGCCACAGCCCATCAATGCCAGCAAAATGGGCGGACCCGGCGGTGTCGCATCGGTGGCCGGCGCACATGCCGGCGGCGCTGGCAGCGGCCGAAAGTATCAGTGCAAAATGTGCCCCCAGGTGAGTGCATCCGCGATTGTTTCCATTTTATATTTGGCTACTGCTGGCTGGAACTTGAGGCAAAGAGTGTCGGGTGTTAAATTATGCCAGTGCCTCGGGCACATCGCCCAGTTGAGCGAGAGATTGGGTTGGGGATCGAATCGGAATCGGATTCGCAAGCCTGCGAGGACCCGGCAAGGCATCAGCTTTTGTTTACAATTTTCCAGTTGATTAAGCTTAACCGAAGTTTCGGATTTCACTCGGCACTGAACGAAAATGTGTGATACTTTTTAAGTTTATTTCATTTAAATATACAAACAAAAGTTACCAATAATAATACGAATACAATTTTAGGATGTCGGAAGATATATTGATAATTTGAAAGCCTTTTTCTCATTTTATGAGTGTGCAAAGCAGGCCCCCTAACTGGCTAATATTTCTCTTTGTGTATTTAACCCCTTATGATATCATGTTGCCTCGTTTTCTCACATTCGTTCGCGACTCCCCACGCACTTGGCATGACACTCAAGCCGTGGCTGGAAGCCAGGCCCCAAAAAAAAAAAGAAAACCGAGAGCCAACAGCTGCAGTTGCTCGTAAAATGTCAATTATGCACTGGCCACGGCCTGTGTTGATTGCTGCTAATTGAGCTTATTGTTTTTTAACGGTTATTTGTGGCCAAGAGCGGCCGAAAGGCAGGTGCCAGCTGTCAGGTGAAAGAGCTGCTGGCCGAATAATCCTTGTAGGTCAGCGATATGCGTGAGAGCCAATCTTGGTGGCCCGATGGTGAGGTGCACCACCTAAAGGCCTTTGAATTGAAAGAAAAATATAACTAATTAATTAATTAATTAAAGACGTTTTAAATAAGCCTAGGAGCAAATCCCCGTATTTCCAAAATAATACATCATTTTAAAGTAAATAAAAACGTGACGTTAATTTATTTTCAAGTAAGACCTGGAAGCAAAACCTATTAGCTAATATTTAATAAGCTAATTGTTAATGAAAGTTTGTGGCTTTAAAAAATTGCCATACATTATCAGTATAAAGCTTGAATAAATCTCTAAAACTGCGAAATAAAATTAAAAAAAGAAACTACTTTTAGACACCTAAAAAATAGATTTTTAATCTCAGATACAGAAAACTTTGAAATGCTTTTAAAAACTTCTTAAAAATGTGACACAAATTATGACACAAAATGTTATATCGTTATGAAACACAAAATAACATTTACACTGAATTTGGTAATGGCTTCACACACTTTTACAAACTTTTTCAAGTGATTTTTGAAGCAGGCCAGAATTTATTTTAGTTTTTAATTAAAATTGGACAGCATTATGCTTATGCAAGAGGGGATAAGCAAATTGGATATATTTTTTCCGAAATATTGACAGCGAGCAATGCTGGACGAATGATGTGTCCGGCTGATGCCTTATGCCACACCCACATTTCCCACAAATTGCGGTGCGGGGCTAACAACATTTGCAGCGCTGATGAGCGGTGCAAACACACACACACACACACATACTTCTTTCTCCCCCTTAAGGGGGATGGGAAGGGGCCGACATGGGCGGAGGTGTTCATTTGTGCGGGACAAAGTGAAATAGCAGCATGCCTAAAAGTATGCTACACTCTCCATTTTTTTCTTGCGTGCGCGAGTGTGAGGGAGGCTGTTGCAACGCTGTGTGAGTGTGTCAATTTTGTGCTTCCTTTTTAGTCCTGCCTCGCATGTGTGTGTGTGGGAGGGGAGGGTCGCTGCTGCTGCACTGCACTACTGGAAATTAGTGCGTTTCTACGCTCAAAAGCGGCTGCTGCTACTTTTTTAATTACCCACACTTTCCATTTTTTTGTTTTGTTCATTTTTGCTGTTTTCGGCGATCCTGCTCCTGCGAACTGGACTTTTGCATTCGGGTTTTGGCTGCTGCTGTTGCCCAGCCCCAGCTTCAATTGGAATTACTACACTTGGCACTTTCATATGTACGTCGGCAGGCCAAAAAACGAAAGACTGAAAGTCCTGCAGCAACAGCAGTTCCTCTTTCCCCCAACCGCCCCTCTTTTTATACCTTTTGAGCTGGAACTGGCCACACATATTCCGTGTGTGCGAGTGTGTGTGTGTGTGTGTTTGGATGATTCGGCCAGCCTATCATGTTAGTGTGCTCTGCTCTGCCACTTTCTTTCATATCCTTTTACGGGGTTGGAGGTCCTGTGGGTGGCGGAACTGCCAGTTTTTTTTTTTTTTTGCCGCTGACCAAAAATTATGTTCACCATTTTGGGGCGCATGTCGGGGGCCTCATAGGGGTTTTTTTAGTTAAAAGAAAAACATTATATTAAATTATTTTTAAAATAAATAAATGAGGTCTTTGATTAAATACAGAAACGGTTAGAGTTTATTAAAAGGTGCGTCATCAAATCACAAGTGTTTTTAAAAACGTTGAAAATGTGTCATAAAGAATGCAATTAACGTTTTTGGCACTTCTTTAAGTGTTCTAAAAACCCCAGTGATTTCTATACCATTCCCATTAAATAGTCTATAGAGATAAATTGGACCATATCACTCAGCAATGATTTTGAAATATGAATATATTTATTTACAAATATTTTCCCAACAGAAAAACACTCGATTAACTTCATTCAAACGCCAACAATACAAATATTTAAGCCCTCAGTCACATTAGAAAGTGCCTGAGGCATATTATTTTATGATGCATTCCCTGCATAGTTTCGACGGCACTTCACAAATAAAATTCCAATCTCAAAATAAATATTTGCATGCCCAGGATAAGTCCTTATTGTAATTGAAATCCTTTAAAAATAAAATTAATCACGGACATGGATTTTTTCAATCAAATATTTTTCTTATCCCGCAAAAATACACACTGTAAAAAAAAAAAACAAAGTAAAGCGGCTGTGTTTATGGACCGCATGCCGCGCCCACTTGTTTTTAGGGGCGAGCGACACAAAGCTTACATAAAATTATAGAACACGCCTAGCAAGGGGGCAGGCGAGGGGAAAAAATTACTGAAATAAGCATAAAAATGTGCGGCGCTTCTCGTCGGCTCATGTTATTATTAGCACCACGCTGAGCTTGTATTGGTGAGCGCGTTTTTTAGCTATCTTCCCCACGCATAATAACCTTTTTTTTTGTTATTTTTAAATGCAATTTTTTAGTTTTATTTGACATTTGCATATCCTTTTTTTATTCTTCTCCCTGGGTTGTGCTCTCAACTTTGTGCTCGCTCGTGTGTGTGTTGCCACACACACACATACAGTAACACAATTACGCGAGTGGTCAGCGGGGGGCGTGGCACGGGCCCACACTATCAATTAGTGAATTACACGCGAACAACGAGCGGAAAATGCCCGAGCGGGCAGCAAAAAGCAGCCGAGAAAATAGAAAAATTGCAAAAATTTGTTGCGCGCATCAAACACACGCACACGCAGACAGTGCGCGCGTGTGTATGTGTGTGTGCATTCCCCTCATTTAATTAACAATAAAAATAGGCTAAAAAGTCGTAAAAAAGCAAAAGCTGCACAGAGCCACGCACACTCACATACATTGCCGTCATGCCATTTGTTAAACAATTTTTAACGCGCGCCCCCAAGTAGGCAATGTTTCTCGCACAGACACACACGCACAGGCGCCGGGCCAGCATTAAAATTTGATCCGATATAATACGTGAATTATGTAAACTATTTTTATTTTTGTTTTGCCTATTTATTTTTCCATTTTTTGCCGCCCGCTGCTGCACTTCGCTGCATTTTTCCGCCACGGTATTGGTGCGAATCCGATCCCGAGTGTGGGTGCGGGTGCGGTGGAGTGCAGCGAGGATGTGGCATTAGCATTTGGTTAACGGCGGCGTTAACGTGTCGCCCTGCAGCTGGCGGGAGCTGCAACAATTTCAGCCCACTTCCAATTTTTAGCGGTTGGCAACAGAAGCGCATTGCGAATTCGTCGCTATCCGCTCTCCTTGCACACTTTGGTGCTGGTGCCATCTCGCTTTGTGTTTATTTTCGATTCCATAGTATTATACATTATTCCGGGCCATGTATAGAGAGAAACCTCATAGAGTATGGGTCTATTTATGCACTCGTCCAGTGCATTCGAGTGTTTTGTTTTGCCCTGGCCTGACGGCCCTCTCCTGCTGACCAGTTTTTTGCATTTAATGGCCGCACCATTTTTTTCGCTATGCTTCCACTCACCAAATTGTTTTTAAAACGCTAAACATTTTTTCTTGGCG
Source organism: Drosophila kanapiae (assembly GCA_008042475.1). Lineage (NCBI taxonomy): Eukaryota > Metazoa > Arthropoda > Insecta > Diptera > Drosophilidae > Drosophila > Drosophila kanapiae. Next base: position 286,852 of record VNJM01001606.1, read on the forward strand.
CTTTAACTTATTTATGTTCGCATACGCGGCAAAATATTTTACTTTGTGCTTTGGTTTACGCTTCAAAGAAACATAAATATGGCAAATGGAAATTATTAATTTTTTACACACCTTTCTACGCGGCTGGGAATTAATCAATGTTCGGTAAAAAAAACCTGGAAATTCAATTAAAAATATGTATTAATGTTTCAATATTCAAAATATATAGCCATTACGTCGCTTTGGGCCATGCTATATTATTTATGTAGTGCGAAAATGGTTTCAAGGCGCTCTTTTTTATATAGATTTTACTATACCAATATGTAATATTAAAATCGGCAAAAACATTTGACGGGCGATAAGGTAAATCTTCGTCAAGCTAAAAAAAATTAAGAATGGCTTCCGGCTCAGACTTTGGACAGAAATGTGATTAAAAATGATTGAGTGTAACCTACATATAGATATTTTTATTTGAGCTGTTACTTCAATTTTATTAAGAATTATTTAATATTATTCTTATTATTTCATTTCTATGCGTACTTATATTATACAGAGTGATCCAAAGATCACTGGGAGGCTTAAAGTCCTTAAAAATATGTCTATATTTATTCTAAATTCACGGTAAATTTGTTTCCTTTACGATGTTAAATTATAAACCATAATTTTTGACACCTTTTTAGCGATTTCGGTATCACCTAATTTTTTTTAAGCCGAATATTCAAATGTTTTCATTTGAAAAGTTTACGACTAATTATGAGAAAATAGATAACCAAAATAGAAATATAAAGATGATCTTGATAAATTCTCCAAATTTATGTAACTCATTATTTCTTAATACGTGCTAATTAAATTAACTTTAAAGGATATCATATTTATGTGATTTTTAGGAAGTTTTAAAACTTAAACGAGTAGATATTATTAATAGTTGCAATTACCTAACTGCTCCACTGCTCTGCCTTCAAGAACTATTAAAATCAATTAAAATCTTATGAAAATCTTAGTTTATTAACCTTAAATCTAGTAATATTATATATAAAATTTAAATGCAAACCATATAACAAAACTTGTAGAGTAAGACTGTAGGTGTGAATCATTCCTTGGACTGCAGGTGTTCCAATCTTCTGATCACTTTAAATCTGGATTCATCACAAGTGGGTGCTGCTAAGGTTTACCTGCAATAAAATGCATTAGTAAGCTCCAAGGTAGCGAATCTTTCTGTCTTGTAATCTATTAACAAAGAAATCTATTAAATCTTATGAGCTGAGCACTTCTTCTTTTGATTAATCCCTTGATTCATATATTAGAAAATAATTAAGGAAATTGCAGAAAAAGACTTTAGTCAAGTCTAAATTCAGAAGTTCCGTTATGACTAAATCTTGTTCAACTCACCATAGATCTAAAGTAGGTCTTGACGGAGCTCCAGCGCAGGGTGGATGAGTAATCCCAGGGCCGCTGCCTATAGTGCTCCTCGTAGTCACAGGTGCTGCCCATCGGCGAGTGTACCGGGTGAACCTCCAGAAATTGAGCCCAGAAATCAGACGGCAGGAGCAGCAAGACCTTTAGCACTTGCTGCCAAACGACCACGTTCACCAGGTTCAAGTCCAGATCCCCGAAGAGTGTGGGGGCAAAGATCACCGCCAGATTGTTGACCGACATCCGGACGGCCGGGCTCTCGGCCACTCGCTGCCAGTGAAGCATCAGGTAGGCCAGCGTGTCCCTGTGGGCCTGCTGCAGGTCCTGGACCGCCAGATACACCGCCTCCTCCACCGCCAGCGGATCCTCCAGCTGTGTGGCCTCCTCGAAGTCCCTGCGATGGTAGATGGGTATCAGGGGGTGGACAAGCTGCCGCAGGAAGTCCTTCACGCAGCAGCACAGCGTATGGATGTCCTTGTTGCCCAGATGTGGCGTCGACTTGCCGCGCACCAGCTTCTGCCGCAGGCGCTTGCACTTCTCCCGCGTCGAGGACACGCGATAGAGACCCTCCTGCTGCAGGCCGCGCGCCTCCACCTCCGTCACACAGTGGACTATGAGGGCCGGCACCATGGGCGCCACCCGGGGCGCATAATCGGTGAGATTGCCCCGCTTCGTGGTTATCTGTGGCTGCGGAATGCAGTTTACCGTCAGATGGCGGCAGCATTCGATGTGGCAGCGGAGTGGACACGACCGGCAACGCAGACTGGCCGCGGCAAAGCGGATCCTGCAAGGGGATCAGTAATGAGACTTGAGCTCTCTACCAGGATAATAATCCAAGTGCGAACTCACCGCTTACAGCAGTGCACGCAGTGACCCACGTTGTAGTAGTAGGTCTTCACCTTGAAGTTGTGCTCCCTCAGCAGACCGGAGTGCGACTGGGCATAGTTGGGGTAGAAGTCGAGCCCCTCCGTGGACAGGCCGTCGCTACCGCTGGGGTTCATATCCACGCGATCCGGCAGCGAGTCCAAGGACTGCGATCCGTACATCCGGAAGTGCGCGCTGAGGTCGTCATAGGAGCTATACTCCCGCACTAGCCGCAGCTTGTTCGGCATGGTTGAGCGATTGAGCATGGTTGTCCGGTGGCGACTGAAGACGACTGAAAACTGACTGGGACGGCGTTGCTTCTCGGCCCTCCTCGAATCCAGAAGCCGATTTGCGATTAGCCGATTGATTCAGCTGTTTTGCCTCTGGTCAGCTAGCGATTTCCGAAGAGCCTCTGCCTCATATTGAGTCAGACGCTGAGAAGTTGTCGCCTCGTTTCTTCGAATATTTGCCGCAAATGTTTATTTTGTCTGTCGATTTGTTTGGAATCGGGTGAAACTGACGAAGCCAAGTTGTTTGAGTAGAAAAAAAAGTCGAATACTACTTAGCCAAGGCCTACTGTAACTGTATTATAAACTTTCTAAGTATGCAAAAATATTCCTTTTAATTTAAACTTGATTCAAATTTTACGATTCTAAGATTTGTATTTTTTATTTATCTTTATGGGCGATGTTGAAAGTGCGTTGAAGAGTGTCTTTCTATAAAACACGGTTAAAATTTGTAAGTTGTACATAACACACGACATACTATAGTATATTTCCTTGAATGATAATAATATCTTATTTCTTTTTAAGAATTGCGAACATTTTATTGCTTTGAATCTAGTGAAACTTTAAGCCTTTTAATAATAATTGTTACCGGTAAACTAATTTATATTTATTCAAAAGATCCTTTATGTACAAATAGAGGAAATCTCTTCAAGGCTTATTTTATTTCTTAGCCATATTATTTATTCAAACCACAAGTTATCAAGTACTTTATGAGAAGCAAGATTCCAATAAATCAAAACTCTAAGATAAATATGTTAGAAAGCTACACAGTGTGCTCGACTGTGAGATACCCGGTACCCATAGCATTGTGCGTAAAGTTTAAAGGCACTTTGACAAGGCTACATGACTTTCTCAAATGATGTCCAAATTAAGAAAAACTTAAATTTAACAGGGCCAACAAATACTGACAAACCAAGACAATGTTGCCATGGCATGTTGAGCAACACCCATTGGTGCTGCAAACACAAATGTTGATGTTGCAGAAGTTTAAAGTACAAAGAAACATTATTGTTGAATAACTTTCAGGTTTAGCAACCGAAATTACTCGAATCACCACAGCACCTACGCACAAATGTATTTATCTCATATATTATTAAATTATCTATTTAGAAAATCATGACTATAGCTTGGCTATACGTTGTTCAGGGTTTGCGTGATCTGCATACAAAATATATGAGTCTTGCCACCAAAATTGGTAGCTCTAGCTCCTTATAGTTTCTGAGATCTCTTGTTCTATCCAGACGGATAGACAGACAGACACACGGGCAGATAGGCGGACATTGCTAAATCTCGACTGGTGATGCTGATCACAAATATATATACTTTATAGGCTTGCCATCAAGCTGGAACCCTATGGATACGTTTATTTAGATATATATTTTCTATTATAGTATACAAATAATTGTGAACATTTATGCTTTTGTATAATTCTGCAAGCATTATACCTTTGTCAACCCATATAGTTCGGTTACAAGAATGAATTTACTTCTTTGTTCATTCATTTGGATTTTTCAACTTCCTGAGCAAAGAATATATTCGTTTATCAGCCTCTTAAGCTTTTATAAAAAGACTCATTTTTCTAGAGAAGGAAAAACCAAACAATAGAATCTTCTGACACTTGCATAGCTTAAAAAAAAAAACAAAATAAACTCAGAATAAACAATCAACTTTCGCTAAGACCGCCGCGTTGAAGAGTTGTATTTCATGCCGAGATTCAATGTCACGATACGAACATGGAAAAATACACAAAATCGCGGGGATCGTACAAAATGAAGTTGAAAAAACAATTTGCCAAAGTATCAATGAATTCTAAGCGCCCCGAAAATGGCTCAATGGCGACGCTAAATGGATGAAAAATTCATGGAAAAATCGTTTTGCGGCCACCAGACATAGAATGCAACCAGCAAAAATGTGCCACGAAAAAAAACGCAGCAGATGTGAAGCGCACGAGCATGTCAAAAAGCGAAAATGTTGAATCTATATATGGTGTTGAAAAAACACAAAACCTTGCAGGGAGAAAATAAAGGAATTAGAAGCTTAGGGGAGTGGGTTTTCGGGGGAATTTACGCTGTGAGTATATGGACCGCCGCTGATCTTCATGCTGGGATAATGGGCCATCGTTCTGCCATTTATTTCGCTTTTAAAATATTTAAAGTACTTAATTTTTGGAAAATTGAGAGTCTCCGAAAACGGAAAATAATCGGAGCGCTGCTGTGAATTGAAGAGCAGCGGCAGTGGCAGCAAAATTAACGAACAGAGCGGGGAATTTGATTTTTGTAATTTTTCGTAGTCGTTTTTTAGGCGTCAGCTGCAGTGACGCCGCGTTGGTCTCTGTGTGTGTGTGTGTGATTGGGTTTTGAGGCAGTGTGAGTAGGCTGAGTGGGACTGAGGTGCTGAGGATGGTTGCCACATTGAATTCGTAGTTATTAATGCGTATTGAAATGTACATATAGCTGTGAGTGAGAGTGTCTCTCTTTCTCTCTCTTGCTGGGTGTGTGTGTGTGTGGCATTCATAATTGCACTTGTGTGGGTTTCTATCTGCCACTGCAAGTGTATATGTGTGTGGATGCCTGTTTTGTTTGTATTCAAAGTCCACAAATGCGAGTCACGCATCGCAATAAGCCCATGCAACCCCACACCCTCTACACCATTTTCCAAAATGCTTTTTTGCACTTTTTATGTTGCGCCCGTATGTATGTATGTATATACGGATGCGTAAGTGTGTGTGCGACTGTCCGGTGCGTTGCGTATTAAAAAAAAAAAAAAGACACAGAAACACACAACAAAACAGCATAAAAAATGTTTGGACATCCAACAAAACATGCAACAAAACAAGATGCAAAAAAAAGGAGGAGCAGAGCCGAACGACGAGAACTGGGCAAAAACGAGTGCGAAAAAATGGCATCAAAGCACGTTGACAGTGTTGCCACGTGGTGATAATTAATTTTTCACACACAGAACTTGATCAAAATGGTTTTTACCAGTTGCCACGAAAATATTTAGGGAACCGGCAACACTTTGTTTGAACAGTGTAGCGGAATTTAAGAAGAAATTTTGAGGCAATATCGAGATGGAAGGTAGAATTAAAATTTTTTAAGGGATTTTGAAGGGTGTCACTTCCCAGGTTTTTAACAATTGTATAAGAACTTCTTAAAGGCGTTTAAAAACATGCCACTAAATTATCCTACTGGCTATCCTGGAACTTAATAAAAATATTTAAATATACCTAAAGCTATTGAAAAAGGTATTTACTTTAGTGATAAATTAATTTAGATCGTTGTAAGATATCGCAATGCCACCGATTACCTTGAATATCCCACAACAAAAAATGTATAATATCGATAATAAAATTTTCTTAAATTTTCAAAATACGGCAACCTACAGTTATTTGATATATTATTAAAGAACTACATAGTCCAAGAACTCACAGATAACCTCTATGATAGTATAAGTCTTGTAAACTTTTAATAAATAATTAAATAAATATTTGTTCTTAATTAAATCTTAAATTAATCAACTAACTTTAAGTTCGCCTACAACCTGTTAAAGATCTGCCAACTGTCATTCTTCGAATTGTCTAACCCAATTCTAGTTGCACACTAAAAACAACAATTTATAATAAATTGTATTTTTCAATGGCAACTCTGCTATTTTTTAAGGTCTCTCCCCAATCTCTCCTCTCTCTTTCTCTCGGTCTCTGTCTCTCTAAAAAACAAAATCTAAAAGCGAAAATACAAAGGCAAATGCAACAGCAAAAGCAATATCAGCTAAGGGCGGGTGGGGAAATGGTTGCAAATAAAAAAAATATATAAAAAAAAACAAATAAAAAACGTCGATTGTGTTTTGCAAAACGTGGGTCAAAATGCACAGGGTGCAAGCGAGATGGCGTGCGAAAGGAAAAAATTTATTTCCTGTGGCAGGAAAAAAATCCGAAAGGAAAGGAAAAAAATGGAAAGGAGGGGCGGCCGAGAGAAAAAATGCACAGCGAATGGAAATGGAAAAAATGCTGAGGAAAAAAATGCCGAGCGAAAGAGAGTTGAGGCAAGGTTGCAATGCGAAAAAAAGAACTTAGAAATATCAGCAGCAGCCGCGGCAGCAGCAGACGAGCAGAGCAGAGCCGGTCAGGCGACTGAGTGCAGGGATGGGTGTGGAAGAGGGAGGAGGGGTCTTGGTATTGAAAGGGGACTCCCCCGAGTGGGTGGTTAAAGGTGGTTGCTGCTGGCAGTTAAGCCAGCGCGGTGGCTTAGGTCAGGGCGGAGGCTGCTGCCTCTCTTGCTCCTCTTCCCGTTGCCCGAGGTGTGCTTCCCCTTTCTCGCATTTCCTTTCTTTCCATTTTTGTTTTTTTGGGATTTTTTGTATATTTTTTTCGCTTTTATTTTTTACTTGGCAGCCCCATGTCAGACTGATTGAGTGCTAGAAAGCGCAACCACAGAAATGAGGCGACCACCAAAAACAGTTGCCTACATCGCGGCGTTCGCTGTCAAGCTCCGTTGGGCTTTCTAAGCTAAAATATTGGTTAATTACTGACCTCCACCCCCACCCTAGGTAATGAGTAGACCCTTGATTAATCCCACAATTCCCTGTAAAAATTATTTTTGTTAGCTGCTGACCAGTGACAAAAAAATTAATAGCAAAACACACAACATGCAAACACAAATGGCAAAGTCAGCGCTGTCTCGCTCTTTCTCTCTCTCTATCTCGCTTGCTCAATAAAAAATTTAAAAAAAACAAGTACGTTCGCATCAAAGTCGAACAAAACAAAATGCAAAAAAAAAAGGACATGAGGCTGGGGCAGACAGTATATTTGGGGCGGCAAAGGCTAACAGCGAAAAAATTTCCTGTGCGTCTGTGTGTGTGAGTGTATATATACGTATATACTGATGCTGGTGTGCGTGGGTTTGTCGCCGGCGCAAAAATTCCCCTTTATTTTTTTACACAATTTTTTTCCGCGTTTTTTAGAGCCCACACCCCCACACCCCGTGTGTTGCTGTCCCAATGCCCCTTCCATTTCTTTTTTTTTTTTTTTTTGAGGACTTTGAGTTTGGGTCAATGTTGGCGTTGCTTTTGTTGTTATTTTTGTTGTTGTTGTTGCTGCTGCCGCTGCTGCTGCTGGCAGGTGGCTGCGCTGTTGGCGTCGCAGCATTTGAATAGCGCCAGCAGAGCAGCCGACTGCGACGCCGACCGCCCGCCGCCGCCGCCTATGCAACCGAAAACTTTTTTTCTTTTTCCTTCTTTTTCCCAGTGTGCGTTTGGATATTTTTTCGGTTTTTTGTTGTGTTTGCCGTGCTTTTTTTTTTTGCGCTGCTGCTGCGAAGTTACCGCCTGCCTGTGTGTGTGTGTGTCGGCCGGCGGCGGCGGCCTTTAGTAAGCCAGGCCCACAGCCTCCCACACAGAGTGAGAGACCGAGACCCACTCTGCTGCCGCTGCGTTTTGAAATTGCCGCCGTGGTGTTAGTGCGCGCTTTGTCTGTCTGCCTGCCTGCCTGCCTGCCTGTCGATGCTGCGTCGCCGCCCGTGCATCTGTGTTTGTGTGCGTGGCTCGCCCCCCAAAAATATATTGTTTCAGATTTTTTCATCATCGCTTTAGTTGAGTTTTTACATTGGTGACGGATCGTGCTCTCGACGGCGGCACGCTGGCCAAGACCGTTCAGTCTGCTCCGTGTTTTTTCTCCGTGCGCAACATGTTCCTTGAGATGTCCTCGCACACTGGCACTGGCACTGACACCAACACTATCGCCGTTACTAATACCACTGGCCGCCGTGCGGCGTCAGCGAAATAACAACAACACGAAAACATCACGAAAAACGTCTTCGGAAAAACGCCTTCGCCGCCGCCAGGGAAAAGAAAAAGTATCTCAGCCGCAAGGAAAGCGTAAAAAAATACACTCGTAGGCAACAGCAAGAAAGAAAAAAAACAACAACAACAGAAAATACTGAGAAATCACACACACAACAGTGGGTTTTTCTTGACTTGGTCTCGGTTTCCGCTTCCGTTTCCGGTGGAACGTGTACGTGTGCGCGCTTTTTAGACGCTTTCCGGCTGCCCCTTTGAGTGTGTGTTTATTTATTGTTGGCCAAGAAAGAAAAAAAATAGATGTGTGTGCGTGTCGGTGTACGAGTATCTTAAGGATACGCGGCTTTTCTTGGTCACGTGCGGCAAACTCCGAGGAAGGAAAGCCAAGCACAGCTGGCATTGTTTTGCTCCAGCGAATGTGTGTGTGTGAGTGTGAGTGTGTTTGTGGGGAGCTTTACATATAAATAATAAATGTTCTTCGCCGGTATCCAAGTGTGAGAGTGTGTGTGTTCGCATATCAGCTGTTTCTTGTGTTCAATATCAAGGTCAAAGCAACGCTTGCTACTTGCGTGTCAACAAAAAGGATTCCCCCCATCAAAAACCCCAAATTTACAACTCAAATCGAGACAGTTTAAAGCAAAAAGCAAGAAGATACTATGATTAATTTAGTGGCAAACAACTTATTAATAATTCCATCAGTGCGTGTTTTTTAAGTAAAATTTAATTACTTTTCTTGACATTTTGAAGTTAGTTTTTCTTTCATTTTAAATTGATGCAGTCTAGGTAAAGGCTTGAATGTCATTAATGTATAAGACTCAAGGAGAACAAATTAATCGCCCAAAGCAAAACGACCCTTTTTTCGAGAATTATTTATTAGCAAACTCAGTTTTTCCTTTATTCTGTTTGCTTTTATGCCAGAATAAATTCTTTGCTTTGCTATGTCACTTTAAAGGTTTTTTTATCTAAAAAGGATTTCTTTAGATTTCTGCCTAGTCCCTTGTCTATTCGCTAAGAAAAGGGAAGGTTTTTAGTGATTTCCGAAGAATATAATTTTTGAAGTTTACTTTCAAAAAAAAAGGTATTTTTAAATTAACAAATTCTTGCTTCAGGCATATTTTCTACTATAGAAAAGGTTTCAAAAGCGTTTTCTTTATGAAATATTTTAGAGCACACTTTAATTGATTTTTTATAACCTTTATTTATGTTTTGCTTTTTTAAATGTTAAATTAATCACTAGAGTGATTCAAATTGGTATTCCGCCTATATTTAAAAAGAAAACTTTAAGAAACTTCAGCCCTGAAGGCACATTTCTAATATTAATAATTCTTAAAAGATATATACGTTTACCCGTAGTTTTTTTTAACATTCTTATATTAAATATTGTTTTTTTTTAATATTAATTAAGTGTACATTTCAGTTTACAAGAATGTAAATGCAATTTTTCTATTATGAAGGAGTTTCATATTGTTTTTTATTAATTTTAATTTTCCTTGGAGTGCTGCATTTATATTTAGAAGTTTAGACTCACTTAATACATTAAAATACTTATCCAGATATAAAAAATATAGTGAAAGGTATCATACAAATGATTCTTAGTAGATAAACATTTAAATCAAAGCTGATACATGAATATAAATATAACAATGGAGTTTGTTCATTTCTAAACCAGATTTGTACATTTTTGGTACCAGAACGGTTTAGGTTCTAAGCCTAATCCATAAATTATAATGATATCATTCGTTGATTCCCAAAAGCGCTGATCTGTCACTAGTTTCCAATTAGTGGTCCTAATCAGAGTCAGAAAACCCGCTGACCTGTCAAGTTCACTTTCTTAGGGGCTGCCAAAGCCAAATCGCATTTCCAAAGCTCGATGACCAAAGAGTTTTCCACTCGACTGGACTGATTGGAGTCTCGAGTTGATCTGCTCCAATCATGCCGAAATTAATTGGGCAGCTCGAAACACCTGATTCGGATGATTTTTGGGGACCTCGAAACCCGATATGCTGAGAAGATCCTTGGGCCACCGCCAGAGTGAGATTTCGGGGTATTATTCGGTTCGATCCGACGAGGAACAGATGTCCCACAGAATCAAGGGCTTGAAATCAAGGGGTCCTGCGATCAGTTAATCAAAGACTAGCGCGGCGTTAACAACGTAGAACGGAGCCCCGGGCGTAGGCTTCTAATAAGCTGAACACATAATTTTTAATTACGCCAAACTCACATAATATTAATTGCATATTTAAAGTGATGTGAAATTAATTAATGATTAGTGCAAACAGGCAGACAAAACAAACTCCAATGGCGAAATGTGAAATTAAATATCATTAAAATGCATAAGAAACTGGTCATGTAAAAAAGGTGGACAAAAGGATAAAAAAAATTGAAAATTATATCGCATAACATGGGGCAATGCATTTTTCATCAACTGACAAAAAAAAAGAGCGGAAATATTTTTGTGATTCTGGACGAGTTAATACAAAAACCTAAAGAGCGGCGTGAAAAATGCATTAATCAGAATTAAGCAACAAAAAGTGAAACAACAACACAGCAACAACGGCAAATTATGAATAATAAAAGAGCGCGCAAAACTTTTTACACAATTTTCAATTAATAACGTCCCCCGCAATCTGTGAGGGAATGCGCCCGAAGTGCCGGGCGAATATATTGCCAAACCGCTAAATGTTAATTAGTTAAAAGCCCAAACTACGCATTAACACAAACGGAAACCCCCCGCTGGCCCAGACTACCATAAAAATCAAACCCTAACTCAACCCAATGCCAAATGCAAACACAGACAGAGCATCATATTTCCCCAGTTTTTAATTTTTTTGCTCTCCCTGTTTTTGTCCACTTTTCCATTTTTATTATTTTTTTTTTAAGCCATCTTTACATTATGTGCAATCCTCTTATGTACACGCCTATGCAGAATGTTTGTTCAGCTTTCTATATAAATTAAATGGCTGGCAGTCAATATTTAGCTAACCAGCAAAGGAAAAAAGGAAATCACACCACCTGACTAACAGCGGCAGGTGTGGGTACAGATTTATATATACAAGATATATGTATCCTTTTTGTGTGGATATGAGAAATGGTTTTCATTATGACCATAGATCACTTGGCTAGAAGTTACGGCCGCCTTAACACAACAGATTGGAAACCATTTATTAAAAATAAATTAAAAGGACACGCGAGTCAACGCCTGCAAGCAGAATCCTCATTTAAATTCAATTCACATTTCAACCGGCATTCCGCAGCCGATTGTCATGTCAATTAAATCTCGGAGACCTCTCAACTCTTACATTTCAATTTCATAAATAATTCGTTAATCAGGAATTAACACTTGCAGTAATTAAAGCCACAACCGCAAAATATTCGATCGAAGCCAGAGTCAACATGCCCAAAGTGTTGACAAATCTATTTTGTGTCGTCATTTTTTTCGAATCGAAAAAAGAATCTAACCCACAAAAATGCAATTCAAGGCCAATGCTGCGAATCAGCTGCAAATCTAAACTAACTAATAAAAACAAGATGAAAAACCGCGACACGGACATGACGTTAGAGCAAACAAAACGCCCGAACCATGAATGAATTATTTGTCGCGCTTAGAAATAGAAAATCTCAAATTGGAGCATTTCAAATACAATAAAAGCAGCAGCGGAAAAAATACCATCGAGGACTTTCACCTGGAAAATTCCACAGGATGTCTGCGGCATGTCTGCGCCTGAATGACTGTCTAACCGAAAAAAAAAACATATAGCTAGAGCTGGGGAGGGAAACTGAAAAAGCAGCGGCAGGCATTTATACAAATATATAGAAAAAATCTAATCGAAGTCGGACCAAAAAGAGGAATGCATAGAAAATAGAAAATAGAAAACGGAAAAGCGGAGAGCGCTGAAAATCGTGGGGGAAAAAATATTCCTGTCGCGCAAAAAAACGTTTACGGGGGATAAGGAAAAAATTGTGAACAGGCGTAGCAATTGAAAATGCAAAATAAAAAGTGAACTGTGCGACAAAAAATGGCGTTAGATTTAGGACAACAAAAGCGAAGACAAAAAGTCACTTTTCCGGCTCGCCGGTGCAGTCAGTCGGGACCAAAGCGTTTTTGCGGTCTCCACTCGCAGGTTTTCAGCTGAGCTCCGTTTTTGTTATTCCTTCCCCCTTTTATTTAATATTGGCTTTGGCAGTTGTGGCAGAATGTCAACAAAGCGCCCAAGCGCCCCAGCGCCAGCGTAGCTCCAACATTTTTATTCTATTCCGCAAATTGTTGCTTTGGCATTCATTAAACGCTAGATTGGTTGGAATCCTGAAAAATATTCTCTGTCTGGATTACAACATTTAAAAAACGAGTTAACTTGCTTTTGGCTAATAACGTTATTCACAGTTAATATCTAAATTCTATTAAAGCCTTTAAAAGAAGAGCACAATTGCAGGTGTAGAAAAGTGCGAACTAAGCTTGAATTCGCCAATCTTCTGACCCTGAAATATATAAAAGAGATAGTTGTTTGTTTTTAAATAGTCTCTTTCGCTTTTCTTCTGCTAAAAAGTTTAGTAAAATAATTTTGTAAAGCATATCCGAGGAAAACAGCATTAAGTTCTTTGTTTTTGAGTCTCCCGCTTTCACTAAGTCACTCAATTTGTGGCCTTTCCTCTCTTCTTATTTTAAAAATAAGAAAACGCTATATAGGTAGCACATAAATATTAAAAAAGTATCCATAAAAACAAAATAAGTCTCACATCACATGGCTAGGAAAGATGTCTTAGACGAAATCAAGTATACGCCCAGTGTTCTTATAGAACTAACACATATAATTTTACAATTTGGCGACACTTCATAACCAACACGTTTCTAAAAACCTTTAATTGAAATGAAAGAACTCTCCCAGATATCTAAAACACATCTCCAATCGTTCAGCTTGAAAAGAAGTTTACCAAAAAATCACGCATACGCCCAGTATTATATTCGAACTTTTATTTGCAGTCATTGTCCAGGGTTAATTTCTCTATAAAACTCGATTAATAAAATATTTAAACAAATATTATATTAAATGAACTTCGCATAAATAATAATTCTGTGTTAAAACTTCAGAAATAACGAACCTTAAGAACCAATCAAAGTGAAAGTGATCAAAGAAATATCTCTAAATAGTGTGCGTAAATAATCAAGTGCAAGGACAAGAAGAATTTCTTGATAATCAGCCAAATTGGATTTAATAAGCAGCCAAATGGAGGGCCGTCTGATCGAGTACAGGCCGATAGGCGGTGGCCTCGACTACCACCACAACTCGCCGTTGATCGGCGAGATACCGCCCGCCGGCGGCGACTACTCTCACGCCGTGCACCGATCCATCGACCACCTGCGGAACAGTCTAAACGAGCGCGTCGCCCTGGGTCCCCTGAGCGTCTTCTCCAACACGGCCGACCTGCGGAACTCCGTCCTCAGCTATAGCCAGCAGCCCCAGCAGCAATCCCACCCAGCGCACCAGCAGCAGCAGCAACAGCTTCCGCATCCCCATCCGCAGCAGCAGCAGCATCAGTACCATCTTGTCCCGGAGCCCAAGCCGAGCATCACGAACCTGGAGAGCAGCGTCGCCACTGCGACGGTGGCCAGCGGACCGGTGAGCAGCAGCCAAAAGCATGTCAACGAGGCGGTTGTGAGCAGCAGCAGCGGCAACTCCTCCGTTGCCGCCACCACTGCCACGGGAACCACACCCACTGGCTCCACCCGGGGCCGCAAATCGCGCATTTATCCCAATCCCAACCAGCACATCGTTGTGACCAGCAACAGCGTGGACAATGGCGGCATTCGGATGCAGAATGCCACACTGAACGAGCGGAATGCACAGAACCCGGCCTCTGGGTCTGCTGCTGGCAACTCTGGAGTCGTGCCTGCGTCAGCGGGTTCCGGGAACGGGATCTCCTCCTCCACCAGCTCACCGCATCACATGTCCCAGCTGGACGTGAAGGATACCAAGGTGAAGGGGAACACAGTTCAGTTCAGGTTTCTTGGGAAATTAATTGCCATTGATTGATTAACTAAATACAACTTTAAGGAAATCGTTAGTAAAACATGAAAGTAATAGTTAATAGAAGCAATTCAGTTACCTAATTTTAATTTAAAAATATTTGATCATCTTTTGGACATTTATAGCTTATATTCTTCTGCATATTTATACATTTCTGATTTGATTTTGATTTGATTTGATAATGACTGATTTAAGTCTAAAATACTATTATTATAATAAAGTTCTTACAAAATAGGCAAGCAAATAGACAAGTAAATACTTATAAACTCAATTAATTTAGCTAATCTACTGATGACTGAAATGTCAAACAAATATGCATATCCGCGCTGAGTTAGCTTATTATTTGTATAATATATAAGCTTTTCAAAAGATATAAATACGAATAATAGTAAAACCTGGTTTGTCAGAAGACTACAAGTACAATTTTCCAGTAAAGTTTAAAGCTTACGAAAACGGAAAGGATATGGGGACACAAATAAATAAAGACTATCTCCTTCTAACTGTGCTAACTGTGTAATTAAACAGAAAGCTAGCACTATATCCTTGAGGCAATTATTGAATTTCTAGCAAGAAATATTAAAAAATTAATCAATTGTCTTTTCAGTATGTAAGATCACTGCCTAGAGTTGAATAATATAAAGTTCGCGGAATTTTACATATTCTTTAGCTTGTTTAAACTTTATGTGTTCATACTAAACAAATTTCTGATGAAACTGAAAGAGTTTGAAAGCCTTGTTTAGCCAGCAAGTAGCCAGCAGTCGTAATCCTTTAACCCTAACTTGATCATAAATTACTGTTCTTCACAGATCTTCAGCTCGAAGGCGGACCTGCAGCTGCACACGCAGATCCACATGCGGGAGGCGAAGCCCTACAAGTGCACGCAGTGCTCGAAGGCCTTCGCCAACTCGTCGTATCTGTCGCAGCACACGCGGATCCACCTGGGCATCAAGCCGTACCGCTGCGAGATCTGCCAGCGCAAGTTCACTCAGCTCTCGCACCTGCAGCAGCACATCCGGACGCACACGGGCGACAAGCCGTACAAGTGCCGGCATCCCGGCTGCCAGAAGGCCTTCTCGCAGCTCTCGAACCTGCAGTCGCACTCCCGTTGCCACCAGACGGACAAGCCCTTCAAGTGCAACTCCTGCTACAAGTGCTTCTCGGACGAACCCTCGCTCCTGGAGCACATCCCCAAGCACAAGGAGTCCAAGCACCTGAAGACGCACATCTGCCAGTACTGCGGCAAGTCCTACACGCAGGAGACCTACCTGACCAAGCACATGCAGAAGCACGCGGAGCGGACGGACAAGCGGCCACCGATTGCTCCGGGCAGTGCGGCGGCCCTGGCAGCAGCTGCCGCTGCCGCCAATCCCGCCAACGGACCGCCACAGCCGCCGACCACCAATCCCCAATCCGCCGCAGCCGCCGCCCAGCACCAGCGCAATAACCTGGGCCTGCCTCCAGTCTCCATAGCACCCAGCGACAATGGCTACTGGCCAAAGGTTAGTCCGGACTCGGCCGCCGCCGCCAATGCCATGGAGGTGATGCATCAACAGCAGCAACAGCAGCAGCAGCAACAGCAGCAGCAACAACAGCAGCAGCAGGCCCATCATCATCATTCGCAGCACGGAGTGCCACCGCAGCAACATGTCCCGCCACAGCAGCAGCAGCAGCAACAACAGCAGCAGCAGCAACAACAGCACCATCATCCGCAGCAGCAGCCGCCGCCACAGCATGGCATGGAGGCGCACTACGTCCAGCCGACGGCTCCGAACAGCGCCCAGAGCAACGGCCACGGACCGGAGTTGCAGGCGCATCATCGAATGCCAGATCCAGTGCGGGAGGATATTGGTGAGTGATGATTCCCTACCGCTCGTTTTTTTTTAATATAATTGGAGAGAGAAACGCCATTACTTTTTCATATACTTAAGGCTCTTAAGCTTAGCATTTGATGATGATCATTCGATGCCCCTCCCAAGGCCGAACGCATAAAACCTAAATCTCTTTCAGAGTGCAGCTTGCAACAACTTCCTCGTTCGCTACTAAGGGTTTCATTTATGTGAAAGAGAGAAGAAGGATGGAAGAGAGCATTTTCAAGAAATATTTTCCAAAAGCAAGCGATCTCAAGAGAGTGAAGCCTGCTTTCGCACTTCAACCATAGAGACGCTCATTCAATGCGTATTCCAAGACCTTTAATGGTGCCAGAGTGTAGCTAAAAACAACTCTCTAGTTCGCTACCAAAAGATTCTTTCTTGGGTAGAGCGGCCTAAAGAGAGCTAAGCTTTCTCTCACGATTAAACCGAGATAGAAATGTAGAGGGTCGAACTGAGAAGATTCTTTGATTTCGTTTAAAATCAAGTGCGCAAGCAACCAGAATTTTGAGGAATTTTGGTGAACGAGCACAAACCTTACGAGCTCTGATTAATTTGAACAAATAGAAAACACTCATTGTTTAATAATTTTCAATTAATTATAAGTATATTTCCGACGACCAAAGAATATTTTTCTAATCCTTGCCACCATTTTTTTTTATCCAGTTTCAACGCCCAGCGCCGTGGGCCCCTACGATGCCGCCTCTATCGCCAAGAGCGCCAGCAATTCGGCCTTCACGCCGATCAACTCGATGCCGCCGCACCTGAACTCGCTGAGTCACCATCCGATGGCGCAGCGGCCCTATCTCTACGATGCCATCAGCTTCCCGAACAAGAACGTGAACCAGAACAACGCCAACGCGTTCCCCAACCAGCTGATCTCGCTGCACCAGATCCGCAACTATGCCCATCAGCCGGCGGGCCTAATGGCCGGCGAGCACCTCCTGGGCGTGAGCGTCGGCCCGGGCAAGGAGAAAGGGTAGCTAGGGTCCTACTTCTAAGTTTCGCGTTAATAGACCCCCGATTATTTATCCCCGCAGAGACGAGGCGTGCATTCCTGTACAGTATTACTTTGTAGTTAGTCGTAGAGCGTTAGGGACTGATGGTATTTTCAACAGATTCTGTTTCGGTTAAGTTAGCGGAAGAGTTAAGCACACTGTAAATGGCCAATGATACGTATTCTGATTTGACTAACACCGTCCATACTTAAGTTTACACAATGTCCCCGAAATATGAGCTCCGCAACGTTCGGCAAACGTTGCCCACACCCATAACTTAGTTTTCAAAGACGTCGTCGATATGGCACAGCATGTATATATATATATATAATTGATAACGTATTTATTTTCGATGCACAAACGGATCTCGCAGTCTTGAATCAATGGCAGAGTTGAAGTCAGAAGCTGCAAACTACGCCGATATATGTACATAAATATACATCAACCTAAAGAAACTAACCGGCAAAACGTAATTTACATTAAATCTTCATAAATATATATACATATATATATATTTGTTTACGTGTATCGTATTAAATTCAGAAATTTCTGAAAGAAGTTTCTCGATAAAGAAAAAAAATAAAGGAATTCAAAACTATAGATGGAACTATGCGATAGATGAAAACTATTTTGAAAGAACATTTTCTAAGTACATATATATGTTGGCAAAGTTAAAGACCGAATCGACGGATTCATATAAAGCCCACACCAGAGATGTTGTATTACTTTTTGGAAAGACTGAAGTGATCAAAATTAACGAAAACGACAAAGCAAGCCGAACAAGAAAACGATAGAACTAAATATAATATATAAAGAAAAAGAAAAATCTAACGATATCAAAACATTTTAAAGAGCGTTTTTACCGCAGTTACTAAGCAAAACTGAATGTGTCCTAAACAATTTCGTACTAAATGGCAGAAACTAAACCTAAATACGAGTAAATACGAGTATGGCAGCATCAAATGTAATGTATTATTAACTAAAGTAATTTTAACATTAATATAAATCTAATCTAATATTAACTAACCCATAGCTAGTGTTTAACTCCATAATGCAATCTCAATGTAAAGAAAACAAAAAAACAGAAAATCCAACACGAATACCTTACCTTATAAGTGAATAGCAAAATGAACTCTGACCCACAGCAACTCACACACACAGACACACACACACGCATTAAATAGAAACATTTGGGGTATTCAGATAGCCGAGCTAAATGATTATTGTTTTACCGTTTAACGATTACAAACCGATTACAGTACGAATATTCGAATACAGAGCATAGTTCCCGTTCCCAATCGGACCTCGATCGAGCGGCTAGCCGAATGCGCATACTTAAATAATTGTCAACAGTAGATGTGTGTTCCTCAGTTGATGTAAATTGATTTCCGATTAACCACGAACTCAGCCCGTAATAAAGTGAATTAAATGTTCCCCATCGCCTGTGTCTCCCTAATGTCCCTTTGAATGTCCTCTATGCACTCACTGATGTGGTATATACCGTTGGGATTTAGCACTCCGCTCAGCTCGTACCGCTCTCTCACCCGGCCGTCACCGATGATGACCGCCTCGCCCATTAACTGGTTCGAGTTGTTCGCAAAGTTCTGCCAGTGGTCGAGATTTTTTACCTCATTGGTAAGACACACTGGTCTCACCCGAAGACCGAACTCCAAAGGATGAAGCAAGTGCACCAGGGCCAGAGAGTAATTCGATGTCCTGCAAGAATAAAAAGGTAATTGGTACCAAAACAGAGGTAACGTATAGCAACGCTGTAGATTGCGATTGCCTTAGCTGTGAGTTTTTAAACAAATAACTGAGAATAACTTACGTGGTAATGTGTATATGGGACACGTTATGCAGCTTGTAGGGATGCGGCTCGTGCGGCAAAAAGCATCTCATGTGGGGATAGCCCTCGGCCACCGTGTAGAGCAGGGGCTCCGTGGCGGCCACACTGGTGATGGATATTTGGCGGAAGCAGTGCTCTGTTGTCACCAGGACATACGGCGACAGGATCGTGGCCGTGCAGGCGAATGCGAACAGCGCCTGGTAACCACGATGAAAGATGCTCATCAGCCAGGGCGGCGAACGTAGTTCGTCCTTCAGCTCCCACTTGCCGCAGATCGGCTCGCATGTGGGAAGCTTCTTTTTGACGTCCCAGCTCCCGTCGGCATTGCAGACCTGCAGACCTGGGGTCTCTGCCTCGAAGCCAGAGGCACAGGTGACATTCATTCGAGTTCCTTTCGGCAACATCGGCTGTTCGCAGTCAATTAGTTGGCTTTCGAAGGTGCACTGTCCGATGTGAAGGAGGCTCGCGTTGTGCCTGCACTGCGGCACGCACCTGGCCAACGTATGTCGCCAGTTGTCGCCATCGCAGACGTTCTGCTCCTCGCCGATCAGTCGATGTCCGTTGGAGCAGCTCAGGCGGACCACCGTTCCTTCGGGCACCTTGGCATTCCGCAGGAATGTGGTATTGCCAACGTAGTTCTCCGCCACCATGGAGTTAGGCGAGTCCGGCAGACTGCAGTGCCGCACGTCCCAAGTGGCATGACCCCCAAAGCCCACATTCGACGTTGTGTCTTGCTCCAGGCAAATTTCCTCCATCTCATCAGAGCCATCGACGCAGTCGACAATGTGATTGCACAATGCTTCTGGACTGATGCAGCCGCCGTAGAGGCACCTGAAGGCCGGCGGGTCACACTCAACGGCCGAACATAGGGTTGCCCTCTCGTCGCTGCCATCCCTGCAGTCCGCCCGACCATCGCACACAAGACTCCATTCCAGATGCCCCTCCTGGCATTCAAAGAAATTTTCATCTCTGAAAATACAGAGCGAACTTTGATTACCTTCACTAACTTCCTTGGGAAACAGTCATAACACCCTGCTCTGATCTCTGATCTCAGATCGTTGGTGAACTTACTCGTACTCCCCGTACAGATCGACGTACTTATTCTCCAGTTCGCTACCTTCCAGGCACTCGAAGTCATTTTCATCGCTGCCATCCCAACAATCCCAAGGGCCGTTGCATCTGAGCGTCCTGTCCAAGCAGCCTCCGTAAGTGCAACGGAAATGGGTTTCGTCATTACAAGTCTTGTTATAGCACAACGCAAAGCTTTCGTCTTTGTGATCCTGGTCCTGTTCGTCCTCCGGCGGACAGTCGATAATTCCATTGCATATCTCATGTTCCTGAATAATATTATTCTTGTTTGTGATACACCTATAAGTGGCAAAAGTAAAATCTAAAACAAATATAATGACATCAGTCCCATAATTATAATGTTTAATAGAATATGAAACGTTTGACGAATATTTCAAGAAATTTGTAAGAAATAAAGCATGTGCACTAAGAATCATTCAGAGACTCAAAATATTATTATATGGCGTCATTAATACGTATGTTTTTAATGATTAAATCATTATGTCTCTCTTCAGACTACAGCCTTTCAGATGATGATTCATTTTATTGTGTAAGCAGATGAGGTTATTGGTTTTATATATATAAACAACAGATTATTCGAGACAAGAGAGACGCATCAATAAAAATCGAATTTATTATTATTCTATATATTCTGTAGGAAATAATTCAGAAAGAATATATATTCTGTAGGAAATAATTCAGAAAGAAACACACACCTATCATAGATAGAGTTACAATAATTACACTTAAGTTAAGCAGAGATATATATATTATCATTTTTAACCGCACACAAATTATATTCAGACGCGAAAAAAATCGATCTTCTCCGAGGCAAATCTTAAATCGTACTGATTACCCCAAGAAGACCGCTCTTATCAATTAATTAAATTGACAGGCCGACAAGACTCTGATTAAATAATCAAAAACAAGTAAGGAAAGCAAACTTCGGGCGGAACCGACCTTTTTATACCCTTGCAGAATATGCCAATTTAGTCTGATATGATATAGTACTCCGATTTGCATGATAGTAAAAAACTGCTTATCATTTAAAAAATCATATTTCAAGTTTCATTAGGAAATCTCAAAAAATAGCTAATATGTGTAAAATATAAGGTAGCTCTATATGATATAGTGGTCGGATTTTTGCCAATCCGACATTTATACTGTTTGCAAAACAAATACGGCTATGCTATACCGCTAATTTTAGACCGATAACTTCGACAGGTGATGCTGATCAATATACATATTTTATGTAGTCGGAGATGCCTGCGTTGCAAGGATATAATTATGGTGTATTACCTTTTCACTTTTATTTCTTATTATGGGTCGGTATGCGGCCACCTTCTACAACTGGAAAAACCTCGATGCTTATAGATTTATAATCGATGTACATAATTTTCCGGCATTCCCATATATAAGTACTTTAAGTACAGTAACCTCTATTATAAAAGAAATCAAATATGGAAAATTATAGTGTTACTTACCACAAGAAGTTTAATTTGGAAACAATCTAGAAGGTATTTTCAAGCCCCCCAAAGTTAAAAATCTCGCCGGGAGGCGTTGCCATTTATTTTATATAATATGTTTTATTACGGAAATTAACCATTTTATGTAGCTTACAATTACTATTACATATAATGTAGAATTATACACATCTCATATAATTTGGGTGCCATTGCAATAGCTCATCGCATATGTACTGGTAATTATTGTTTTCCCATTAGACGAATTGAAGTTTTGATTGGACACAAAGTGAAGTTGTATTTAGCATTCCCTCTGATCTGCATGTGTGAATGCTTGTATATATCCTTATGGCTGTATGTACGTACGAGGTGTTCAGGGGAATTAATGGACTAACACTCATTTTACAAAATATACGTTGAAGCGGATTGATGTCTATATATGTAGATCGTTTATAGTTCATAATTGTTTTCAGTACACTCGGTGATAATGACTCGGTGTCTTCTTCCGCAAGCTATGCTTCCGCCGGGGATCCCTTATATCCATTATCTCCATTACAACTATAAGTAGTGCCGCCAGATAGTCGGCATTCGGTTTGAGCTATTCGTGAGTGTGGTATACTCTATAGTTAGTTAGTGGTATTTCGATTTCTACAAGTACTATGCTGCTTACATTATTGTGTTGTCTTGTGTTGGATTTTCCTCCGAATTGATGTTTTCCTTTTTTTTCTGACTTGTTCGTTCGATTTTGTGTGTGGTTTTGTAGCTTCTTGGTGCTAAGCATTCTGCTGCGTGTTCTCTAGATTCAATTTGGGTTTCCTTTTACTCGTATGTAGTTTAGTTATGTTAGGGAGTAAGTTTTGATAAGCAGTAAGCTTCTATCGGGACACTCTGCCTAAGCCGAGCCTTCGGTGTGTTCGTTTTGATTACTTTACAATTGAACAGAATTCTCAAAGCAGAAAAGCAGAATCATAACCAAATTATACACAAATATTATGCTTAAGAGTAGGTATCATCATAGATATTTTATACATATGCATGCCTGGTTAATAATTTCTGGTAGCTATCGAAAACCGAGCTCAGTTTTCCATTGTGGTGGGCACATTAAATGGGACTTCAATTGTTTTGATATGAAAATCATACAGAGAGGAGGCGATAAAAGTTATTCGAAGCGTTGAATAAAAGTTCTATACAGCAACAAAGGTCGGTGTCCTTTATAAGTAGGTCGAAGTTCCATCGCAGATTACATTTTTGAATTTTCAAACATTTATATAGTGCGATTTTTCTGAGTTATCTTACATTTACATGCATTTTTTAGGTCCTAAACATTTTCTAATACATTTAATTTATTTTGGTTTGGTTGGTTGCTTGCTAAATATTTTTTAACTCGCCCTCGGGGACTTTGTCTCTCGTCAAGGTTGTAAAGCAACCCAACTGGGGAAGTACTATAATATCCCAGAAATCATAGGGGAAGGGAAGGAAATTACGAAAAATTATATAAAATAAATACAAGTTCAGATTGGGAACGAGCTCATACTCGAGAACCGTATGACTCTCGGCTCCGTTTATGTTTCTCTATTTCCGGTTCCTGCATCGGTTCCCTCTCGCTAAGCGGCGCCAGCGCCCAGATGGTGGTTCTGTCATCCCACTTCCTCTACTCGTTCAGCTTGTGCCACTCGGCTATCTGACGGCGCGGCGAGTTGCACACTTCGTTCCAGTGGTTCAGGGCGGTGCTGCTCGAGTTGGGTCCGCCCAGCTCCAGTCGACCGATGACCTGGGAACGGGGTCAAGCGTGCAATTATTGAGCAGAAGTTTGTCAACAAATAGGACTTACCTCATTCTTGGTCACGCGATCCCAGTCAAGCAGCATCAGCTCCAAGGACACACCCTCCAGACTGGCGCCAGTACCCTAGAAGTAAGAAAAGAAAAGAAATATTTATTATAACAATAATTTCAAGAGCAGAAGCTAGAAAAGCTTCGGTATTTTTTTTTTTAATAATTTTTCATAAATTTCTTCGGGACGAATGTCTAGAATGTCTTTAGGGTTAACTTTTGTATGACCTCTTCTTCCTTATGGGAGGACGCGTGAACAAAATTTGACCATACTCGAGAATGTGATAATGTCTAAAATCGTAGTATTACTCACCTCGGCGGCGGGAATGTCAAAGGCGAAGCTCTCGTTGAAAACGGGGCTCAGAGTTCGCTTCTTCACGTGGGTCTTCTTCTTGGCGATACGTTGTCCGTTGTAAAGCAGATAGATCTTGACGTAAGGATCGGCCAAACCGGTGACATCCATGCGGGGCAAGTTCCTGGCCTTTAGCAGTACCACCGTGAGGCGTCCTGCTGCCGGCTGCCAGCAGAGCGAGATCAGCAATTCGCCACGTCCCTGGGCGCGAATCTTGAGGCTGCGCGGCTGGATCTCCTTGCTGATGGACAGAGCCTCCTTGGAAATGTCGCCGATCTCAATGGAGGACAGTGGGCACACTACCTCGCCGATGACGTCGTCACGCGAATACCGATCAAAGCTGAGGATTACGAAGTGCAGCGACATATTCTGCAGGTCGTTCATGTTCAGGCCGTAGAAGGTGAAGTCCTCGTCGTAGACCGGGTTCCGGGTGTTCCTCACCACGCGGGTCTTAACCTTGTGCTGCTTGTCCGGCAGCAGCTGCAACTTCACATACGGATCCGTGGCGGCCTGGGTGCGTCCGTTCATGCCAGTGGGGATGTCGCCGGTGCCGCCCGATCCGCCCTTGCAGGGCAGTCCACGGCATCGAATAATGGACACCATCAGGGCGTTCCGTTCAGCCAAGTAGCGCAGCTTAAAGTAGATGGTGCCTAGCTTGCCGTACTGGTCGGTCACGGTCAGCTCCTTGCCATTGGTCAGCGCCTGGTCGTCCAAGGTGATGGTCACGCTCCCGTTGGCAATCGTCTCCACCGGCGAGTGGTGGTGATGGTTGTTGTGCAACGCCTGCTTCAACCCGTTGCCATCCACCACGGTCAACTTGTTGCCCGACTGCTGCTCCGGATGCGACTGCTCGTCCTCCTCACCGTACCGCACATTGGGCTGGGCAATCGGGGAAGTGGACTGGTCCTGCATCGGCGAGAGCAGACCCATCTGCTTACCACCGGTCGGCGAAGGCGACTTCTTCAGATAGTGCGGCGGCTGGCCGCTGGGCGAGCGAACGGCAGTCGGACGCCTGGTCGGCTGGAAGGGAAACGAGGCATCGTGCTGGCCCTGCTTCTTGTTCCGGATGCGCATCTGCTTGGCGCAGATGCAGGCCACCGAGGAGAGCACGGCGGCCGCGGTTAGGCCCAGAATGGCGGGCACAACTGCGGGGAGGAGAGAGTAAATGAGTTAAAATTAGGCAAAAATAACAAAATATTTGATCATTTATCCATAAATAATTAAGTTAAAGCAAAGCAAACACATTTGCAATCAAATCTTTATCATTTATATTAATAATACTTGAAAGATGGCAGGAAATAAGAAAAAAAAAAAGGGAATATTTGATTTAAACTTTAGTAAAATTTAAACTAATAAACTAAAGACAATGCAAGTAATCATCTTTTGAAGAGTTTTGCTCCTTAATTCTTTAATTAAATTTAATTAGTTAAAATAAAACTATGAAAAGAAGTAAAACTGAATTTTTAAAGTAACCCCGACTTCACTTTCCTGTTAAGTGAACTCAATTCACTTATGTTTACATATTATTTCTGCATAAAAAAAGGAAGCAAAGGCAATCAGAAATATCTATATATTCTATCCATAATATTCTTATTCTCCTGCTTTAATTCTAGCTGCAGGTTTTATGACGGATGTGGCATAATTCAGGGCTATAATTTGCACGAAGCTCTAGCAAGATGGCTGGGGTCTTCTTTTTTACTTGTAAGCTAAACTCATTTTATGTAGGTACTAAACATACATCCTCTTATTATATATTACACATGTACTCTAGTATTTTCAATACATTTCAAGAAAAATACTACGAAATATAGAAAACTGCAAGATTTGATAACTCTTACATATAATTTAATATATATGATCTATATAAGAGATAGCTCTTCTACCTTTTTCGCATTTAATACAACCAAACAGAAGGCAAAATTTACACCTTTGCGATTAGTCACCGCTTTGGCAACAGCAGAAGAAGAAAACTCTCCCCAACAGCTGTGAGTTAGTTACGAAGCTTCTCTTTTAATAAGTATAAACCTAAACGTACCTTGAGTTAGCTAAATCCCTTGATTATTAATGACATATAATCTGATCTATTAGACCCTATGTGCTAGCCACATAAAACCGTCAAGCCGAAACCCCTTAAAAAGGACACACTCCTGTGAATCGCAACCCAAATTAATTATTCATTGCCGAGGGGGAAAAACTTTTTTGGAAAAAAGTTCTTAGCCACATTTTGAGGAACTTCCTAATGAGCAGATTCGTTGGCTGCAATATGTTACTTACTCGTGTCCATGACGCTGACATCTGGTATATACTCTTCGGCCATTTTAGTGGATGTGGTGGCTTCGCCGCTCTTCCTAGATCTTCCACTCGATGTTCCTCGTAGCTGTGTGGAATAACAATTAGTCACAATTCCATGCAGTAAGGGGAGAACTTCTAGCAACTGTCTTTCGTTTGTTTCCAACTTTTCCGGGGCACGTGAAAATGTTCGCACATCGATTTTGCGCACAAATGTATGCTAGAGGCTGGCTTATTTTTGTTCGTGGGCAGAAGGCAGAAGAGCAGCTGCCTCCAGGTTATGCTGAGAGGTTTGCTTTTGTTGTTATTTGCATTACTAGCGAACACACGCGCACCCATACACACACATATGCGCCAAGGGTGCTTGTCTGCGTCGCATGAATCATCACAGGCCCGCACCACACTCTCACACGCACACACCTGGAGTTCGCTGGCTTTTCTTCTTCAGTTTTCCAAATTCAATGGGAAAATGTGCCTCAAATAAATTTACTTAAGCTGTATCTATTTTATTGTTTATAGTAAAACCCCTTATCACATTTAAGAGTTGGAGTCTCTACCAATTTTCTTATCAATCGATTTTCACAGCATCACTGCTTTTGGTCAAGCAATTACTTTGCAGAATCTGTTCCAAATACTGACAGATCTTTTGACTTAAATTAAAGTTTCCTTCCTGTACAAGTAGCTTACTTTTTGTATCTAGACTTTCACAATTAATTTTAATATTTTTGTAGACTTTGCAATGCCCACGGAGTGTGCAAAAGAAATTACTACTTCAACGCAGTTCCGCAGCCGTTGTACTTTATTTTGCCAGTTGGCTTCTTCGCTGGGACTTGGAAATCGTTAAAACTGCGTCGGCGCACAAATAATTCCCAACTTTTTGTGTGGGCCGCCAGCGAAATGGAGAAGAGCGGTGGTTGAAGAACCTGTAACGTCTTGGCCGATTGGGGTGGGTATGGGAAGGTTTCCCAACACTGTCTCTGCGGAAGGGTTGATATTTATTTAAACATTTAAGCATTTTGGATTTTGGATTTTTTTAAAAGCTCGGTGAGATATATCAGATGCTATATAATACAAATATATAAAAATAATACAAATATATATTACAGATAAAATTGTATGAGCAAAAAAATCATTCTATTCAGACTTGGTAATATCTTACTTTCTTATTTTTGTCAACAAGATACTTAAATATTACAAAACAAATTAAATAGATTAATACTTCTTTAGAATTCTAACATTTTAGAATATTTTAAGTAATTTTTACTGATCTTTTATAAACATTATTATAACAGCCCTGTAGTTAAAGACTTAATACCTAAATTATAGTAATACAGAGTTTAAAAAATGTATTCTATATTAATTCTATAATTTAATCATCATAAATACGAGTATTTTTTACTTTATACAACTCTATTTATAAAAAAAAACCTCATGAATATATACATACAGCTCAATCTTGAAAACAAAAACATTATAAATTTCCTTTTTAAAAATACTGATGAAACATTGATAAAATTCGTTAACCGTCAAGTCTGACACCTCTGGAAAACCTAACGAACCACTTACCAACTTTACTCAATTCCGCAACCTGCCAGATGTAAGTTTAGGCCAAGTTGCGGAGAGCACAGCTTTGTTGGTCCGCTTAAAGCTGTATTTCGTCAAGTTGAAGCTTTGGGCCCCTTAAAAAGCCTGACGCTTACCGGCCAGAAGCTGAGTCGGTAACGCTCTGCGTCTGCGCGCAGTTCAAACAAGTTAAGAGACCCAAAAGAAAAAGAAAAGCCACCTAAATACAAAGTGTTCGAGAGGGTGAATTAAAACCCTAGAAGGCAGTGACTTAGACCATAGTGAGTGCGTTTTTGTGTGTATTTCAATAAGAGTTGCTGCAAAAAAACGAGTAAACTTAATAGGAACCAAGTTTTTTATCATCTTCGGGCCATTGAGCAATTTTCCTCGAGGCATTTTCGTTAAGGAATTAATTCAATATTTAAAGCATAAAAGGAAACCAGACACCGAACCGCTGGACCCAACAATCGTAAGTTGATGCAATCGCTTTTATTTCTCTTATTTCGGCTTTTCGATTTTTCACAACCGAAAAATCCGCAATGTCCGTTTTTGGCATTGAGGAAGCTCAACAGACTTGGCCAGCTTTTTTGGTTTGGGGTTTGAAATTTGCCATTGTCATAAGGCCCGAGAAACGGAACTTTGTTTGGTCTTCTGATGGCTCATGGCGATAAATTGTGTTGCACTTTTTTTCTGTTTCTTGTTTTTTTTATTGCAATAGCTCCAATTCGATTTGTTTTGTTTGTTTTGTGTGTGTTTCTTGCACGGGTATCTCACGATTTGCGCTATAGACACGTTTCTAGCCTAAGTTACTGGTTTCTATTTCTTTTTCCACACACATCAAAACGGTCACCCATTGTCTGCCATTTGACCACTAATCTGCTCGATTTTGTGCTCAATTACACGGCGTATTATTCGAATGAAAAAGTACACCACCATCGCATTGAGGTGTTTCACGAATGCGCCTGCCAGTTCATTAAACGTCCATTACAGTAATAGGAAATTAACCCGGTTTCTCCCTCGATTCCGCCGCCTTTTTTTTATATTTATTTTTTTTTAACCGCCACCTCGTTTCGTTTCGACGGAAACTTGTGGTATTGAAAGAGATCAACTACTTGCGCTTATTTATGGTGAGTACATTTCGTCTTTGGATTCCAGCTGAATGGGAATATCCGTTTCGTGCTAGTTTTTCTTTACCAAATTATCTGGTTAACAAGCTTACATTATGAAACAAATGCGAGTTGAAGATTGTTATGACAATTAGCCGTGTATTCACTAAATAAAGGTGAGATTTTGTTTGTTATCAAATGTAATTGTACAGGAAATGGTCATAATTTGCAGTCACATTCCCCTGAAATCTTATGGCAGTGATTAACTTACTTAAATATTACTCATAGCTGTGACAAAGCTGGGCAAATAATTAAAAATATTTAACCACATCAATAATATGTAGAATTCTTCCAAAGAATTTACTCAGTGATTAACTAAATTATAAATGTCTCATAACTGTGACAAAATTCCCAAAAAGTCTACTAATACTTAACAACATAAAAAAACGAGAGACTTTTAATCAAAGATGTATTTTAGAAATATTTGTGGCTTTAATAACTATGACAAAGATTACTAATCACATAAAAAGAAATAGTAAATTCATCCCTAAGAAATTTGGCCTCTCAAAAAATTTTGTATTAGTAATTAAACAAATTTCGTGCCTGTGGCAACAGAAAGTGGTTCCCATATTCCCAAAATGATATGCACCCATACTCATCGACAGCTTCCAGCTAACAATATTAGGTATTGTCAGCAACCAAATCAAACAAACAATTCAGCAAATCAAAAATAATTCCAAATTAAACGTGTTCATATATTTCGCGGGTGAACTCATTAAAAAAGAGTTCGCTCTGGATTTGCATATCGGCTGGCTATAATGATTTTAAGGCCTTTAATTTCGCTTGTTTGCTTTCTGGACTGCTTTTTACTGTCGAGAGCAAAATTAAAGAGGGCGGCGTTGATGATGATCCATCAAATTTTATTGAGGCCAAATAATGTTATAATGGTATCGCTGTCTAGGGGGCAATGAAATTAAGTGAACATGGGACGAGTGCTTTGACCGACCGAATGACACCCACGCTCAGCTTTCTTTTCTCCAGTTGTTTAGTTGGCCAAAAAAAAACTTAAGCAAAAAAACTATCCAACAAAAACTGTTTGCACATACGAGTCCCGTGGATTTTTTAAAGTCATGTTCAAATGTCAGCGGCAGATAAAAATTTGTGTGTCTCCATGTTTTGGGAGCGTGCTGTCGCCGCTTTATCTGCTGCCAACATTTTGTTGGGCAGCCCAAAACAACAACAAAAAAAGTGAGAGAAAATACGAAAAACCGTTCAGTGTTTGCGAACGCAAAAGCCTTTGGCCTGGCTTTTGTTACTCCTCTTCAGAGACATCGATTGACTTTTGCTGCCTGTTGTCTGTTATTTGTTGTGTTTGTTTGCCCGGCGATTGTCTGCTCCCTTTTTTTCTCTGGGCTTTTTGGCATTCGTTCATTCAATCCGTTGAACATTGAAACGATCTGCAGCACGTAGTGAAGTCTCTGCCATTTGCCATTTAAATGGTCTTTGGCTCGGCCTTATTTGTTTACAATTCGTTATGGCACACTGCCAGTCCCAGTCCCCGGCCCAGGCCAAAAGCAGCCAAGAGCGTGAGCCGACAAAATCTTCAAATGGGACAAATTTTGAATGGTTTTCGGGGAATTTTCCCAAGCAGCGGGATTAGCATATTTGGGTGAAATAATTGAAAATGCACAACAAGAAAAATTAGGTTAATACTTGATATATTGAAATGAATAAAGAGAAATGATGATTCGCAATTCGTGAGCATCTTGCTTAGATCCCCTTTGCTTTTACTTTGTTTTAGTGAGTGGTTCTTAGTGATAAAATCTTTATCTTTTATGTTTTCACAGTTAAAGCTTAGAAAGTTTGATCTACTTTATATTTGTAAATTTTAGCTTGAGGAAAGGTTAGCACAGTAATAAAATTGAATCAATGCAATTGATTAAATTTATTATTGTGACATTTGATGGAGCTTATACTATAATATTAATTTTCCAAAAATGGCCAAAGTTCAGCATGGTTTGCGTTGATCTAGAATTCCAAATTGGGGTCAGTTGCAGTAATTTGGAACTGATGATAACATTGGCTTTGACAGAAAGAGCTCCAAAACCGGCTTGGATAATATCTCTGTGTGTTTAACAAGTCGCTTTTTGCTTTATATTTTAATTAGAATCAGCAGGAAGATCTTTTTATAATCAATATTCACTTTGTTTTAAGTTATAGCCATTTTATGTTTATTAGTCTTAACAAAAATTTTCGATTTCCCTTAGATCTTCAAGTAATATATGTATATATATAATATATATTTATATAGTAATATTTTTTCTGTGTAGAATGTCAATTAACAGTCAATTTGACTACTTCGCTTAATTGCTTAATATATATTTAGATAATTATTTATTATAATAGAGAGTCTAATTAAATATAAACCTTGGGAGCTATATTTTCCTTATATTTGCAAGGCTAATATCATTACTAAATGGGAATCCAAAATTGGAATTTTGACTATGAAGTGAACATTCGATTATAACCCTGAAAACATAGCCGGAAAAATGCTCTTTTCCTGAATAAAAAAAAATGTAAATATGCAAAAATATAATAGTTGAAAACTAGCAGAGCTTCCTAGCTTGTTACCAATCCGTAGATTACCCAACGCCGACCCATTGAGCCCATTATCGACAATCGCCCGGCGGCCTCTGGGCGTCCCCGAAAATGTTATCCTAGCAGCGACAAGCGTGAGAAATGCCCGCAAGACATCAATTACGGCGCTGGCCTGTTAACAAATTCACTCATTTAGCAATGAAACTAAAAGTGTTGTTACTGTCTGCGGGCCACAAAGCCAAAGACCGAACACCGAATACCGAACTCACGAAATGGCAACCCAGTTGACAGGCAGCTCCTGAACAACGTTGTTTGATGCTGAGCTGCCCACCTTAGTTTTTCACTGCTTTTTTTCACATTCATTTTTTTTTTTTTGCATCCGCCTTGGGGGCCACCAAGAGATGTGGATGCTGCTGCTGCTTTTTGCCTTATCCAGAGGCACGTAACCAGCGATCAATCAAGGCACAGCGATCATCTGGGCTCTTTGACAATCGCCGGAATGATGCGCCGCGCAATTGCAGAATTTCACTCGGAGCCTAATTGTGTGGCAGTCCGAAGTACGGAGTACCTCGTACCGAGTACGAGTGCCACGTAATTGGCAACGCCAAGGGTATTACATGCGGTGCCGCAACATTTTGCCCGGCGAAATGCAACAAAATGTTGTAAATATTCAATCACGTCGCAGTTCGTGCAACAATAGCGCCCAAGCAACCGAAAAAACAAAAACCAAGCGAAAAAACCAAAATTTAAATAAATTATGTAAAACTGTTTTTCAGTTTTCCTCGAAACTTGAAGACAACCAACAAAAAAAATGGAAATCTATAGGTTTTGTGTGGTATTTCCGTTTCTGTTTCTGGTACAAAAAAAAAAAAACCATTGTTAGTCGTGCCGGTCAATGCCGTCTCAATAAATTATACTTTGCAATTCTCTGGAAAAATTAACAACACAAAACAAATAAAAGTGCAATTGCCAATCAGCGATATGTACACGAGATCCGATTTTATTGTTTTCCAAGAGATTTTTATCAATATTGACGGGGGCTTAAATAGCAATTGCTTGTTAAATCTTCGGAAATCCCTGGAAGCTGTACAATTCCAAAGAATCTCGGAGTAGTTAGTTATCATACTAATACGCCAGCTCCTCTTTTATTGCAATCGCGTCATTCCGTTAACCTGACCAGCGTCAGCAGAAGTGCATTAACTAAAAATTGCCTACTAACATTTAACAATTACGTGATGAAGCATGACAAGATGGAAGCCCAACAACATCAGCCGCCAGTGGCAGCAGCACCAACTTGTTGCCAGCGAATTCTCACACAAAACATTCGCACATTGTTGATAGCGCGTTGACACTGGCTGGGCTAGGAGTAAGGGGCCCGCCGACAAAGGCAAAAAAAATCCATCGTAAAGTACGCAAAAGTAACAAGAAACTGGGAGAAAATAAAAGATGGGAAGTCTTGTTTTCGCAGACCGCTATTTTAGCTACCCTACCTATCGAATTTTAGCAGATTTTCCGGGTAATTCTTTGGGCTACAAAATATTTAAAATTAACTGCAATTTTTACAAGAAAGTAAAAATGGAACTCGGGATCTCCAGCTCGCAGATCCGAAGATCTAAAAAATTCTCTTCTTGATGTGCATCCTTAATAATAAAGGCACCATACTTAAAGACAAATGCTTTTATTATTATTATTTATGTATTTATTTTTTTTTTCTTTATGACTACAAATTGTCAAAAACTTACTTTAGAGCCCTAATCACAAAAATCACCTAACTCTTAAACTTTATCAATCGTAATCATATAACATCTAGTTCTTAATAAATAAAAATAAGAACACATTATTAGGATCCTATTCGAGAGACTGACTATCAGTTGTACGTGCAAAATAAGAACTTGAGTCACACCGCATTGTATTTTAAATAAGACACATAAAATATCGCAAAAGAAAAAAAATAACAAAATTTAATTGAGAATCAAGTTTAAGTTCATACTTTATGGTCAAGATTAGTCACCACTTTTAAAGAAAACATTAGTTCTTTATTATACTAGGATAAATCGTATTTATTATATAAGTATAATCTGAAAAACTTGATTTCTCCATTCAATTATTATAATAGATTTCGTCTGATG
This sequence comes from Drosophila kanapiae, assembly GCA_008042475.1. Taxonomy (NCBI): domain Eukaryota; kingdom Metazoa; phylum Arthropoda; class Insecta; order Diptera; family Drosophilidae; genus Drosophila; species Drosophila kanapiae. The sequence continues at coordinate 320,321 of VNJM01001606.1, forward strand.
ATGCATTCTATTTCCTTAATTGTGTTTCAATTGTTTTAAATGTATCATCAAAATTTATTTTAACCACAAATAATTTACTAACTAGACAAACAATAGCATACAAATTATATTAAATATTCTAACTTATAAGTGGCTTAAACTAGTTAATTAGATAGTTTAAGATGTTCAAACAACAAGGTTAAGTGTGACTAAACATTGGCGATGGAATCTCATTCAGCTAATAGCTACTAAGACAATTCCACTTTATCCAATTAACTTCTTTTTTTTTTTTTTTTTTTTTTTTTTTTTTTTTTTTTTTTTATTAAAACGGTGTATATTTATTTTACTTATTTAAACTAGTGTACTGCTACCTAAGTGGCAACTTAATCTGGTTGTACATTGGGGGAAAAACAAAAATTAGTCACAGGGTGATGCTGTTGCTTAAATAAAATTTACAATAATTACATTATACATTTACAATATATACATTTTATTTATTTATTATTTTTATTTTATTTTATTTTATTTTTTATTTATATATTTCCATTAATTAATTGAGAACTCTGGAAGGGAGATCAGCTGGATGGCACCTTTTTAGTCTTCTTTTTCTTGGTAGGGTTAGAAGACGTCTTGCTAAATTGTTGTTGT
>VNJM01001611.1:0-10312 GCA_008042475.1 Drosophila kanapiae
AATTAATCTAATTTATGACGGTAATTACCGACATCAAAGGTCGCGACAATAACCTTACCTAACTACTACTAAGCCGAAGGAATGCGAGCTATACAAATGCATACGAAACAATAACATTACAACTCTATAAAGTGGCAAGCCTACATTTTGGCTTGACTAGACAACTTACTCGAATACGTAGCCACAATCTCACATGGGCATAATGGAAAGTTTTGATCTTAACTTAGATCACTCTCCGGTAATAGCTACTTATAGCACGATAGCTCATATGCTGGACAAGCCCTACAAATTTATCACAGCTTTTACAGACATTTACGCGCTTAAATGCTACTTGGAATTTGCAACAGGCCTATTTATTTCATTAAAAACAGAAGAGGAAATAGCTTTTACAAATACTATACAAGGCTGACATGCCAGTAATAAACAACTGTACGTTTGCGACATATGCTGATGGTACAGCTATTTTGGCAACCAGCTCATATAGAGATAAAGCTTCACAACTCCTGCAATCTGAGCTCAGTCTTATTTGAAGCTTGGTTTCTTCGCTGGAAAATTAAAATCAACTCCCTTAAATCTGTCCAAATAGCTTTCTCACTAAGATTAGCTAGTTGCCATAATGTTACACTAAACGGCTCAGCAATCCCACAGAATACCTGTGTGAAATATCTTGGTACGCATCTCGACCGCAACTACGATAGAAAACACTAAAAATGTCCTGGCTGTTAAGTTGAAAATCAGCAATCCCTTTGGAAAACAAAGTTTTCCTCCACAAAGCCATACGAAACCTGTTTAAACCTACGATATTCAACTTTGGGGAAGAGCTAGCCACTCAAATATTGAGATAGTGCAGGGTACTGTACCAATAAAAAACAAAACATCAACAAATTGTCAACGCTTTTATGTATCTAATGCGAGTATTCATAAAGATGTATACACTCCAACTATAAAAGAAAGCATAGTATAAGTATTGGGATTAGTCAAATATATATTGACAGACTACACAATCACAAAAACAATTTAGACCTAGGTATTATGATATTATTTAATGAATTTAATGAATGAAACGATGTAGTATATAATCTGCACACATTCTTTAGTTATGTTGCACTCTTGGTGCGACACCAAGCACGTGATTGTTAGGGCAGTAGCAGAAAGTATGGGTATAGGTTAACTATCGGCGTGTTGCCTGAATGTTTAGTTGCATGCGTACTAAGTTAGTTAAGATTAAAGTTTTTAGTTTGGTAAGGCTGTCTACGTTTGGGGTTATTGGGTACATATCATTATAATTAGCACCCAAACCTCTAAAGAGTTAATGTATTTCATAAGATGGTGCAACAATAAAGGAAAATAGGATCTAGTATTTCTACTCGGTAAGTGGGTATTAATCAGGTCAGAACTCTCCACGTCACCACGGATTAAATTATAGATGAAGGTACTACCAGCACACTTCTATGGTTGGCTAAGGATGGTTAATTAGCAGAAGTCTACTTATATAAGAGGATAGAGCGAAAAGGAAAAAGTTCCTTTTACGTTTTGTGTTGACAAAATTATAAAACTGTTTCGGGTCCTGCGAGAACTGTACCCTGCAATGGGTTAGATAGTTTTTATAATACTGCATTGTAAAAAATATCCGATGCGTTAGCCATGTCAGTACACATATAGAATTAGGACCATTTAAAATCTGATATAAAATTGTTCAGCTCTCCGAAGTCTGCCCTGCGAAAGAAGTAGACCTTTTTAGATGGCCGATCAGACGTACACTTCAGACCAGTCCCAATATCGATAGTCACAGCAAACATAGGATGATATGGATCTTCGGGTTATGTCACTGGTGGGACCCTGACCAAACTGACTCTTGCCGGTCAGTCAGAGATCACGCAAGCGATCTAAAGAATTTCGGACATGGTTGACTTGAGACAGGGAAATGTCGAACAAGACATTAATAAAGTCATGTTGTGCGGTAGTGAAATCAGTATTAGAAGATTTGGTAGCAGATCAAGTAGCTCAAGGAATGTTAAAATCACCTAGAACTATTAAATGGTCTCTATCCGAAAGTCTATTGGAGACCGATTGGATAGCGGAAAGATAGTTCCAATAAATAGGAAGTTCCGACAATGGAGGAATGTAGGAACATGTAATATAAAAGAAACTACCTTTTACACAAAGGAATTCAACATTGTTGCATTGCTCAAAAACTAATAATTCCGAATTGAGTGTGCAGTCCACCGCTATGAGGACACCACCACCTCGGCGGATAGGCCGATCCAGCTTGTATAAAGTGTACACAGCTGGATAAACTTCAGAGCTAAGGATCTCCGGCTTAAGCCAGGTTTCTGTAAACTCAATAAACTGGGATACAAACGAAAGGCTATCAGAATAAAATTATTCCAGCGATTTTCAAGTGTTTTATCCCGTCTGAAAAGTCATATCCTGAAAGGTGGATGATCTCTCTATCGGCCTTCAATTGCTCCAATAATGTGCAGTAATACTCGCTGTTGATTTTATTTTTCTTTTTCATTGACATGTCTGCATAAATATAAATTGACTATAAGACAACAATTTCTTTCGCGAAACAATTTCATTTTTGCGGTAAAATAACCTTACTTTTCACCACACAGTGTAGAAAATATCGTTAGCGATTATTATAAATATATTATTATAAATATACTAGCAAACCCGGCGAACTCCGTTTCGCCACCAGATGGCTTCGATTTATGTAACTTTTTATTTGGTGATTAAAAGATTATTATTTCAATACACAACAGTAATGAATTCATTTCGATTACATATAAATAATGAATCGATGCGTTATACGTGTCCACAAATTATCCGTTTCGTTGAAGTGCTCTTTGGTAAACCACATTTTTTGTTTTTTGGTTTGACGTTAACACAAACAAAGCGGATGGTTTCCCAACTCGTGAACACGCAACGTAAAACTGCCCATGTGAAAAACAATGACTTTCTCAATTATTCCCGCAAACACTACGCGATTTGCCATGCGACTTGTTAATTGTCATGCGAACGCAAGGCGAACTGGAAATTGCAATTTTCACCTGCGTACTTTCCGTATCGTTGCATAGTCGCGGTGGATTTAAATTACGCAATATCATAATAACTGTACCAACTTTAAGTTTCAAATGATGTGGTGGAAGTCCTGGTAACTTCAGAGAGTTCAAAAACTCCGTTAACCAAACATAATTCTGATAATTCTCACTAATACTTGGGAAAATATTTTCAATAAGACCTAATTGAGAGACTACAAAAACTCCGTTAACCAAACATAATTCTGATAATTCTCACTAATACTTGGGAAAATATTTTCAATAAGAGCTAATTGAGAGTCCACAAATCGGCAAAAGTCGTTAGTAAGAGTAATTAATCCAGATGTCGCATCAACTGGGACTTTTCCATTTTCAACAGCTAACAATTGTTTGGAAAATTGAGCAGCACTTTGATCATTTTGAAGTTGAACTCTCACATTAGTAGTTAGCGATAATGTTTATACCTTATTCCATAAAGCTGATGCCTTCAGGCAATCATGGCAACGTCTGCCTGAAATCTCCTGCCAACAATATCATCAAGCATCAAAAGATGTTGTTATTTCGCCGAAGATCCTTAAGTGTGAAGTTAAGTGCTTCAAGTATGTATTCTGTGCTCCAACGCACACACGCACATTGTTTTGATAGATATGATCTTTGACGTTAGGAACATAGCAAGCTCAAATATACTACGTTTTAGTTACAAATCATTTGTATGGGGAAAAAAAAGGGCTATTTTTAGGATTTTCCAGCAATAATTATAATTTTTCTCGCGGTAAAAACCATCCTTGAACTTCAACGAACATTTTAAAAAAAGATTTGGCCAAATCGGTCCAGCCGTTCACACGTGATGCCATGACAACGGAAAACGGGTTTCATTTTTATATATATAGATATATATAGATAGATGATATATTATTATTATAAATATATAAAATATTATGACTAAATATTTGTTATCCTGTTTTCGATCCTCTTTTTTTAAATCCTCTGTCGTAAACCCCTCCCCCCATCTGTCCTTTTAGATGGCAACACTGGTATAGCAAGGAGAAACTATCATCTTTTATATTTTTCTTTATTACTTATATATTTATGATCTATTTTTTAAAATTTTGTTTTTCAAATTTTTCAAGTAGATGCAATTTAAGGGGTTTATAAATGGTCACCCCCATTTAACTATTTTTTATGAATTATTTTTAATTGCATTTATTACAAACATTTTTTTCTTATATTTTTAGCTCACTCTTCAGCTGGCGTCAGCATATCTATGTGAACACGCTTTGAATTTAACACGTCTTAATCCAGATATGATGTACCTTCACTAAGACTCCGGACTAATGAACAGAGTCTACAAGGAACTTATATCAAGAAAATTAGTTATTGGTCGCATACAGATGAACAACAAAAAAGAATTTGCAACATCTTAATCATTTGCTCCGCCTGATAGACCGAGCCAACAATAAAAATCATATGCTTAAGCAATAAATAGTATTACAAATACTTTTTTAGAACGAATATAATAAAATATAATAGGCCTTCCAACCATGTATCTCATTTACATGGTTGGAAGGCCTATTATATTTTTATTCTTGACAACAAATGCAATTGACACCATGCTTATTTCCAAAACATACTTTACTAGCAAATCCTTTTTAAGAGTAGTTGGACACAATAAGAGCTGACCATACGTCAGATGACCAAACCGGCGCTGCCGGCCTTGTTAAGATGGGCCTTAAATTTAAAATCATAGACAGCAATTAAAAAAAACACAAAAGATTTAATGTACGTAAATGTACGTAAGGATTTAGTAATAAAAATGCAATTAATAAGGGTTGACTGTCAAAATCTCAAGAGGCTATAGTTATAAAAATGCAATGAATTCGGGTTAGATGTCAACCTGTTAATAGGTGATCAATTAGGGTCACTGATTGACTGGTGTGTGTTTAAACTCTATACCGAGGATACGGATACGTGTGAGAATCATGTTTAAAAGGGACGAGGGCACTTGAAAACTCGAGTGTGTACATCGAAGGATGGGTGGAGGCAATTGAAAAATCGGCGGTGTCTGAGCAACATGTACGCTTCGAAAAGGGATGCTTACCCGCGATTCCTCACTTAAAGGAAAATCGGGTCGGGGTTGGCTGAGACAGAACATCGAAGGATGCCTTCCGACGATCCCTCACATAAAAAAGGGATGAATGCAGGGGAGTGGGAAAAACACGAATGGAAGTGATGTGGAATCACTCAGGAATGAGGTGTACAAAAAAATGTATACATTTTATTTTTGAGTATATAATAAAATTTTATTGTTCAAGTATAATCTTCAAAAATGATGTTCTAAACTAACATACATTTAAATATTTTTTAAACATTTGTGTGATCGCACTATAAAAAAATTACAGGCACATGTATCAACTACATCGACATCATAATGGGCCCAGCAACAAGATGAGAAATGGTGTCCATGTACATTGGAAACCAGTCTCGCCCTTCCTCTCATTAAAATATTTTAAGCACTCCTCCAGAAATTGCACGTGTTCAGGGAAAATATATTCTTTATACATTTTCACGAAATTAATTATCCTGATTACAAGTTGATTGAATATAATGGGGGTTGCATTGATGTCGTTGTTTTTAAGACTCATCATTTTGTTGACTCCGTGAACGTCTACTTGCTTCAATTTCCCAAATTTGAATGAAAAAATCTTTCGCATCTTTTAAATAATACTTTCAACTATTCCAGTCAATGGAGTATATTCGACTAGTTGAATGATGAGAAGGCAATATACCTTTGTATCCATCTCACTTGGTGAAGTTAGCTGAATGGAAATTTTAACATCAATCGGTCCTGATTGGACTGATTCATTCTGCTATGAAAGATCAACAACAACAATAAGAGCCTTTGCCATAAATTCCTTTGGAGATAAGAGAGCTCGTGGTTCTCGATTATAGTAGCTCTCTTGAAATTTGGCATACATGTCATACAAGACAGCAAACCGATTTTCATTATATTTAATATTTAAATCCTCATAGGGATATACTTCTGAATTAAGATATTTTTTTTAAATTTATATGTGCATCAACGTACTACGGTCAGTACACTCAAGTGGCCCTTTCGACACCAAGCACGTGCTTGTTAGGGTTAGGTGTTAGTAGACGCGATAGGAGAAAGTATAGGTAAAGTTTGCGAGGAAATTAACTACTGACGTGCTGCCTGAATGTTTAGTTGCATACGTAGTAAGTTAGTTAGGATTAAAGTTTTTAGTTTTGGAAGGCTGTCTACGTTAGAGGTTATTGTGTACATCTCATTGTAATTAGCGCACAAAATTTCTAAAGGGTTCATGCACTTCATACGATGATCTACAATGGCGCAAAACTAAAGGTATAAAGGATCTAGTATTTCTACTCGGTACGTGGAAATTTAGCAGACCTATCAGGTCAGAAGTCTCCACGTCACCACGGATTAAATTGTAAATAAAGGTGATACCTAGCATGGTTCTACGGTTGGTTAAGGATGGTAGGCTTATTAGTCAAAGTCTACTTGAGTAACAGGGTAACCTTCGGCCTGAATCCCAGTTAAAGTTGCGTAGAGCAAAAAGTAAAAAGTTCTTTTGGACTGATTCGATGCGTTTTCTGTGGACATCATATTGTGGATTCCAAACGCACGAGCCATACTCCAAGATAGGACGAACTAGTGAAATATATAATGATTAAATAAATAAATGAAATATATAATGATTTTGTTACATAAGGGTCATCGAATTCCTTCGACCACCGCTTAATAAATCCAAGCACACCCCTGGCTTTATTCACCATGCACGAAATATGATCTATAAACTCGAGTTTAGGATCCAGGCGGACGCCCAAATCGTCGACCAGGGTGATTCTTTCCAAAGAGCATCCGTTTAGCATATAAGTCGCAAGCATGGGAGTGACACGTGAGAATGTCATTAGCTTGCACTTAGAGCCATTTAAATTTAAAAAATTAACATGACACCATGTTTGAAAGTTATTCAGATCTGTTTGTAAATCCGACTGGCAAGAGCTGTCTTTATACTGCACACAAAGCTTAACGTCATCTGCGTACATGAGCACTCTAGAGTTAGCCAAAACGTTGGGCAGGTCATTAATAAATAATGTAAACAATAAGGGACCCAAATGACTCCCTTGCGTGACCCCAGAGGTAACCCGGAGAACATTAGATATGTTGTTTTTAAAGAATACTTTCTGCGTCCTGCCAATCAGATAACTTGACATGCATTTAAGAAGATCAACAGGAAAACCCATTTAATCGAGTTTTCTAACAAGAAGGGAGTGATTAACGGAGTCAAATGCTTTACTGAAATCAGTATAAATTACATCTGACTGAAAGTTCTTTTGGAAGCCCTTCATTATAAATGAAGTGAGCTTCAAAAGATTGGTTGTTCTTTATCTTCGGCTAATAAATCCATGTTGACATAGAGAAAAGACTGATCTACAAAGTTGCTGAAAATGGGGAGTTATCGACTTTTCGAAGAGTTTTGGGATGGCTGACAAATTAGAGATTCCTCTATAATTGTTGGAATCCGTTTTGCTACCTTTTTTGTGGAGAGGAATAACAAATGATTCCTTCCAAATAAGGGGAAAGTGGGAGGTTTCTATGGATAAGGTATTGCACAAGGCCTCGGCACAGTACCTAAGCACACAGCCTGGTATTCCAGCTCGACAGATTTCGCTTTACTTCGTAGGAAAGGAGTTGCCCCTATGAATATTTAGATTCTGCGCAAAAACTAACTGAAACTTGTATCCCACCAAGAAGCAATTTGTATAGTAAATTTACAGATTCTGAATGTTCAGAAGTGGACTACTCCCACGCATGTCAGGTGTGGTCACATTTCAAGTGTCAATCACTTAAAGACTACTTGGAATTGTATCTGAAAACTGACGTATTCCAAAATTTTATAACAATTTGTTCAAGAATTTATGGGCTTGATCCTGCTCATTATTATACATCCCCAAGTTTGTCATGGGATGCCATGCTAAAAACTCCAGAAATTTCCCTCGAATTACTCACAGATATTGACATGATTAGATATATTCAGAGTGCAATTCGAGGGGGATTGGTTCAAAGTAGACATGCCTTGCATACATAGGCATACAAAGGCAAACCACAAATATCTATTTGTGGCTGGGTAGGTCATTGTGTAACCTACCCAGCCAACAAACTCCCCTCGAAAAATTGCAAGGTACCCAAACTAATAGCTGATCTTCGAGATAAGGAGAAATATATCATACACTACACAACATTAAAACAGTGTATAATGTATGGACTGAAACTCAAAAAGATTTACTCCATCTTAGAGTTAAACATTAGCACAGAACTAGGGCTAAAAGCACTTTCGAAAGAGATTTTGTAAAATTATTAAATAATGGCATCTTCGGCAACTGTCTTGAGGACAGTTCAAAGCGGAAGGTTGTACGCCTGAGCCTCCTAATAATACTGGCCTAATATCCGTGGTCACTCTTCTTGATGTACAATCCAATGTTCAATCCCAAGGCCACGCAAACGTCTCTAATGTTTTAGATCCGGTTTCAACAAAGCCCATATCGAACATCGAGCAGCAGAAACCGAACACAATTTTTGGAATTGCTCCTCCTAAAACCATCTTTGTCTCAAGATTAAATCCGGACGCGATACCAAACGATTTAAAAGCCCACGTGAGCAATAGTTTAAATGCTTCTGCCTCTGATTTTGTGGTCACTAAATTTAACTTTAAACAGATGAGAAACTTTTCATCTTTTAAAGTCTCTCTTCTAGATACTCTTTTTGATAAAGCTCTTGATCCTTCCGTCTGGTCTGACCATGCAATTGTGCACGAATTTCTTAAAAAGCCAAAAAATGGTAATAGAATCACTGATAACTTTGCCGCCATTCGATCAAAAAACTAACTCCACCTTTCACCATACACTATCAAAACGTTCGCAGCTTATTAGGGAAACTTAATAAGTTGTATATATAGTTTTTCTTTTGATGCAGACGTTCTTGCTTTTACTGAAACCTGGTTAAATTCATCAGTGTCTGATTTTGAAATTGTGTCATCCAATTATAATATTTATCGTCGCGACCGCCCTAACCGCACCGGGGGTGGTGTCCTAATTGCTGTTAAGTCATCCCTGCCTTCAGATCTTATTACAATTAATGTCGACGATAATATCGAATGTGTTTCCGTTCGTATTTCACTACATAATGATTATATATATATTTCTTGTTCGTATATACCGCCGCGTATACTAATTCAGTTTATTCATTCTAGTCTTCGAGATAATGATCATCTTGTTGTCTTGGGCGATTTTAACATTCCCTCTTTGGGGTGGATGCCTTTAGTAAATTCAAACACTTTAATTCCCACTAGATTTCGTCAAGGGCATAGTTTATCTTTCCTTAAATCAAGTCAATTCAGTTGTAAATTCTAATGGCAAGCTGCTTGATCTTGTCTTCGCTTCTAGTTTCTCTAACTCATGCGTATCTAGGATCGAACCACTTTCAACACCCGAGGACCATTATCATCCTACTGTCGAAATAGTTTTCGAAACATTATCTCTGCCAGTACTCGATCATGTACCCAGAACAACTTGTTTATTTAGGAAAACCAACTTTGTTGACTTAAATCATCACCTCCAAGAATCTGATTGGTCTTTCCTTGATTCTGCTCTGGAACCACCCATTATAATAAATAGATTCTATAAGATTTCATATAAGCCTCCTTGGATTACTCAACAAATTACATATCTGAAGAACATAAAAAATAGACGTTTCAAGAAATATAAGAATTCTGGGTCAGATGTTGACCATTCAAATTATTTACGTGCCAGGTTGACCTTTTTGCAACATAATTCTGAATGTAATCAAAACTATCTTTCTCGCTGTAAGGTGGAATTTAAGGACAATCCTAAGCAATTTTATTCATTCGTTAAATCTAAAAGTAAATCCTCTTCTTTTCCACCATCGCTTCATTTTAACACATCTGTGGCCAGTAGTGATTCCGATATCGCTAATTTATTTTCAGAGTTTTTCAAACTACTTACTCGTCAAATCCGCTTACTAATTCAACTTCTTACCCCTACTCTCTGCCTTCTTCCGATAATATTTTTATTGCAATTATAGATGAAGATATTGTGTTGGAAAATCTTAAGCTTGCGAAATCTTCATTCTCTGCGGGCCCAGATCAAATTCCTTGTTGCATTCTTAAACGTTGTGCCACGGCATTGTCAAAACCTCTTTCCAAATTATTCAA
>VNJM01001598.1:0-29383 GCA_008042475.1 Drosophila kanapiae
CCATATCATCCTACTTTCGATGTGACTATCGATATTGGGACTGCTTTGGAGTGTAGGTCTGATCGGCCACCTAAAAAGGTCCACTGCTTTCGCAGGGCGGACTATATTAGGATGAACAATTATATATCAAATTTTAATTGGTCCGATCTCTATATGTGCACTGATATGGGTATTTTTTACAATGCCATGAAGTCCTTTTTTAACGACTGTGCTCCGTTATACTATCCGTCAATCTCAAACAAGCCTCCTTGGTTTAACAATGAGTTGACTCGCCTAAAAAACATAAAATCCAATCTCTACTCTAAATTTAAACATACCGGTTCTCAATCTGTCTTATCTCGCTATTTAGCGGCTCGGTCTAATTTTACCGTGCTAAACGATCAGTGTTATAAAAACTAACTCGTCCAAGGGTACAGTTCTCGCACGACCCAAAACAGTTTTATAGTTTTGTCAACACTAAACGTAAGCCTATTACACATCCTTCCTCGCTATCATTTGAAAATATGACTGCAGACAATGATCAGGCAATCGCCGATCTTTTTGCTCAGTTTTTTCAAACTACCTATTCTTCGTCAGTCGATTCCGGCCAGACCTATTCTTACAGAATGTCCAAATCGAACCTAATTTTCAGTCCTAGTTCAAACGAAAGTTCTCTTCTTCTGGATCTTCAACGTGTTAAGCCAGTTTATGCACCAGGTCCCGATGGAATACCAGGCTGTGTGCTTAGATACTGTGCCGAGGCCTTGTGCAATCCCCTTCTAAAATCTTTTACCTTATCCTTAGAAACCTCCCACTTTCCCCTTATTTGGAAGGAATCATTTGTTATTCCTCTTCACAAAAAAGGTAGTAATAAGGATGCCAACAATTATAGAGGAATCTCTAAGTTGTCAGCAAACCAAAACTTTTCGAAAAATCGATAACTCCCCATTTGCAGCATCTTTATAGATCAGTCTTCTCTCCATGTCAACATGGATTTATTAGGCGAAGATCAACAACAACCAATCTTTTGGAGCTCACTTCATTTATAATAAAGGGCTTCCAAAAGAACTTTCAGTCAGAAGTAGTTTATACTGATTTCAGTAAAGCATTTGACTCCGTTAATCACTCCCTTCTTGTTATGTAACTCGATTTAATGGGTTTTCCTGTTGATCTTCTTAAATGGATCTCAAGTTATCTGATTGGCAAGACGCAGTGTGTCCTCATTAAAAACAACATATCTAATGTTCTCCGGGTTACCTCTGGGGTCCCGCAAGGGAGCCATTTGGGTCCCTTATAGCTTACATTATTTATTAATAACCTGCCCGAAGTTTTGGCTAAGTCTAGAGTGCTCATGTACGCAGATGACGTTAAGCTTTGTGTGCAGTATAAAGACAGCTCTTGCCAGTCGGATTTACAAACAGATCTGAATAACTTTCAAACATGGTGCCATGTTAATTTATTAACTTTAAATGGCTCTAAGTGCAAGCTCAGCTTGCAGCTTGCCATAAACAATTCATTCCTTTTGTAATAACTCTGCGATGTAGCTAATATTTGCGTGTGGGAACATTTGTTCCATTAATACGTCGCCATTCTATATTTAAAAGGTTAATAAAAACAATTTAAGATTTAACAATATTTTGATAAAATGTTTTTCTTAATACTCTAAATCTAGAAGTTATTCTTAGATATTGGTCCATTTCTAATAGTTTCAATAATAGAAGAGATAACTTCCTCAAGTCTGTCTAATCTAACTTCTATTTCTATAGTTTTAACATAGACTTGTCGACATAATCTTTTATAACAAAGTCGGGTTTCTCTTGTAGAATGGAGTCATTTTTTATGCGTTTTTGTTAAATATTAAAGTTTCCATCTATATCAATGATGAGTCCTGGAATAAATTTTTCATATCGTTTTAAATTATTAGTGTTCTGTTTATCACTTACATAATGACCAAACTTGTCAAAGGACATGATGATTATAAACTAGTTTGAAAAATGTTACATATAAATACACAACTAGATTATAATTTTAGCCTCTTTGAATCCTAAATTATTAATGTCATTTCATTTCTATAATTTGTATTTCCGGCTAATTCCAATATTATTAGGACGTTCTACCAGCTCATTTGGATTGTCCCAGTATACAGTATACATAGAGTTTATTCGGTATAAGTGTCTTAAATCCAGACCCACTTACAATTTCCTTGATGCGCTTGGGTGTTGACTCGGGAATGGCTGATTTAGATAAAAGTGGTTATATAATTTTGGAATATTTTAATGCCCTCGTTCGTTTTACTTGACCATTTGGTTGAAAATTTCTTCTATACAAATTAGTTTTTAGCAAAATTTCATTGTATATTTCCAGATCATTTGTATTATAATTCTTTGGTAGATAGTGAAATACTAAAGAATTTCTTCCACTATTGACTTGGTAGTTTTTTCATCATCAAATTCAATTTTATTATTTGTTACTTCTATTTGGTTATTTCGCAACATTAATTATCCTGATTCATTTTTGTATGGACCATATGTTTTATTCCAATTATCTGGTTGCAGTTAATTGATTTTTTATGTTTTTATAACTCTTTACAAGCGTCGGGGGTTGATTTAATATCAATGGAGATGAAGTGGGACGAGACACTTTGCTTGATAATACAGGCGATGAATGAAAAGAGGCTTGAGTCTGTAATAAAATTTATGTGTGAATTGGGTAGAATCTTAAAAATTTTAAAAAGTTACTATTCAATTCAGCTTTATTGCTTATATTATTTTTTATATAAAATTCTCAAATTTGTTTTTTTTATTAAGTTTATTTAAAGAACTGATCCTTAAATGTTTCTTCCAATGTAAACAGACCTTGTCTGATGAGCTGACCTGGTAAACAGACCTAGTCTGGTAAACATGTCTGATCTGATAAAAAGACCTGGACTGAACCCCTGATCAGTTAAGCGGACCTGATCTGAGAAACAGATCTGATCTGATGACCTGATCTTATAAAGGGACCTGCTCAGATGACCTGATCAGTTAAACGGACCTGCTCTGATAAACAGACTTGGTAAAAAGCCGCGGTATACAGAGCTGGTATTCAGACCTGGTCTGATGTTCTGACCTGGTAAATAGACCTGATCTGAAGATCTGATCTGATAAAGAGACCAGGTCAGTTAAACAGACCTGGTCAGATGACCTGATCAGTTAAACGGACCTAATCTGATAAACAGACCTGGTCTGATGACCTGATCTGTGATTTATTTTGTATAAGCTTTAAAGTAAGGGCTGAATAAAGGATATTACTATAATCTGAAAGGCTGAAAAAAATTTTTATTTTTATTTTATTTGTTTATTTCATTTTGTAGATCAGAATCCACGTTTCCAGCCTCCCTTTTTGTAAGGATGTACCCTTTTTTGGTGAATAGCTCGAAGACATAATGACATAATGACTAACAAGCTCGACCATTACATTGAAGCCAAACAAATATTGTAGAAATATGTAAATGTCCACAGTTGAAACTACCAAATTTGTGGAAACGTAGCTAAGTTTTTTTCATAAATATCTAACCACTTCAAAAGGTGGTTGTAAATTTATTATAATAGGCTTCTAAACCTTTCTTAAAATACGCTACCCAATGCGTTCATTTTGATGTTGAGTCTGCTAAATTTATTATTCCTACATTTATTATTCCACAAAATGATGTGGGAATTCGGGCAACTCTTATTTCACATAACCTGCCCGAAAATATGGAATATTTTTAAAGGTAAATCTCATTTTTTCAAAGATGGATAATGCTCTTTTGGGTACCTCTAATTTAATATTTTTTGAAAATGATATACCATACCCTTTTTTATATGGTTGTAAATACAATCCCTTTCCCAATGCTACCGATTAAATTTTTCTATTGTGCCTCTGGTTTTCCTGAAGCTGTGCCTCTGGCATCTTTGCGTTGTTGATACACTTTACTATTGCGGCGCTATGTGATGCTAAACTACCCACAGCACTAAGGGCTGTTCAAATAGGTACCTGTGGCAAGAAATCACCAACTTTTGGGACAGGTATAACCCGAGGAATTACTACATTTTTCTTACACCCCATAGAGTTAGATACTGCTTTTCGAGCAACTTTAACTGCATTCAATAGGCCAAATGGTTTGTTCTTTCTCAATTCTCTGCTAACCTGTTTGATTATTGAAACATTATTGTACCTTTTTTCTGCTGCTTTGTACCCATCCCAAATTTGTTCTTTACCTCAATCATGTTTGTCACCATATATGTTGTAGCTCTTTCCCCAATACTATTATCTTTCGCTTTTACTCGATCCCAAGCCCTATCAATTAACACCGTATCTGCTTTATGACGTTCACTCAACTCTTTACTATTTGAATATGCAATATATTGTTCCTTGCAAGCCTCACCCAAACCATTGATTCCACGATCACCGCGTGCTAATCGTTCATCTAGCTTAGTACCTGGTCCACAATAATTGTAACCAAGTAAATGAGCCATAATGGGTTGTGCGTTTATCAGATTATTGAGTCCAGTGCCCTGTTTATCATTTCATTTATGACTACTGAATATATTATAAAAATGTTTACCCATTTTATATATATATTTTACATCTTATCCATATAACATGCGCTTATTTTTTTATGTTATTTTTATTTTTTAAAATCATCTTAGTAAGAAACGTTGAAGGTAGTGGAAATGTAAGCTATATTCATCCAAACACAATTAGAGCTTTAATTGATGGTTCATCCAATTGTGAAAAAACCATTGAGATTATAAGTTTTATATGCAAAGTTTTTATATGCAAATAAGTTTTTATATGCAAAAACTTGATAAGTGGATACATGTGTGACTGTCGCTTCTTTGCAGTTCGCTCACACAAATCGTTAAAAATTATAAAAATGTTCGATATTTTAGAACTTTTCTGAATTATGTACTGGAATAAGAAAATTATATTATATACTCAACAAAAAAATATATACATTATTTTGTATTGGGAATTGTAATAGGAATTTTTTTAAATTTCTTTTAAATTGGATTTCTAGGTTTAGAGCGGATGGGGTACATCTCTATCCCTCTTTTAAGTAAGCAATCGTTGGGAAGCATTGGTATTCGGTGAGTCGTGTTCACACATAAGCAATCTTTTATATTTTGTTTTTGTCTTGTTTTTGATTTTATGGATCGTGGGTGAGCGACCTCGACTCACTGTGGTGACTTGTCAGGAAGGAAATTGAGGGAAATTTGAAGGTTCCCCATGAAATCGTTCCATGAAATTTTCCTTCTTTCCTTGTTTTTCACACACCCATTCCATTCTTATGCCTGATTTTTTATATGACACCCAGTTTTCAAGATAATTTTCACTCTCGAACATCTGAGTGATCCTTTTGTCCTGAATACAAGCAAACGAATGTGGGAGGAATGTGTGTGAAAGTCCCACCCATGTTCCTATTCGTTGAGATGTAACATGTAGCAAGATGTTTCTTTCCTCAGAATCAGATTTATTTAATTTTAATTTATTTAATTTATTTTTTATTTTATTCTGAAAATATTGATGTTGATCCCCAAAAGTCCCCTTTAAAATGAAAGGTCGCATTGGTATCCCTTTACGTCCCCTTTAAAGCGTGCCTGTATCCTGCATGTATCTGCGTTGTTTTTTCACCCTATTCAATTGCCCTTTTAAATTAAGAAAAAATTAAGAGAAATCGTTTGTTTTTCTGTTTTTCTTGATTTTCTCACACTCATCTCATTGCTATGTCGTCTTTTTAAGTGCAGGATCGCGTGTATGCTTCATTCGGTGACCCGTGTTATTTCCCACTCTCCCACACTCATGCCTTTTTTATGTGAGCGATCGTTCATAGCCATCTTTCGATGTATTAGCATCCCTTATTAAAACGTACATCTGGGCTGACTCTTACAACACTTTTCAATTGCTCGCACTCGTATCCGTATTCGTATCCACGGTGTAGTGTTTAAATACATGCCCCTTCACCACTCAATCAGACAGGTTGATCTAACCCTAATTCATTGCATTTTTATTACCATAGTCTCTTGAGATTTTGACAGCTAACCCTAATTAATTGCATTTTTATTACCATATCCTTCTAAAAAGTTACAGGTTATGGCAATTAATCTAATTTATGACGGCAATTAGCGTCATCAAAGGTCTCGTCACTGACGTTTACATACTACTGATATAACTTTAAAAGAGAACAATATAACGATGATCGAATATCAGAACGTCCTACATAATTTAGATTAGTAAATAAGATGGAGAGCTTAAATTGAAAAACTGGTAAATGAAATTTCGAAAATGTCAAAAACATAAAGTCCAAAAGCACCCCTTAACCCATAAGTTAAACTAGTGCTGAAACAAAATCCTATAAACAAAATTATTGGAAATTTTACTAATTTATAAAAGACAGTTTGGAACGATGCCACTTCAAAACAAGTAAGAAAACCGGTACCGGAAAGTTGTTGCTGCTAAATCAAATAAACATAATAAAACACAAAAAATTGCACCAACCAAAAATTGCACAACTCACTACCCACTGGTTTGCAAATGAATGTCAACACATTTTAATCCCCTTTTTTTGTCCTGAGACACAAAATCGACGGTGTTCCTAATGGGTTTAAAAAATGATTTTTCCTCGGAGCTGTATGACGAATGAAAATGAAAAATGACGAATTCAATACAAGTGATTTCTGTGAACGTCCAATCGCGAAGTTGCCCCACAATCACGAAATTGTAACCTCAAAACCATACACAACAAACTTAACGGCACAACAATTTTATGGAAATTGAGCAGTTGGCGACGACTACTGCACTAGGTAAAAAAGTTTGTTCTTTATTCGTTCACAGTAGGCGGGCGCATACTCTAAGATAGGAAGGACTACCGCTTGAGAAATCCAAGCACACCCCTGAATCCAGGCCGACGCCCAAATCGTCATCCAGACTGATTCTATAAGTCAGAAGTCATCAGCTTGTACTTAAAACCATTTAGGTTTAATAAAAAGTGAAAGTGAATGCGTTTTCGAAAAGTTTTGAGATGGCTGACTACTTGGCTGACTGGTTGACATCCGTTTTGCTACCTTTTCTGTGGAGAAGATTAACAACTGATTCGTTCCAAATAAGGGAAAAGTGGAAGGTTTCTGAGGATAGGGTAAAAAATTTTAGAAGAAGATTACACAAAGCATCGACACATTAACTAAGCACACATCCTGGTATTACATCGGCCCCTGACGCATAAACTGGCTTGACTTGTTTTAACTAGGACTGAAGATTATGTTGGATTGGGAATGTCTTACATGTATGTCTGGTTTGAACCAAATGAAGGAGAATAAGTAACTTGAAAAAACTTAGCAAAGGGATCGGCGATTGCCTTAGCATTGTCCGCTGTCATATTTTCAAATGAAGGCGAGGAAGGTTGTGTATATATATATAAAACCGTTTCGGGTCCTGCGAGAACTGTACCCAGTAACGAGTAAAACTGTAATTATAACACTGCGTCTTAAGCACGATAAAATTAGACCGAGCTGCTAAAAAAAGAGATTAAGTAGATTGAGGACCGGTATGTTTAAATTTAGAATAGAGATTGGACTTTATTTTTTTTGATGCGAGTCAACTCTTTATTAAGCTAAGGTGGCTTGTTTAAGATTGACGGATAGTAGAACGGAACACAGTCGTTATAAACGAAATTCATGGCATTTTAAAAAATATCCCATCATACTTATACTCTAGGGTTGTCCCAAAATCATCACACCGAAATGTCGAATAAGCCATTAATAATACTGCGGAAAGATGGGTCCAATAAATAGGAACAGATAGCTGAAGTGTGGAGTCATCTGCTATGAGAACACCACCACCTCGACTTTGGATCTCCAGCTTTAACCAGGTTTCTGTAATTTAATAACCTGGGATACAAACGAAAGGCTATGAGAATACAATTTAGGGAGTTTACTACGTAAACCTCTTACATTCTGATAGGAAATAAATATAGAGTTTGTTAGTTTTTAGTGTTAGTGAAGACGTAAATGGCACAATGGTCTGGTTCTTTTCCTTAGCTGCAAACTCCTTAACAACAACATACTTTGGCCAAAAGCTATCAGAGCATATTGTGTTAAAGTTCTCGTTAGAGAAATTTGTTTTTAAAGTTGAATAAAACATTTTCCACATTCACATTCAGTGAATGATGGTCGTCCAGCGGCAAGGCGGGTTGTGGTCGGGTTCCACGCTTTGCTGTGGACTTAGAAAGATTATGTTGCGGGGAAATACTGTTTCCTCGACACGTTTCCTCGATTTGAGCTGCTCTGAAGCGGTGGTGCATTAACAATGTTTATGCCGAATTGACTTTTCAAGAGTGAGGTGACTGTTTCTGAATTGAAAGACTGTTCGTTATCGCTGTACATAGTTTTAATATAAGGGAATAAATTGACTAACTAAAAAAAAGAGGTACGACAATTATGGTTCGAGATGCTAGTGGTCGCAGCATGGCAAATTTTGAAAATTGGTCAGTGCTGGTTAGGCTTAGTTTTTTGTCAGTGGAAAATATATCAATGTGTAACAGTAACAAGTTCTTCTTTTTTTTTTGTGCCTTTGTACACACTTTGCGTTTGGCTAATTTTGTTATTTTTGGAAAGTAATAACATGAAGAATTTGTTTCACGTTTTCATGTGCTGCTCTGTGTGCGATTATGTTCCGCATTGTTTATTTCTAATTCAAGGATTTACCGGTTGTCTTAATTGTGTAGGTCCGGGCTATTTCACTATGAAAAGTGGAGTTTCGCTTTGAAGTGCATTAATAATCTGCCACGAAATAATAATGAATTCTTGCGTTATGTTCTTCTACAAACGCTTTTCACCTTTTAATCTTTGCGTTAGTGTTTTTTCGGATACTGCAAAAGTAAGTGGCTGATGGTCAGTATACAGGTACAGGTAGTTTTGCAATTTACCTAAGGCCCATACAATGGCAAGTAATTCGCCCTTGTTAGTTTTGTAATGAGTCTCTGCCTGTTTAATTGTGCGAGATATCATAGTGATAGGCTTGCCTTCTTAAGACAGCATATCGCTGCGTATCGTCAAACTCTACCAGCATTTTTTTCGACATGTGCTTGCCGACAGTTCCACGTTCGTCTTTAAGAATGTTGGTTAAAGGTCGCGAAGTCTTTAACGAACACTCCATTATAGCTGGCATGTCCAAATGATTTGAGAGTATACAGGTTTTTGGTTATGCATACTCTTGGGTGGCTTTAACCTTCTCCGGATCTGTTTTGCAACCATTTCTGATTACAATGAATCCTAGGTATAAGACACTTCTTGAAAAACATTTTTTTTTCTTTGGACACTCTCATGATAGCTTTGCACAGGCGCTGAAAAATGTTGTCAATGTGTCGAATATGATCGTCCTCGCTTTTGGAGAAGATTATTACGTCATCGACGTACACGTAAACGCACTTGCCAATTTGTTCCCCTGCTCTTTGAAAGATGCTTGCCGCATTCTTCAAGCAGAACAGTAGACGACAAAACTCCACCATTCAAGTAAAATTAAGTCTTTTTACAATCTTGTTCGGCTAGGAATATCGGACGGCGATGGTTCGTTCGTTTAACTTCCTGAAATCTTAGGCGGACCGAGGCGGACTAATAAAGCCATCATTTAATAATTGATTTATTTCGTTTTAGTGGAAATATTCTACCCCATTTGGATAGAGG
The DNA here is from genome assembly GCA_008042475.1 of Drosophila kanapiae. Taxonomy (NCBI): domain Eukaryota; kingdom Metazoa; phylum Arthropoda; class Insecta; order Diptera; family Drosophilidae; genus Drosophila; species Drosophila kanapiae. Next base: position 9,681 of record VNJM01001598.1, read on the forward strand.
TATACTTTTAAATACACCGCATCAAACACGCCCTAATAATTAATATCATTCGCTTAAAATTATATCTTCGACACGTGTGAAATTCATGTTGTCACAAGTATGACATTTAAATTTTTTTTTTAATTTGACGTTGATACACTACGGTCCGTACACCCAAGTGACCCCTGTGACACCAAGCACGTGCTTGTTAAGGCTAAGTGCTAGTAGGCGCGATGGGATATAGTATATGTTCATCAGAACACGGACTATTTGTGTTATTAATATATAAACAAAAAATCACGCCAATGTTAAATTGAAGAAGAAGAAGAAAAAAATCTAATGTTAAAAAAGAGATAAGATAAAAAGAGGAAGATTCAAGTTAAAAATAAGTTGAATAAATAAATATTTGATTAACTAATTACAGTCCACTAAATCGTTGAATCATAACTGTTCATTAAAAATATATAATTCTTGCCGGATGATGGAAGTGCAAATCTTTTAATTGAGGATGGTTTTCTTTGGGTTATTTAATTTCTTCATTCAATCTTTCAATTTCAACTTTATGATTGATTGCCGTTAGTTTTCGCGGATCCCACATAATATTATACATAACTATAATACATAGGTTAAATATATAGTTTATATCTCTAAATTTTGTAACAACTTAGGCAAATTTGTTTAGAGTGTGTAAAATGCGATCGGTTGAAAGAGTAAAGAGAGCTGCGAGAGAGAGCTTTTCATGCATAATAGGCTGCTGCGAATCGGCGATTCCATTCAGATAGCCGGCAGACTTCAGTGCAGTGCTATTAATTTTTTGTACATGAAATACATTCTTTTTAGTTTTTATCGCTGCACTTAACACATGGCAAACCAAAGAAAGCAAAACCAATATCACTATACTGCCTAGGGGAAATTCCTCTTTTGTTCCTTATAGTCGAAAATGCAGTTGCATACTCTTCTTGCTGTACACTAATTAAAGTACAGAATTTGGTAGTCGGCCTTGTAAATGATGCTTTTGGGGTCTTATTCTTGACCACTCTAACTTTATCAATTTCCTTTACTTTTGACATTGGCCATCTAGCTGGGTGACACTTTTATCCTTTAAGAGCAATACCTGCTCTTTTTCTATATTCTGACTACCGTTTTTTCATTTATATTTCTGCTTTAATATATATAAATCATCCTCTTTCCCTTTGACCCAAGAGTCTCTTTCCTTTTTGAGTACCGGAGTAAACCTCCCCAATGGAGGATCATATATTTTGGCGAGGTTTGATAACACCAGCCTTTTATTTATTTTTTTATTGTTTTCCAATTTATTGCCTTTCGATTTTGTGCAGCCCGACACTATCCACCCGAATGCAGTATTTTGACCTAGGAGCCCGTCTATTTTCTTTACTCCTCTTTTGAAAATCTGTGCATATAGATCTGCACCTATTATTAGGTCAACTCTACCTGGCTTATAAAATTCGGGATCAGCAAGTCGACACTTGTCCCACTTTGCATCACAGTCAAATGCATCTACCGTCAAATTATTTTTATTTTCTAGGTTTGTTTTAATTTTTACATTAATTTTATGCCTTGAAATGCATGTTTTAATTAAGGAAACTCCAATAATCTCCGTGTAATTTTTAATTTTAGGTAATTGGAGAATTTGTGAAGCTTCCTCTGAAATAATAGTTCTTTGAGACCCACTGTCAATCAATGCCCTTAATTTTTCATAGCCTCTATTTCCCGATTTGACTTCAATCAGGGCTGTGGCTAATATTGTTTGCTCCGTTGTTCTACACGTGTTCACTATTTCTGGAATTTTAAAATGAAGTAACGTGTGGTGAGGTTTATTACAAGTCAAGCAAAGCTGCTCACTTGTGCATCTCTTAAAATCATTATGTTTCAAACATCTTATACAAATTTGATTTCCTCTTGCCCAGTCAGTTCTCTCTGCTGGACTTTTTAAATTTGTAACACTGGACTAAATAATGTCCAGGTAATTTACAACACGCACAATTTTCGCTATGAATATTATGCATTGTATTTAAAATTTTATTTACAGGTTTTTCTCACAGTGAAAATGATGATATGGAATTAAGCCTTTGCTCTAAAAACTCCATAACATCTGCAAGTGTCTGAATATTTTTTGACTTTTTTACATGACCTTCGTATTAATTTAGATATTCTTTATTAAATTTTCGAAGAATCATGTGAGCAAAAATGGCATCCACCTCTGCGGTTAAGTGTGCCTTTAACTCTATAATATATAATATATAGACTCATTAATTGTTTCAATAAATTTTTTAACTTGCTTAGCTGCATCCAAATTTAAATTGGGCAAGCCTATTCATGTGCTCCGAGAATATTTTTCTTTTGTTCTCGTAACGCTTAGTCAAAAATTCCCAAGTGGCTTCATAATTTTCTCCTGCGCCTAGCAATACATGAGTGACCACACTCCAGGCCTCTCCTTTCAATGCTGACTTGAGATATTTAAATTTAAGAGATGGACTTAAATCCTCCCTTGTGTGGATAAGCTCTGTAAACAGCTCAAAAAAAATCCCATTCTTTGGAATCACCGAAAAATTTGGGAATCTGAATTTTAGGCAGACCATCGACATCTCAGCATGCTTATTCACTCCGCTGAGTCGATTTTCAATGGCAGCTAGTATATTTTGCGTATCAAACTCGATATCGCTTATCAGTTCTTCGTGAACCGATCCCTCGAAATAGGTATTAACCTGTTCAATTAGGTTATATACTCTATTCCATAAAAAATTGATTTTATTTTTCCTTATATTAAGGAAGTCTGAACTGTTGTCAATCAGCTTTAACGTCTCATTTAAATAATCTTTTAGCTTGCCTACATAACTACGGTAGGTCTGCTCTAATTGGGATGTGCTCGAACTGCCTGCTGTTTTTGACTCTATAGTTTCCCCCGGACTTTTACTTTTCGCACAATTTGCCGTGGGTACTATCTGTTCCTCTGGCTTATTTTATAGCGACTCTTTCTCAAATCTTAATTTGATTTGAGCTAACACCACCATCATCACATCATACAGTTTACCATTGAAATATTCGTGAACGACAACGCCGATCTTATGAAGCTGTGTGTGTTAATGAAGAGTTTTTTAAGCTCTTCTGACCTTATCACATCCGGCTCTGTCAAGCCTATCTTGGCTTCTACCTGCCTTATTTCCAAACTGATTCCGGACTGCCTTTTTAATAACTCTATTGTTTTTTCGGACATCATTTTGAAAAATTTTTATTTTTTTGTAATTTCTTATGTAATAACTGTTCTTTCTTAGTTTAATAAGTAAGTATTTCTATATTGCTTATCTGATTGTGATGCTGATTTCAAGGTGCTGCCGGTGTTGCTGGTGTCGTTTTTTCACGTTCCGGTGTCTCCTCACGCTTCCGTCTGCTGTCTTCCGTATCGATGATGGCTTCTTTTAACGATGGCTGATGATGGCTTCTTTTGGCTGATGATATATATATACGTATATATATATATATATATACGCGCCAAGGACTTAGTGCCCATAAAAAAAAAAAAAAAGACATCAACAAAAAATAAAGAAAGTGCAAAAATTAAAGCATCAGCCAAAAGAAGCCATCATAGCCTTCCTTAACGAAAAACTTTAGTCTTAACTAACTTAGTACGCATGCAAACTAACATTTAGGCAGCACGCCACTAGTTATATATATATATATATATATATATATGTATATATAAGCGTGTTCATGTTTGAACAGTATAGGTAAAGTTTGCGAGGAACTTAACTAGTGGCGTGCTGCCTAAATGTTAGTTTAGGGTATCGAAAGGGTTAAGAAATCAAAGGATACCCCTGGCTTTATTCACCATGCATATATTTTTTTGTTTTCTTTTATAATTTATAAATTATAATTTACTTTCTGGTTTGTTTAGTTCTTAAATTAATAAAAAAGAGCGACGATCTCTGTAAATAGCTTTTAAAGCTTCCGAGCCCGCTAAGCAGTTGCGCTCAGTAGAAGTTAGTCTGCCCGTGCTTCCGCCTAGTCCACACCTCTAGATTAGATGGCACCTTTCGCCAGGGTGCGTACTTCTCCATGTACGACAGCGCACTTGCGTGAAGCTGCTTATTTATGTCGGCCCACTCCGCGGCTGTCATTGTCTGTTGTTGTCTTCATGGTATAGCTCCAGACTGGGGCAGCATACATGATGGTTGCTTTAGCTGCACTCGATAGCAACACCTTGCTCGTCTCTCCCAGGTCTCTGTGGTTTAAAATGATCCTGGACAGTGCTCTGACGATCGTGATGGCCTTGGTGTTCTCCAAAAGAGAGATTCGTGTAGAGTCCAGGTTGTCTTGCCCTACTCAATCTGACTGGTGCGTCACATACCCGGATATTAGCCACTTCCACATTTTTCCTGGTGCTCACAAGGACAGCCTCGGTCGTGTGCGGTGCTAGCTGCTAGCCCAAACTAGACATCTAAAGTTGATGATGCTCTGGTTGCTGGCCTCCTCGGCTGAGTAAGCAAGCTGGAGAGCGGCTAGTTGCTTTCGCGACGACGCAATCAACGGCTAAGCGAAAGAAACATAAAAAGAAAGGCAAAAATATGCAAAACAAATTGTGAAAGTTTAGCACAAAATCGAGAGCGCAAACAACACAACCGTTCACGTTGAAAGAAAATAGACGATATGGTCTATTGATCCTGCCTATGTTACATAATTAAAAACAAATACGTCCTAACAATAACATTCATTCCTAAATTATCTAATTGATTATATTACTTATATTTTTTTTTTCTCCATTTGTCTTGGTACATTATATGTTTTCCAATTTACTACTCATTTCCTTTGTATTTGTGTTTTTATGTAACCATACTACCCGTGAATAGTATGGGGTTAATTCTTTGGTCGTCACGTGGTGGAGAAAATGCCACGACAATGAATCGACTTTTTTCTCTACATACATTACTACTATTTAACTGATGGTCTTTATTAACACCTGTACTCACAAACCACATTGCTTACGATTGCTTTCTTACTAATGAGTAAAGTCTGGCTAATTTATTAGCCATTTATTATTTATGGCTATTTCCACTTTTGGCAAGTGGAATTTCTCTGTCCTGTGTCCAAAACCTACTATATCAATATTAAATAGTTATAATAACACAATTTAATCGTCACATTCATTTTTTAGCCGGCACAAAACCGAACACAAGCTTGCTTGATTTGTTAAATATATGCCTTTTTGAAAAGATATTATTTTATTGCTTTATTTATTTATGTTTAAATAATAGTTCCAAGAAGCGGAACACCCTGCGTGGGGAAACCGCTTTTGGGGAACCAAATCAGATGAGGACTTATAATATTATTAATACAAATGATGAAATCGATGTTCCTCACCAGTACACAAAATATATATCGATGCTGACCAATAACTACAAGGTGGTGGATTCAGTAGCATAGGTTCCAATCAAGCTGCGAATTGGTGAGATCGGATGGCGAGATCGTCCCATTTGGTCAATTCGCGAGCCGATTTGAAATTGCCAAAGAGAAAGATGTCGAACAGCAGATCGGATAATGGTTAGCTTCTTCCCATCTACATAAAATATTGCTAGCCGTCTGTTACTGGTGAACAAAAAAGGTACACGGAGTATTTGCGTAAGCTGAATTCGATGGTGTTGAGATACTGCTTATCTGTTCCTGTAATCGACAACGTGCTGGAAAAACTTAAAAAAAAAGCCAAAAAAAAAAGGGTCCAAAACTGAGTTATTCACGGATGTATCAAAAAACGGATTTGCAGCGGTATTAATGCAACTATTCAATGGCAGACTCCACCAAATACAGTATAGGGAGCAAGAAGTCAGCAGAAGCTGACTATAGACAGCACAAATTGCCGAAAACGAATGCGATGTAACTAGCGGTAAACAAAATTAAAACATTTTCTCCTGGGATCGACATTTAAGTTAATGACAGACGACGTTCAAGAAAACTCTACAAAGGACTAAAGTACCTGAGTATTCACGAAGTAGACTTTTTATTTTGCAGAATTTTGAATTTGCAGTGAAAAATCGAAGTGGGGAACGATTAAAGAATGTTGACTGCTTTAGTCGCTATCACGACGATGTTACGCCCTTTTCCTTAGAGCTGAAGGAATCGCCAACTGTCTATATGAGCGATATAAAATTAAAGTAGGACTTGTCTATAAGGAAGTGATCGAAAAGGACTTTCTCGTATTCCCGAAAGGGATCGAAAATGAAGTTATTGTTGAAGCCCACAGTGTAGGTCATTTTTGGATTCCTCATCTAGGCGAAAGCTTAGCAGGTCTTAAAGAAGCTGTGTAAAAATCATCATTTTCAACAAGAAGCTTGGAAAGAAGAAGGATTTTTAAGCTGTATCTAGGGTTGTTGATATCAATCGATATTTTTGGGAAAAATTATATATTTATATCGTGATCATTTTTTTCCCCAAATATCGAGTTTTTTTTATATTTTCCGATATTTCTGCGTTGGTAACTATGTCATCAAATTGTGTAAAATTATTAAAACAAGTGGAAACATCTAATCCGATTTTATTAACTTTTTCTTCTTTTTAGGCGATGGACATAGAGCCAAATGGGATTTCAGAGGCCCTTGTTTTTATGATTTGCAAGGACAAAGTAAAAAAATTAATATAAAATATAAATAAAATATAAATATTAATTTAATTTAAGTTATTACAGATTTGTTATGACAATGCAGATGAACAGTGTGTGAATTTTACTCTTCGATCGAGACTACCGCGCCTACCCGCGATTCCACACTTTAAAAAAACGACATAAGATTGGGACGAGTGTGATAAAATCAAGGAAACAAGGAAAAACAAACTATTTCTTTGGTATACTTTAAGAATATTCTTCAAATTTTCCTTAATTTTAAAAAGTACGGCAGAAAGGTAATTATAAAGGGTGAAAAGACACACACGATACATAAAATCAAAAACAAGACAAAAACAAAACATTAAAGATAACTCAAGTGTGAACACGATTGCTATTGCTGCTTACCCACGACCCCTTACTTAAAAAGTGACGGAGGTGTACCCATCAAATTTAAACCCACAAATTCCATTTAAAGAATCTGTAAAAGAAATCCCATTACCAATTCCCAAATGCGAAATATGAATATATTTTATTTTTTGAGCTATAATAAAATTTTGGTGTTCAAGTATAATTATCAAAAGTGATGTAGTACATTTTTAAAGATTTGCTTAAGCGCTCTGTAATGAAATTACAGTTACCTGTATCAACTCCTATATTGATATCATTTTGGGCCCAACAACAATATGGGAAATGTTGTCCATGTATATTGGAAACCAGTGGTGTATCAGCCATAATTTTGTTGTGAACATCTACTTGCTTGAATTTCCAAAATTTGAATGAAAAAATTCATCGAAACTTTTTAAACAATACGTTGAACTAATCCAGTCAATGGAGTATATTCAACTAGTCGATCATAGATGTGAAGGCAAAAAACCTTTGTATCTATCTCACTTGGTGAAGTTAGCTCAGTGGAAATTTTAACATCATTTGACCGACTCATTCTGGTATAAGATATCAACAACAACAATAGGAGCCTTGGCCATGAATTCCTGCAAGATAAGAGAGCTCGTGGTTCTAGATTGAAGTAGCTCTCTTGAAATTTTGCATACATGTCATACTAGACAGTAAGCCGATTTTTATTATATTTAATATTAAAGTCCTTATAGGGATATACTTCAAATACCTTGGCATTTCTCAAATTGTTTCTGATTAGTTGACCATTTAATGTAAATGCAATGACAGCAAAACGTGGACCTTCACTATTTGCCGACAGCTTAACATTTCATATATGATGTATTCCTTGACCAATGTTGGATTAATATAACAATCCCAACTCCGGAATGCGAGTAAACATTTCAATTTTAGCACTATCGCTAATCTTCTAATAATCTTCTCCGAATCACATCAGCATTTTTAAAGGTCCGGAAGAGATATTGCCTCCTCCACTCCATCCAGCATTATGATAAAGAACTCCTTCCTGTTGACCAACTGAGAGAAAGTCCTTATAGTCGATGTAATCCCAGTAAATCGAGCCCTATCCAGTTAGCATCCATTCAACTCATTGAAGTTTTGTTGATATGGATAATAACTATGGTATTCTTTTATAATAATACTTCCATCATTGACAGGATTTTCTTAAACATACAAAATTTATTGATTATTAAATCCCAATGATATAATGGTGGATTAATTTATTTTTTAATGATAATGGTTTTAAAATGCGTTTATTAAATCCGAATAGCTGACCAATTGAACGTCCATGGTTTAAAAATTTTGTTTAATTTTTAGTAAGAACTTGAACTTGTAATGTGTTGGTGTTGCATTGTATTTTTACAGTGTTATGAAGTTTATAGTCCTTGAGCTTATTAATAATATATTAATAATATATTATATATTATAAATATATGATCCCACACGTATTTCTATAACTTTATTACCAGTATGAAATAGATTGTTCCCTTATCAACATTGGGTATAGAATTGAATTTATAAAAGACAATGAGTGCACACTGATAATTATGAATCAATTTAATTTGAGGAAAAAGTTTTCAGTAATAACTGATGTGTTTCCAGTTAAGGCTATTGTTAACGACGTAGACATTATGAAGCTTGACTGGACTGACTTTTTCTCAATCTTCTGATTATATTTATATTATTAATTATTCGAGAATAATGAATTGATTGAATCCTTTTCTATATCGTCTAGTTTTTTATCATCATCCTTAGAGATTAAAAGAAATCCAAATTTTTCCTTCCAACATTTTTGTGAAATGTTCATAAAAAAATCATAGTCCATATGACTGTTTACATGATCTCGTTATATATGTCGCATGTTGAAGTCATCTTGTTTAAACATTATAATAAAATTAATTGATTGATATTAAATCAACCCCCGGCGCTTGAAAAGAGTTTTAAAAACATAAAAATCAATGAACTGCAACAAGATATTTCGAATAAAACATATGGTCCATACAAAAATGAATCTGGATAATTAATGTTGCGAAATAACTAAATAGAAGTAACAAATAATAAAATTGAATTTGATGATGAAAAAACTACCATCTCAATAGTGGAAGATATTCTTTAGTATTTCACCATCTACCAAAGAATTATAATACAAATGCTCTGGAAATATACAATGAAATTTTGCTAAAAATTAATTTGTATCGAAGAAATTTTCAACCAAATGGTCAGGTAAAACGAACGAAGGCATTAAAATATTCCAAAATTAGTTAACCACTTTTATCTAAATCAGCCATTGCCGAGTCAACACCTAAGCGCATCAAGGAAATTGTAGGTGGGTCTGGATTTATGACACTTAAACCGAAGAAAGCCTATGTATACTGTATTCTGGGTCGATCCAAATGAGCTGGTAGAACGTCCTAATAGTATTGGAATTAGCGGGAAATACAAATTATAGAAATAAAATTGAAAACGCTACACCTATAAAGGTCAGCAGGCGCACCCAACTGACTGAATCAACAGATACCTTTAAAAATAATAAAAAAAAAAAATAAAAAATAAATAAATAAATAAATAAATATAATTACATCAATAATTTTAGAATTGAGAGAGGCTCAAATTAAAATCTAATTGTGTATATATATGTAACAATATTAAAATTATTTTATAATCATCATGTCCGTTGACAATTTTGGTCAATTTATAAGTGATAATAACACTAATAATTAAAGACGATATGAAAAAACTATTCCAGGACTTATCATTGATACAGATGGAAACTCTTATACTCAACTTATTCTTTTCAACTTATTCTTATTATTATTATTCTTTATTATTCTGCAATTTTTTAACGAAGAAGGTATCGGTCTGAAAATGGAAATATATATTCAAAGGCATTTTAAACAACTAAATAAAAGTAGTCGTGGCATTATAAAAGGCGGAATTTAATTTTATTTTTTATTATAAAGTTTATTTGTTTTCCAACAAGTAGGTAATTTTTGCATTTTGTTGACTTGAAATATAACGTCATCTTATTAGAATCTCAAGACTTTCTTTGACTCGATTTGAGGAACTTTGGAACGACTTTCTAAAGTCAATGACATAACAGCATCTTCATTCTGTGGCATAACTCGTCGTGAGACATGTGTTAACAACTGCACACATCAATCGGTGCCCTGAATGTGCGATGGAATTGCTGGATCTGGCAGTGGTATTTCAGCAGAATTTTTGTATTCCAGCAAGTGATCGTGTGGGATGTTTGCAGTAAATGCATGTTTGCATAGGGAAATCTTTAAGCTTCAGGGCGCGAGCTAAGAATTTCTTTTTAGACACATGGTTTCATGGTGAAATTTTCTTAGAATTTTTCGTAGATTCCGATTATGGGGGACGATTTTGGCGAAAAGAAATTGACCCGCCCTATTAGACAGACTTGAGAAAGTTATCTCAGCCATTATTAAAACTATTAGAAATGGTAAAAAATCTAAAAATAACCCACTTTAGTTGTGCTGCCCTTGTTTGTTTTGGTTTGCATCTTTTTGCATTTCTTTTTGTGCTTCTTTTGTTTAGCCGTTGATTGCGTCGTCGCGACAGCAGCTAGCCTCCCTGAAGCTCACTCCCACTCTCTCTCGCTCACTGCACGCAGCCGCTCTCTTGCATTCTCTCTCTCTTTCTATTTGGTACAGTGGTACTGAGCGAAAATGTCCTGTGTAACTGTCTGCTTTGTCAAACAATGTAAGAAGCCAATCGCAATATTTAAAAATACTGCTGCGAGACTTGTCGTAAAGTGGATAGGGAAATGAGTTCTTTCATGCGGCAAACCAGAAGCGGTTTTACAGAGCTATTTAGTAGTTTTCGTAAAACGAACGATGTGCTCGTAGCGCTGGATGCTCAATTTAATGGCCTTTAGCTATTGAATGAGTCTCCTAAACGCAAAAAATCCGCGGTTGGCGCACCGCAGACACGCGGATTCCTACAGCTCCCCGAAAGTCAACCGCAGACTCCTTCGGCAACGCCCTCAGTCTCAGTGAAGAACTCAATGACGCTGAGATCGGGGGCGAAAAAAAAAGATTCGGAATCCGAATGTGTCGCGGGAGGGGGTGCGCCCCCAGTAATTTCCGTGTTGTTCGCTGAGGGGTCACAATTAACTACCCAGCAGAACCCAGTTCCGAAAACTCCCCAGAGTGGCAGGTCCGGACCACCGACCCCGATTGGCAATATAGACAATCAGTCTGTGATGCCAAAATCACTCATAGTTGTACCTCCTACGGAACATATATTTGTTTCGCGGCTTTCCCCTGATCAAACATCCGACGATGTTATTGCCTATATTCAAGGCAAGACAAAAGCCGAAATATTAAAAATAATTGTTGAAAAATTCAAATTTTCTTATGCTAGGAATATTTCATCTTTCAAAATAAATGTCCCTAACGAGATCTTTAGCACGATATGCTCTGATAGCTTTTGGGCAAAGTATGTTGTTGTTAAGGAGATCAAGCAAAGAAAAAGAAAAGGCGGCCTATAGGAATAAGTCTTCCTAGGCAAGACCATTTGCCCATTGTGCCCGCTACGTCATCAAAAAAACTAACAGACTTTATACTTATTTCCTATCAGAATGCAAGAGGCTTACGCAGTAAGCTCCCTAAATTATATTCTGATAGCCTTTCGTTTGAATCCCAGGTTATTGTGTTCACAGAAACCTGGTTAAAGCCGAAGATCCTAAGCTCCGAAGTTTTTCCAGCTGTGTACACTTTATACAGGCTGGATCGGCCTATCCGCCGAGGTGGTGGTGTCCTCATAGCGGTGAACTCCTCACTCAAGTCAGAATTATTAGTTTTAGAGGAATGCTACGATGTTGAATTCCTTTGTGTAAACCTATCTGTTAAAGGTAGTTTCGTTTATATTACATGTCCCTACATTCCACCGTTGTCGGAACTTCGTATTTATTGAAATACGCGATCCAATCGGTCTCCAATAGACTTTCGGATAGAGACCATTTAATAGTTTTAGGTGATTTTAACATTCCTGGAGCTACTTGGTCTGCTACCAAATCTTCAAATACTATTTTCACTACCGCACAATATGACTTTATTAATAGCTTGTTCGACATTTCGCTGTCTCCGGTCAACCATGTCCGAAATTCTTTAGATCGCTTGCTTGATTTCGGCTTTGTCTCTGACCCGGCAAGAGTCAGTTTTGTCGGTGTTCCGCCACTGACAGCCCGAAGATCCATATCATCCTACTTTCGATGTGACTATCGATATTGGGACTGCTTTGGAGTGTAGGTCTGATCGGCCACCTAAAAAGGTCCACTGCTTTCGCAGGGCGGACTATATTAGGATGAACAATTATATATCAAATTTTAATTGGTCTGATCTATATATGTGCACTGACCTGGCTAACGCCATGGATATTTTTTACAATGCCATGAATTCCTTTTTTAACGACTGTGTTCCGTCAATCTCAAACAAGCCTCCTTGGTTTAATAAAGAGTGTTGACTCGCCTAAAAAACATAAAATCCAATCTCTACTCTAAATTTAAACATATCGGTTCCCAATCTGTCTTATCTCGCTATTTAGCGGCTCGGTCTAATTTTACCGTGCTAAACGCTCAGTGTTATAAAGACTATCTAATTCGTTGCAGGATACAGTTCTCGCAGGATCCAAAACAGTTTTATAGTTTTGTCAACACTAAAAGTAAGCCTATTACACATCCTTCCTCGCTATCATTTGAAAATATGACAGCAGACAATGATCAGGCAACTGCCGATCTTTTTGCTTAGTTTTTTCAAACTACTTATTCTTCGTCAGTCGATTCAAGACAGATCTTTTCTTACAAAATGTCCAAATCGAACAATTTTTGTAGGCTTCAAATAAATGTAATTTTCTCCAGACAACTTCGTTTTACTCCCTTATTTTTCTTCACACATTTGTCTGGTTGACTACCTACATTTTGGGATGTGTATGCATACATTTTAGAACGAAGACCAACAAACTCAGTCATTGACCTACCCTGCAGTTCATCTTTGAAAACCCCTAAGCGTTTATTGTTTAAAATTATAGAGCCTAGCCAATTCATCTGGATAATCAGATGTGTCGAATTTTGAATCTACATCTTCACGAATGTCACTATATAAATCCTCTGTTTTTTAGAGTAAATAAATGAATCCGTGTCCATGTAATTTAGTTTTATAGCTTCATTACACTTAGGTTTCATATAACCATAGTAAAAATCGTACATTTTCTGTTTTGATAAATCCAATACTACAAAACCTATGTAAATTGGTTTATCACAAACATTTCGTAATCTATTCATTTGAATGGCAAATAGACTTTCACTAAATTTAGAAAAGCTATGAAAATTTGATCTAGATATTAACTCCCTGGCATATAATCTCGGACGTCCGCCCTGAGGACCAACAGGTGGAGCTTCCCATTCTGTCACTAAGCGTACATCCTTGCGCTTAGAACTGTCCTCCAAACATTTTCCAAAGATACTATTATTTAATAATTTAAAAAAACTTTTTCGAAAGTGCTTTTAGCCCTAGTTCTGTGCTCAATGTTTAGGTCAATATATTTTTTAAGCCAGGGTTTCCGTTTAAACTCTAAGATGGAGTAAATCTTTTTGAGTTTCAGTTCATACATCATACACTGTTTTAATGTTGGGTAGTGTATGATATATTTCTCCCAATCTCGAAGATCAGCTATTAGTTTAGGTACTTTGGAATTTATCGAGGGGAGTTTGTTGGCTGGACAAAAATGTAGGTCATTGTGAAAGTCATGAAGCGAGTATGGATATTCCAAATCAACCTCAAGAATATATCCATACTCGCTATCTACTGAAATACTTTCAATATTAAAAGCATTTATTTGACTCTGTTCATTTAAAATTACTAAAAGGTAAGGATTGAGACATTGCCCATCCATACAATTATTAGCATCCACATACATTAAATATTCAGATTCCTTAGTCCGATCAAAATCTTTAAGATATTTGTGGTTTGCCTTTGTATGCCTATGACTACTTTGAACCAATCCCCCTCGAATTGCACTCTGAATATATCTAATCATATCAATATCTGTGAGTAATTCGAGAGAAATTCCTGTAGTTTTTAGCATGGCATCCCATCACAAACTTGGGGATGTATAATAATGAGCAGGATCAAGCCGATAAATGGTTGAACAAATTGTTCTAAAATTTTGGAATACGTCTGTGACCTAGTGGAAATGGGAAATTAGTCTTTCTCAAATAATGGGCATTTTTACCAGGTAATAATAGGAATCTACAAACAGATGACGGGAGAGTTTTTCAACACTCGCTTTAAGGAATTGATGTCTCATTATAAAATTTTACATTTAGTACATTTAAATATTGTTTATTGTCGCCGGAATCGTTCAGAGCCAATTGAACATGACCGGTCGTTTTTAAGATGGGTTGAGTATGGTACATATGATACATGGGCCTGGACTATAGCCAACTATTTACAAATATTTTCATGTTTAACTTGTTTACGACTAGTTGCAATATTATTGTACAAAGCGGGAAGACAGATCGGTGGGGTGGAATCTCTTTAGTCTTCTAAGAGATTGTGGGTCGGCCAGTCTGCTAGCCAGTCGATTAGGGTGACTTATTAGCCTGTCCGAGTAGCGTCTGCTGTGTTGGTTGAGGAGGTCGCCCACAGGAATAAAGCGTAGGTCGTTTTGGATGGCCTGGTTGGTCACATACCAGGGAAGCCCGGATGCCCGTCGAGCAGCGCGTGCCTGCACTACCCTCAGCCTGTTTAGCTGAGCAGAATATTCAACATCAGGTTCGTACTGGAATGCTAGTCGAAGAAATTACCCTGATGTAAATGCTCGATGAACTTGTTGTCGTTGATGGTAATTTCTTCTAAGTCGATTAACTATGAACCTGCGCGCTTCTGTTCGTTGCAGTTGTCTTTGTTGATTACGTTCATCTCGTGCCTCTTGCGATTATGATTGACGTAACTGCGTCATGCTCACACGGGTATTTTCATTATCTTCTTCGATTTGTTCGCCTGATCTTCCTGCTCTTCTATCTCGCGCGGCTGTAGAATTGACCGTTCGACGACTCAAATTGGCCCCTTTGCGTGTTCTTGGCATTGCTGACTGTAGAACATATTACATATATACTGTAGAACATATTCATAGAATATATATATTCACTTGTGTATTATTTGACTTACCTTTCACAACCATTGGCGATTGGAATTCGGCGAGTGCAGACGTGTATTTAGTTCTCTCATCTCTCATCATTGAAAAAAAACAAAAAAACCCGATACATAACAAAAATTAAACGGCGATTAGTCGCCTAGGGCCATAAAAAGTCACAAGCTTATACTATTTTCTGTTTCTTTTTTAATTAGTACTCCTAATACTGAAATACAAATAAAAGTAAAAAAACAAACAAATAAGGTGATGAACCCAAACGAAGTTCGGGCGCAGCGCCAACGTAACCAAGACGAGCGTCGGCTGTCGCTGCAAAAGAGCAATGCATACTTCTCTTTCGTATCGACAGACATAGATGAAGCAGCCACAACAAAAGCTTCTGCTTTACCACGATCGTTAACCCCGACACCATCTAACGAACTCAAGCCTATGCAAAACGGACGGGCGCGCTCTCTCTCTCCGTCAATGTCAGCGACGGTGCAAAGCGGGGTAAGCGATAAATGCGTTCCCCCTCTTCCTTGCCTTGCCTCGCCCCAACTGCCCACATGCCTGGCCACGGTTACCAGCACAGTGACGACATTAGCAACTGTAAATGCAATGACAACAACAACAACATCAGTTTCGTCTGTATGCCCGTCAATCGTTCTACCTGCTGTGTCGGCTTTACCAGATGCAGCTAGAGCAGCACCGACTAACGCCACAATTAAAAAGCTAGGTTCGACCATACAGACTGGCATGGATCGCTACGTAAACATTAAAAGAAAACTAAGTCCACAGACACGAAAATGGGTAACGTCGCAAAAATCAATCAGGCTTCCTCAAACCAAGGAACTGCGCAAAACTCTAACACAGCAAACAGATTTGAAAGTTTGGCTGACACGTCAACGAAATCCCTTCTTCAGACATCGATAACGACAAAAAGAAAGCGGAGCCCCCTCCGCTTTATATTCGAGAGAAAAACTACAACAACCTTGTGAATATAATAATCGATCTGATTGGTAAAGATAGCTTTCACGTAATTGACGATTGACGACTTTCACGATTGACGGAACTCCTTGACGGCAAGAAAAGAAACTACTATACCTACCACCTAAAAAGTAGTAGTAGTAGTAAAAAGTAGTCAACAAGTTGTCATAAAAGGAATCGAACCAGATGTAAGCACTGCTGAAGCACTAAAATATAAAGGTTTTAGCGTAAAAACCGTTACAAATATACGGAACCGAAACAAACAACCGCAACCTCTTTTTAAAGTGGAACTAATATCTGACTCTAAGGCCCTGCAAAAAACGAAGTCCATCCTATATACAAACTCCAGTTTCTATTGCATCGCAGAATCACGGTTGAAGAGTCGCATAAACGCAATGGCCCAGTCCAGTGCGCAAACTGCCAGGAATGCGGACACACAAAATCTTACTGCACAGTCCGCTCCGTATGCGTCGCTTGCGGAGGTCTGCATACCTCTGCCATGTGTGAATTAAAAAACAAGCCAAATAGCAACAAATGCAGTAACTGCGGAGGAGACCACACAGCAAACTACAGAGGCTGCCCAGTATACAAGGAGCTAAAAAGTCGGATCAACCAAAGAGTGTCAACAGCACGATCTCACAACACACCATTTATACCTTGCAGAAACCCACCTTACCAACAAATACAATTTCCAAATCCAAGGGTATATGTGTTACAATACTAATCATCCTGATGGAAGGGCCCATGGAGGCACTGGAATCCTTATTAAAAACCGCATCAAGCACCACTTCCACAACACCTGCAACTACCTGCAACAACTACCTGCAAGCGAAATCTATAAACATACAGTTGGGTTGCCACAATCTAGCTCTACCAGCGGTATACTGTCCTCCTCGATTCACGATATCCGAAGCCCAATTTATAGATTACTTCAACTCACTAGGCAACTACTTCCTAGCAGCAGGAGACTATAATGCCAAGCATACGCAATAGGGATCTCACCTCGTGACGCCGAAAGGTAGACAACTGTATTACGCAATTATAACCTAGCAATAAACTCGACTGCGTTTTCCCTGGTTCACCTACATACTGGCAAAGTGAAAATTTACCATGTATTCACTCATTCTATCCATTACGCTTTGGTTTAAATGTCACTCATTTCGCATACAACGAAAACAACGCTTACTTTGCTGAAATCGTTTTGGCTTGCTTAATTACGACTCAAACTTGTTGTACTCAAATAACCGAAAATTTTGAGTGCATTCGTGCACAGCTCTATTACAGACCTATAAGTTTACCTTCGTGTCTATCAAAACTCTTCGAAAAATGCCTCCTAACCCGAATAATACCATACCTTGGAAGACACAATAAATAGTATCGCAGCACATAAATTCGGCTTTCGCAAAAAACATGGAACTATCGATCAGGTGAATCGTATAACATCAGAAATCCAAAGTGCATTCGACAATAGGGAATACTGCACTGCGGTATTTCTGGACGTCTTTAAAGCATTCGACAGAGTATGACTTGACGGCCTAATGCATAAAATCAAAACAATGCTCCCTAATAACACGCAAAAACTCTTGAAGTCTTATCTTTATAACAGGATATTTGCTGTGAGGTGCAATACTTCCATGCCAGCTGAACATAACATCGAAGCTGGTGTTCCTCAAGGCAGCGTTCTCGGGCCAACTCTATACCTACTCTACACTTCTGATATCCCTACGAGCAGACAACTGACTATGTCTACGTTTGCCAATGACACCGCGATCTTTAGGCCACGATAGGCTTCAGCGCAACTTGCGACTCATCTAGATGCAGTAGAGAAATGGCTCTCAGACTGGCGTATAAAAGTAAGTGAACAAAAATGTAAACGAGCAAAGTCAAGCTTCACACTAAACAACTCCGAGCTTCCTCAGTCAAAAGAAGTTAGCGTACACCTCGACAGAAGGCTTACCAGGCGCAAGCATATTGAATCTTAACGAACTCACCTAAGGCTGAAGGCTAACAGTCTGCATTGGCTTATAAACTCCCGCTCCTCCCTCAGTCTGGACTACAAGGTCATCCTCTACAACACCGTTTTGAAACCAATCTGGACTTATGGCTCCCAGATGTGGGGGCGCTCCAGCAACAGCAACGTAGAAATCTTGCAGAGAGCCCAATCAAAGTTTCCTGAAAACTATCACTGGGGCACCGTGATACGTTCGGAGTGGAAACATTCAGAGACACTTGAATATACTCCCTGTCCGAGATGCAATAGCGCAGCAAATGGAAAATTACTACACAAAGCTGTTATGTTAAAAATGTTATGTCAAATATATAACCGGTACGGTAATGGCCGTTGTTGGCGAGAGATAATAGCACGTGTGGACACAAATATGAAAGTAATACCGATTACACAAAATGGATATGTACACAACATTTCACGAAAATCGGTCGAGTCATTTCGGAGAAGTATAATGAAACACACCGTGACATGAGAATTTTATATATTAGATTAAATCCCAATGATTTTAAAAATAATTTATTTTTTAATGATAGAGGAGGTCGTCGATGTGAAGCTCCTTAAGGTGATGATGATGCTTTCCCTTCAGCTTTAGAATTGATAATGTTATCAATGGATTGATGTGTCGGCTTTTTATTATAAATAATCATTATAAAGCTTCCTAGTGTAGACGAATTGATACAGTTTCTCCACGCAAATTAACTAAATCTCCGTTCTGATCAGTTATCCGTACTTCAAGTGTGCTTTTTTCTCTAGTGTTGACAGGTAAATAAATCAATTTCCGTGGTGTAATGTTCATTTTATAACCGGGCGGAACATTGATTCCAAATTCATGAAGCACGTGATTTGGTATATTCCCTACATATGAGCCACTAATAATGTTACACTCCAATCTAATAGAGTTTATTTCACCGGATTATCTGAGAAGTAGAATTTATTATCATGTGATTTTAATATACGTTTATTAAATCCAAATAGCTGACCAATTGAACGTTCATGGTTAATCCGGATTTTTAGTAATAACTTGAACTTGTAAAGTGTTTGTGTTGCATTGTATTTTTACAGTGTTATGAAGTTCATAGTCCTTGAGTTTATTAATAATATATTTCGTAATATCTTCGAGCTCATATGACCCCACAGGTATTTATAACTTTATACCAATATGAAATAGATTGTTCCCTTGATCAACATTTGGTATAGAATTGAATGTATAAAAGTCAATGAGTGCACACTCATTATTCAATTTGAGGAAACAAGTTTTCAGTTATACCTGATGTGTTTCCAGTTAAGGCTATTGTTAACGATGTAGACATTATGAAGCTTGAGTCGGGACTGTTTTTTTCTGAATATTCTGATTATACTTATGTGATTATTTATTCGAGAATAATGAATTGATTGAATCCTTTTCTATATCGTCCAGTTTTTAAATCATCATCCTTAGAGATTAAAAGAAATCCAAAGTTTTCCTCCCAACATTTTCGTGAAATATTCATAAACGAATCATAGTCCATATCACTGTTTACATGATCTCGATATATATGTCGCATGTTCAAGTCA
>VNJM01001598.1:30448-52770 GCA_008042475.1 Drosophila kanapiae
TGTAGGAAAAAGTAGTAATTCCCCGGGTTATAACCATGCCAAAAGTTGGTGGTTTCTTGCCACCGGTACATATCTTAACAGCCCTTAGTGCTGTGGGTAGTTTAGCATCAGGTAGCGCAGCAATAGTAAAGACTATCAACAATGCAAAGATGGCAAAAGCACAGCTTCAAGAAAATCAGAGACATAATATAAAAATTAAATCGGTAGCATTGGGGAAGGGATTGTATTTACAACCATATAAAAAATGGTATGGTATATAATTTTCTAAAAATATTAAAAACAAAAAACACAATACAAAAAACTACTAAAGGAGCTACCCAAAAGGACATTTTCCAACTTTGATATAATGAGATTTGCCTTTTTAAATATTCCACATTTTCGGGGAGTTTATATAAAAGATGAGTTGACTCGATTCCCACATCATTTTGAGTGTGGAATAATAAATTTAACAGACTCGTCATCAGAAGGAACTTCTTGGGTAGCGTATTTTAAGAAAGGTTTAGAATCCTATTATTTTTATAGTTTTGAAATTTACAACCTCCTCTTGAAGTTGTTAGATATTTGCGAAAAAAAAACTTAGTTACAATTATCATCGTTTCCAAAAATTTTGTACCTTCAACTGTGGACATTTATGTCTACAATTTTTGTTAGAGTGCAATTCGACTCATGTTCTTTGAGTACCCGCAATCCGAGAGGATGCATTCCTTTGAATCCCTTTCGTCACCACATGTGAGTGGGAGAAGGAATGAGTTTCTTGACGGGTATAAAATAAGGCAGCTCGTCTAGGAAAAATATCATTCAGCAAGGAACACTCGCCGCAGCAAGCATTTTGTGAACTCAGCACCAACACCTATTTCATCATCAAAATGTATCCAGCCGCCACCAGCTCCAACACCGACTCTACCAGCGGCTCTTCATCAGCATCAACAAAGACGTTGTCTATCGGCGTCACCCAGGCAGGCTTAGACGCCCTGATGAAGGATATCGAGGACGATCCTCATATGACAGCTTTTAACTCTATACGAGTTTAAACAGGTAGCATTTAAAAATTTTCCCTGTAACATGAGGTTTGATATTCTTAATGCGAGGAGTGTGAATAAAAAGTTTGTGTCCACCATAATTGTGGAGCTTGTTGGCCATTATGTCTACCTACCACCTATCCGGTAGGTAGATATAATATTGATGATTGTAGACTTGATTTATTTGCGGAAAAACGATAACTCCTAATAAAAAGGGGGGATGGAAACATTGAATTTTATTAAAAAAAATTAAATAAATAAATTAAAATAAAATATATTTGAACATTTCAAAACTTAAATTTTGTAATTGGAAATGGGATTTTGGGTATTTTGTTTTTCAGCCTTTACTTTTCAGCTTTAAAAAAATAATAATAATAACAAATAAAAATTTAAAATACAAAAAAAAGTATATATTTTTTTTAATGAGAAATGGGATTTTTGTAATTTTGATAGTAGTAATAGTAATCAATAGTGATAATAATGATAATAGTGATAATAGTGATAATAGTAATCAAAAACTTAATTTTTTATTTATTTATAATAATTTATTGAATTGTTGGTAAATAGGAATTACATTTATTTTACAGCATATCAAATCAGTTGTGTTTAACTGATCAAATCATCAAGTCTATTTACCAGATCAGGTCATCAGATCAAATCTGATTATCAGGTCTATTTACCAGGTCTATTTACCAGATCAGGTTTGTTTACCAGGTCTATTTACCAGGTCTACTTATCAGATCAGGTCTATTTACCAGATCAGGTCATCAGATCAGATCTGATTATCAAGTCTATTTACCAGGTCTGTTTACCAAATCAGGTCATTAGATCAGGTCTATTTATCAGGACTATTTATCAGATCAGGTCTGTTTACCAAGTTATTTACCAGACCTGGTCTATTTACCAGAACAGGTCTGTTTACCAGGTCTATTTACCAGGTCTGTTTATCAGATCAGCTCATCAGATCAGGTCTATTTATCAGGTCTATTTATCGGACCAGGTCTGTTTACCAGGTCTGATTATCAGACTGATTTTGATTTAAATTATTTCATCACAATGAATAAAAATATTTTTACTCAATTAACTAAAACACGGAATGCGTTAAAAAAATGTTTTTCTGAATTAAAACAACTCAAGTCTCAGAATATTATTAGATTGAAGAAACATTTAAGCCTATAACAGTACCATTAAATAAACTCGTTAACAATAACAATAAATTTAAGAACCATATATCAAAGACATTAAAAATGATAAAACTGATTTGAATATTAAAGATAATACACCTCATATGATAAAGAGGAAACTTTCATTTTACACTACTGCTAATAAAAACTCAAGTATGATGATTACATGTCTTTGGATAGGATGACGAAGAGTGATGAAGTTAATATTGATGATGCTAATGTTGATGATGATGATGATAAGCAGAACTCTAATAATTTAAAACGATATGAAAAAACTAATCCAGGACTCATTATTGATATAGATGGAAACTTTAATATTCAACAAAAACGTATAAAAAATGGATCCATTCCACAAGAGAAGACCGACTTTGTTATCAAAGATTATGTCGACAAGTCCATTAGGGAGATGAAAGATTAAATGATGTATATCACTCAATGTGTCAATGTACCAGATGTTAAAACTGTAGAAATCGATGACAGATTGGACAGACTTGAGGAAATTATCTCTGTTATTATTGACACTATTAAAAATGGACCAAAATCTAAGACTTCTAGATTTAGAGTATTAAAAAAGCATTATATCAAAATATTAATACATCTGAAATGGTTTTTCTAACCTTTTAAATATGGAAAGGCGAGGTATTATTATTGAAATACATGCTCCCGCACGTAAACATTTTCTACGTCGCAGAGTTATTACAAAAGGAATTAATTGTTTATGGCAAGCTGACCTGGTGGAAATGGGAAATAATGGACATCGTAATCGACACATTTTCCAAATTTGCCTGGGGTGAGGCAATTAAATCTAGGACTGCGAAATATGTTTGTGAGGCAATGGAGAAAATTCGAGTCTGAACGTGGAGTGCCTAGGAATCTACAAACAGATGACGGAAAAGAATTATTCAACACTCGCTTTAAGGAATTTATGTTTCAATATAAAATCAACCTATTAATTTCATAGTTATAACTCGAAATTCGCCCGCTTTGCCACCCTTTGTTTACCCTTGACCGCCGCGATCTATTTAGTGGGGAGTTTTAGTTTTCCCAACATCTAACACCTTTAATATAATTCTCCTTATCGCGAAGAACAGCTATTAATTTATGAACTGTGGAATTTTACGAGGTGAGTTTGTTGGCTGGACAGAAGGGTATATCATTGTGTGAGCCATAAAGTGAGTATGGATATTCCAAGTCAACCTCAAGAATATATCCATACTCGGTATCTTCTGAAATTACTTTCAAGATTAAAAGAATTTATATTTCTTTGCCTTTGTGTGCCTATGTTACTTTGAACTAATCCCCCTCGAATTTCTCTCTGAATGTAATCTGTGTAGTTTTTAACATGGCATCCCATGACAAACTTTGATTTGTATGAGCAGGATCAAGCCTATAAAAGTTTGAACAAATTGTTCTAAAATTTTGAAAAACTTCTATTAGCAATAAAACATCAGTTTTACATACAATTAGTCTTAAGTAATTGACACTTGATATGGGACCAGACCTGGCAAGCGTGGGAGTAACCTACTTCTGAACATTCAGAATCTGTCAATTTACTATAAAACTTGCTTCTTGGTGGGAGACAAGTTTCTGATAGTTTCCCATTTAAGGGATTTCCTTATTTAAGGGAATTACTGTTAATCAATATCCCCAAGTTTTTTTCACAAATTGCTAAGAATTATATTTAGAGAGATTGTGAAAGAAAACAGGGATATAATTTCCTGTCTTAAATTTAAGATTGCACTCATTATGTGCTGCACCTCGATATTGTCCAGTAAAATGACAATGGTTTCTTACTCTATCATAAGCTTAAATCTCCTTGCAAATGCGACAATTATGATCCTCATCATAATCAAAAATGTCTTGAGTACTCATTTGCAAAGGTACTCTGACAAATCGACAGTTAACTTATCCACACAATAGCGCCTGACATTTCCCCCTGTGTTTGTTACAAACTTATTAAGACTCGAATCAAATGCACACTTTATGGAGAATGCAAATGCTATAGGGACATGCTTATTGGTTAAATTGTGTGTTTCAATATGCATTAAAAATCTGCATATACAACGAATGGTTCTGTATACTGGTTCTGTACTCTGTACTGGTTCTGTACTAGTTTATAAGCATGTCCCTGTAGCATTGCATCCTCCATAAAATGTGCATTTGACGATGAAATGTTGAGAATTTTAGCTGCGTTTTTCAATTAGAACCTTAAAAACTATTGAGATTATAAGTCTTATTAAAACTGTGTCATTCTCATTTCTGTGCAGTGCGGTCTCACAAATCGTTAAAAATTATAACCTGTATGATTATTTATAACTTTTCTGATTAATGTACATACTTAAATAATAATAAAATTATATAATAATATAATAAAAAAAATATATATATATACATATATATTTATATATATACCCCATCCACTTTAAACCTACAAACAAATTCAATTAAAAAAAATGAGTAAAAGAATTAATTCAAAATGCAAAATAATGTATATATTTATATATATCATATTTATATAAATCATTTTTTTAATTGAACTTGTAGGTTTAAAGTAGATGGGGTACATCTCTATCCCTTTTTAAGTAAGGGATCGTTGGTAAACAGCATTCGGTGAGTCGTGTTCACAGATAAGCAATCTTTTGTATGTTGTTTTTGTCTTGTTTTTGATTTTATGGATCGTGGGTGAGTGACCTCGACTCACTGTTGTGTCTTGTCACCCTTTTAAATTACCCCTTCGTCTTCCCTTTCGAAATTTGAAGAACTCCCCTAAAGGTTGCCCAAGAAATCGTTTCATTTTTCTTTTTTCCTTGTTTTTCACACACTCACCATTCTTATGCCTGCTTTTTTAAGTGAGGGATCTATGTATGCGTGACTTATGCATGATGACCCGTGTTCACTCACACACATATGTGTGTATTTTTGTCATTGCATTCTTATTACCAAAGGCTCTTGAGATTTTGACAGCTAACCCTAAATAATCGCATTTTTATTACCATATCCTTTTAAAAAGTAACAGGTTATAGCAATTAATCTAATTTATCACGACAATTAGCGACATCAAAGGTCCCGTCACTGACGTTTACATATTATTTATTTCGATATATAAGTATATAAATATGAAACAAAAACACCTCTCAGTGAGGTAAGCTGAAAATTACGAGGAACCTTCAACTCCAAATAATGTCTATCTAATAATGTATGGACAAAAACTAAATAAATAAGTATAAATAAATAAATAAATAAATAAATAAATAAATAAATAAATAAATAAATAAATAAATAAATAAATAAATAAATAAATAAATAAATAAATAAATAATTGAAGAGTTATCAGCATTTAATCGCTCCAATTATGTGCAGTAATACTCGCTGTTATTGGTTTTTTCCAAGTAGTCCGAGATTGTAATATGATAGTACCAGAAAACCGACCTTTCCAACCCACTAAGTCTCCCTTAGCCGCTTCGTGTCGGCTTAAGTCACATTCGTTTCTCTGATGAGTAATAGTTTAACCGTTATTAATATGGACAATCAATCACTCTTTCGAGCTGCGTTGGCGTTCTTTTTTAGATCCAGAGTCAGCATGTGCGGCACCTTAGGTCAAACACGTGTCGGAAAACAAGAATGCATATTTGGCCACTCAAAAAGTAGGAATTCTGTATTTGGGACCAAGTTTGCTTTAGAGCCTAGAAAGTACGCCTCGGAAACTGGAAAACAGGAGGTCAAGTCCGTCTGGAGAAAATTCACTTTATCATTAATATGTTTACTATTTGTTTACTATATTTGTTTTTTTTTTTTTTTATTAAAATGTTATATTATTTTAGTTTTAGCGCCCTATTAGTTTGTATTGAGAGGGGTTCTTGCGTATCTTGAGGTCTAGTCAGTTCGATTTCTTATACATTTTTTATTAAATATGCCACCTATTTGTGAGGCTTCAAGTTTTCGTGAGAAATAGAAATGCCATTAACATAAATAACAGAAAGGCGAAAAACTCGCTCTTGACGAATATCTCAGTTAATCTTCTTTTTTTTACCTACTGATATTAATAGAAATAGCCAGAACAACTTTATTAAGCAGTTTATTGTAATAAAGCTGAGGGGTACATAAAATTCGGCTTACCAAAGCAGCGAACTATATTAAGCATGCCAGTAGGCATGTTTTGTAAATTGATCGTTAAATTTACATGAAACAGCCTATTTATACAATTGAACGATTTTAATTACTTTGGGGTGTTTCTGTTCAAAGTACCAGCGATTAATTAAATTTTTGAATTGATAATGAAGGCAGTATTGTAAAGAATGAGTATAAAAGCTTGGTGAAAAATATTGGACAGCTAGTTGCTGTCTGGTTTTCAATTCGATTAGACGATTTCCTTTTGAAAATAATTAGTACAAAATCAAAGACGGTTTTAACAAATTTATAAAACAATTTTCGAAGCATGGAGTCAAAAAAGAACAAGAAATATTCAAGATCGTATCCAGATACAGATGGGGATGATATAGTGATATCCGGTATGGCGGGAAAATTTCCAAATTGCCGAAACGTGTCAGAATACGAGTACAAGCTTTACAACAAGGTGAAAAGTAACATAAGTGCAATTAATAGGTTATTCATAAATTTTTATTGGTAATACATTGATGACAACCAACATTGGCTTACCGGTTATAAAATAAAATTATGTAAATTTTAACATTTAACAAATCGGCTGGATTCTAATGAAATTTTTTGTGAATAGCGAGCATATATATATATATATATAAATATATATAAATTTAAAAAACAAATGACAAAAAGCTAATTGAAAAAGCTAATTAAATGACGTGAAAACAATTGGGCTGATTTGGTCTTTTATATATTTTGGTAGGTGTCAGCAAGTCGTCCCAGTTGATCCTCGATTGCGTTCAGCGATCCCTTTTAAATAACGATCTCTTTAAAGCAAGAAATATTATTTAAGTATTTATTGTAATTTCATTATTTTCCTATATATTTGTGTTTTTTAGTTGTTGAAGTGATTTTTTTTTTAATTTGGAGAAATATTTTATATGTACATAAAAAACAAAAGATTTAAATTTAAATCGATTGATAAGTGGTTTGTTGTTGTTTTTTAGTTTTTAAGTGTTTTTTAAATGCACAATTTTTTAATTCTTTTTCCTTTTGTTTAAAAATAGAGCTTAAGCTTTAAGACTTATTTAACCAAAATAATAAAAAAAAAATCTGCTGGCATAAGACACCCAATACAAATGGGCAATCAACGGCGGTCAGCTTATTGAGAACCATTAAGCTTACTGGAAAAAAATAAAAGATATTGAATTAAAAGTATGCAGATAAGTATAAGTTTCACTTCAGACGTGTATAAGTTTGACACATTTGGCTTTTATATGATATTACATCAAATCGTTTAGATTCAATGGAAAATACCAAAACCAAACGAATATAAAGTAAACATGGGTCCATTTCAAGGGAAATTCAGGAAAGAACTCGTTAGATCTGAAGTTACCTAATTAAAGGATATTATTGAATGAGCTACTAATTTTTTAAGAACACTGCAGGAGCTTGGCCAAGCTACTGTTGCTGTTTCGACTGGATTAATACCATTCCCGTCAAATTTATGCAAGTTCAAATCGCGGAAGAAAGAAATAATCACATAAGTGCTACTACCCCGCTTTTTAGAAAATTATAAATTTATCGATTTAGTGACAGTTAAAAATAACGATTTCGATAGCTTGAACTTCTCAATTCAAAATCAAATCGCTGCAGAACTGTAGTAATACAAATCCGTAGCATTATTTACTGCTGAAGGGAACATTGATCAAAATTATGTTGCGTTTAAAAACATCTATTATTTATTGACTAATGTCAGAAGAGATTAAATAAAATTAGGGCAAGTACCAGGGCAAATGCTTTAAATTACTAACCAATTTTTTTCAGATTAAGCTAAAAGAGACAAATTTGTGCAAAACATAATATAATTTTCTTCTTCCTCTGAAAATTTGACATTCGAGTTCGAGTTTTAGAGATTTTGTTATTAGTATTATGTAAATCACGTAATAAATAAGGGAATTCATATGACAGGCTCTAAAACGAAACCGACAAGCGACGTGTCCCAGACCATTTAAGCTGACGTGTTTAATTTTGTTTGTTTATAATTATAAATAAATTATTTGTTACATTGTTACAAGTACTATTTGACAATCACAGATTTGTAAAGCTTATCAGTATTATTTTTAAAACAATTTATACGCATATTAAAGTGATTACCTTAATGTAACATCGAGTGCTGTTAAATATAATATAATATGGAAAAAATTATGATTTAGTGTATGATATATAAAAGGACATTTTATAAATTGAATTTTTTTAAAAACAAATTTTGGGTATTCTTTATACGACTAAATGCCTTTATTACTAAATATATCGCCGATATATTTAGTCGGATAAGGAACGACCCTATTTTGAACATCTGCTTTAAAGGTTCCCTGTTGATTTTAGAAAATCAAATTACTGGAGCTTTTAATGGCTAATTGCTTTTTCTTTTGCTTATTGCTAAATATTTTTCCATTCTAAGTTTTCGAATAAAGCTAATGCGCTTGAATTAAAATTTTAATTTAATGTTAATTTTAATTTAATGTTAATTTTAATTTGGTATACCCTATCTAGCGCGTCAATTTCGGGGTTATATTTTATTATAATTTATTATAATTTATAACTTAATAACCTCTTCATCCACGTTACATTTGCTCCGTAAAAGTGTTGCCTTGCCAAACTCACACGCTGGCTTTTCAGTCATTTAAGCGATATTTTGTTTCCACCTGCCGATACTGTATTTAGAAATGTAGTCATTTAGTCGTATAAGATAACTAGATGGCGTTTAACATATGTTTGACATCAAACAGGAATTGTTTTTTACGGGTAATTAAACAACGACGACTGGTTGCGCAAGAAGAGTTTATCATGATTACCTTTACGAATTTGGCTTGGAAACGGAGAGGACAGCTACCTTTAAAAAACTTTGCTACTTATTTCCTGCTGTCCCTTTTATAGTCTTATCAAACAGTCCTACAAAGTCTACACAGATCGTTTCCCAATATGCTTCTACAATTGTGGTCAGCATTTTCTCTGCGGCGTGCCATTGCGCTACCTTGTAGTGTTGGCAATTTTTGCATCCGTCGACGATTTGCGTGACCTCTCTGTGCATTGCAGGCCAGTAGTAGTGATTAGATCTTCCGTTGTTTTTTTTAAAACCCGAAATCATTGCCGTCTACCTACACAGTGTTTCTACGGCTGTGTGACTACATCAGTTCCTTGCAAGTTTACGGCGTAACTATGAGATTACCCCAGCCCTCCGTTTATAATACAAATGTTTTCGTAAAGGCTGGACATGCCAGTACTGGTGACTCGGTTAGTGCTGTTATCAGTTCTTTAGCTGTTTTTTCGTGTTCTTTTGTCCATCTGAATTTGTTGTTAATATGGGACTGATGCGTTCTGAAGACCTAACGGCAATACTTCCACAGAAATAACCGTTGCACCGGATTTGTCTGTATCCGCTTTTTAAATATAGTCTGCTGCTTTTCTTGGACGCCTGTTTTTGATTTAGTAGCGGTCCATTTGTGGCACTGGTGGTTCTTTTCTGACTAGTATTACTGTTGAACTATATGCCGAGTAGGATTGTTATACGAGGTCTAGTGCCAACAAGTCCTTTACCTGATCGTGTATTATGTTCTGCAAGGCCGGATTCTTAAGAAAGTATCTTTGTTTCAGGGGGCGATCGCTCTTCATGTAGATCCGATTTTTCAAAATATGGCTTGTGCTTTTTAAGTCTAGAAAAGGTTATGGTTGTTCCCAGCTTTTGGATTTGTTTTTATTTTTCCCTCCGCCTGTATTAAATATGCCTTGTAGTTGTTTGTACCCTAATCATAATTGAACTGTGGCTAGCATGTTTACTAAGTTGGTTAGGATTAAAGTTTCAGTTTAGGTGTGTAGCCTTCCTAAACTACAAATCCTACAAAAAATATCGTGATAATTTGTGTATAAAAACTCTTAAGGGTTTATGCATTTGATACGATGTTCTACAGTCGCGCAATACTTAAGGTAAACAGGATCTAGTATATAGTGTATAATGTTTTTGCAACATAAGGGTCATCGAATTCTTTC
The DNA here is from genome assembly GCA_008042475.1 of Drosophila kanapiae. Taxonomy (NCBI): domain Eukaryota; kingdom Metazoa; phylum Arthropoda; class Insecta; order Diptera; family Drosophilidae; genus Drosophila; species Drosophila kanapiae. The sequence continues at coordinate 40,800 of VNJM01001598.1, forward strand.
GAACGCCGCTTAAGAAATCTAAGCACATCCCTGGCTTTATTCACGATGCACGAAATATGATTTATAAAGTCAAGTTTAGGATCTAGGCGCACTCCCAAATCGACGACCAGAGTTTTTCTTTCCAAAGAGCAGCCGTTTATCATTAAAGTCGCAGGCATGAGAGTGACACGAGAGAATGTTATTCGCTTGAACTTTGAGCCATTTAAGATTAATATATTAACACGACACCATGCATAAAAGTTATTGAGATCAGTTTGAAAGTCCGACTGGCATGAGCACTCAAAGCTTAACGTCATCTGCGTACATGAGCACATGAGCCAAGACTTTAATAAATAATTTTAATAATAAGGGACACAAATGGCTCCATGTCGGGATCCCAAAGGTAACCCGGAGAACATTAGATAAGTTGTTTTTAATGAGGACTTTCTGCGTCCTGCCAATGAAATAACATAAGACCCATCTAAATAGATCAACCGGAAAAACCCATTATATCGAGCTTCCTAAGAAGAAGGGAAATTAGTAAAATTACATCCTACTGAAAGTTCTGTTGGAGGATATTTATTATAAAAGAAGTGAGCTCCAAAAGATTGGTTGTTGTCCATTTTCGGAAAGGTGCTGAGAATGGGTCGTTATTGAATTTTAAAAAAGTTTTGGGAAAGCTTACAATTTTGAGATACCTTTATAATTGTTGGCATTCGTTTTGCTACCGTTTTTGTGGAGAGTAATAACTAATAATTCCTTCCAAATAAGAGGAAAGTATAAATAAGAGGGAGGTTTCTAAGAATAAGCTAAACAATTTAAAAAGGAGATTGCACAAGGCATTGGCGCAGAAACTAAGCACACAAACTGGTATTACTTCTGGAGTGGCTTGACTTGTTCAAGATCCAACATAAAATAAACATTTTGTTGGTAACTAGGACTGAAGATTAGGTATGTGTAGTTACTTTTAAAAACTAAGCTAAAGGGTCGGCGATTGCCTTATTATTTTCTGTGGTCATATTTTAAATGAAAGGTTGTGCAATAAGCTTACGTTTAGTCTTGACAAAATTATAAAAAATTGTTTCGGGTCCTGCGAGAATTAAATAGCGCTAAATAGCGATATAAGACAGATTGAGAACCGGTATGTTTAAATTTGCAATAGAGGTTGGACTTTACATAAAAAATAACCATGGCGTTAGCCATTTCAGAGCACATATAGAAATTGGATCTATTATAATCTGATTTAATATTGCTCAGCCTTTCGAAATCCGCCCTCCGAAAGCAGGGGACAACTAAATTTTTTAAATACAATAAATACTAAAAACAGGAAAGCTGCATGCACACGCCCAGGCGAGACTGCAAAAAACACTACCGTTCGCTTAGAAAGAGAATAGACGTCTTCCGTTGGCCAATTCTGCAAATCCATTTTGTAGCGTTGTATATATCTACCACTGATAACTTTCTCATTATCTAATGATTTTTCAAATAATCCCAATAAAATTATATTTGTATTAATTTAAACAGTTAGTTTTTTAAAACATAAGATGGTGTAATTATCGTAGCACTAAGGAAGATTTTTTAACGATATGTCCCTGCTCACATCGCATGGTAGGTAACACCGACTTACAGTCTAGTAGAGGACAGGGTATATAACATTCAAATTACAAAAGGTAGTAAAATTGATTATGTTTCTCACACAATACATGAAAAGGGATCACGACGAATTGCCTACTTGATACATTCGATTTTGGGGAGGATAGAAGAGGAGAGGAGTCGACATCTCATATTATTAATTTAAGCACAAACATAACACCATGACTTGTTTTACGATAAATTAAGGTAAGCATACGCAATCTGGCAGTATAGGACGGCAGTTAAAGGTTGACATCCGAACATAAACCTTTTAGGTCAAGAAACAAAAATTGTTTTTAAACAGACTTCTGCGAACCTTTAGCCTCTGGCGGCCATATGAGTAAACAATACTCCAACGATGTGGCAGTGTGAAAACAATAACACATGCACTACGTTTGACGTTCTAATTTCAAGTGAGATTTTAAAGTGGAATCGAAAAGTTCCTTTCTCCGTTTCCCCAATGCATGTTGGAAATTGGTAATTTTGTACAATAATATGTACGGAGAAAAGCTATTGAGTAGTTGCATAAAAAAGGGAAATAAGTTTATAAATGTTGCTTATAAAGCAGTATAATATAAAAAATCAATGTAAGGCTCTCACATTCCCAGCACGTTGAAAGGACGAATAGCTTTCAAGATCTGTTCTGAATTGAAAGAGGTGCTACTGTGCAGATCGGGTGTCGATCACTTGAACCCTTTGTCTTCCCCGATGATGGAATTGACTATTGGCCAAGGTTGGGATGGACTGTTGTCTTCGTGGATAAACAAAAATTTGACCAGCTTCAATGTTCGCCGTTGGTGTCAATGATTTTAATCGCAATTGAAGCGTAGTAAAATTTTCGCATTGAAACAACATATGCTATAAGGGCTGCTTCTGCGAGAAAACAAAACGCTTTAACGAAAGAATAAACGTGTTAGTAGATAAGACTGAGAGCAGCTCTACGTGTATAAAAATGCGAGTGAATCGTATCCTACATCCACCCTTGACAAATACCGTTCGAAGTTCCGAATTATTTTATCAGTGACTTCTCTTTTCTGAGATAAATGAAGAATCTCCTTAGAGAAGGAATTGTTGAATGCTCATAACCGCTGAGATTCCGGTTAGATAGAATCTTGTAAAAAAGCACGAAGAACTATACATAAATACCTACAATGTGGTGGAAGGAACCAACGCGAGGGACAATGTTTAACAGAACATTCCGCGATGTCGATCTTGCTTGTTTTGTAGATGAATGATCTTGCGCATTTCACAACGAAAGCGTCCAACCTTTGGTATCAACATACACGCACAAACTCGATTTGAGTGATGGATTTGGTAACGACAAACTCTACCAATTATCGATTTAATTCTTTTGCTGACTGATAATGCCTGCTGCCTGATAATGTTGCATAGGTGAGTTGGAGGCGTTTAGCCAATTCTTTGGTGATGAAGTTGATTTTAAATACCGAGTCCAGCAGAGACCTTGATTAGCACGTCAGCTGTTGGAATAAGTACACATCTGAACTGGCGGTCTAGTTTACATACTGCTCGAGTTGTGCTCAGATCATCTTGCTACGCTTACTTAATCGGCGGCTGAGAATGATGTGTGAATCGGAGTAAATATGTGTGGTTCGATCTGCCGCGCACACGCCATTTGAATCTTGATGTACGCTCTGCCACGATGTGCCCTTTAGAAAGACAATGTAGGAGTCCAATATGTCACTATGAGCAGCGTCGAATAGGCAACTGAGAGGGTAATTGAATTTGCCGACTGGGTTAATAGTGACGTTGTCATCTTTGCTTAAGCCTGGCAGAGCGATTTAGAAGAGAAGTTTTGGTAGTTTCGCGGTCAGATTGCTCAATGTTGGATTGATTTTGCGATGGTCGAACAGCTTTGCTGTTCCCATAGAGTGAGCAGCTCCCACGCCTTTCCTAATGCTTGTCATGGCCAAAAGTAAACAGTCCTCTTGGCGGAGGGCCATCACGGTATCTGATTTAAATTCCTTGAAGTTTTGCAGTGTGTAACCGTTCTAACCAACTTGAATAATGCACTTTCCAATGGAATATTCTGCCGAACAGAGAATGAATGATTGGAAAATGGAGCTGCTTCGCAACGACTATGCTCGAGAGGCTGGAAAATTATTTTTTTGCTTAGGCAATGTGGAGATTTTTGTCTTGGAATTTGCATTTCTAAATCTACCAATGTAGCGTGCTGGAGCGATGATACCTTCTATGCGGGGGAATGTCACGAATTCAGTACGTGAATATACATATGTATATGCAGGAACGATATCTCGCCAGAAGTTTTGTGAGTTGACACCGGCTATCAAGTCTATAGTCCAATTAAGCGAACTGGCCGAAATCTGGGAAGAATAATTTTCAGCTACTTGGACGCAGGACCTCAGTCCTGTCACTGCGACAAAATGTATGTTTCCCAGCGAATAAAGGGTGAAACCAATAGCTCGTGCACTACGATTGATGTTTAGATTTCAAGTCGTTTATTAATTGTGGAAATTAATGTGGAGCCGAGGAGTTCCTTTCTAAGTTGCTTCAATACATGTTGGATTTTAAGTGTAAACAATAATATGCTGCAAAAAAATACCAATTAAGTTCATAAAGATTGATTAAAAAACAGTTTAATACAGAAAATCAATGAACGTTCGAACACTGTTGTCATACAGGGATCATTGAAAACCTTAGACCAATGCTTTATAAACGCAAATGAGTTTCTGGCATTATTTGCTCTTATTCAAATGTACTCACTAAAATATATTTAATGCAGTAAAAGTTCCTTCAAGTTCATATTCAATAAAATTTGAATAGATAGACGTGTTACTAAGAATGAGTATAATAATGTTGCATTTCGCATTGTTAAGATATTTGGAATTGCATCATGTCTGTAAATAATGAAGATCAAATTTAAGGCGTGAATGAAAACCGAAGGAATTTCATCTGACTCTATGCGATTAATCATTAATCCAAGTAACAACGTACCCAAATAACTATTTGCGTCACAGCGGAAGTAAATTGTTATGATTTTAGGCGTTATGTCCTTAAAAAAGAATTCTTGCGTCCTATTTGAGAGATTTGAGAGATATAAGTGAGGTAAGCTCAAGTAAATTGGTTGAAGTGGAACGATGTTTTATTTTCATTAGACTTCGCAATACCACGATAGTTCGCAATATTATACTTATATACATTTTTGAACAAGAGAACAATACTGAAGTATTTACATGCAGATTGGAAATAATATTAATTTAGAGAAATATTAAAAAGTATGGTCTAAGGGCGTTGCAGCTGGTTTGAACATCTGTTATGAATACACCTTGGTACCAAATAAGGTCCCAATAGAAATAAAAAATGTACAACTTACAAAAAACATCGGTTTCATAAATAACTTGTCTGAAAACAGAGCCAAGATGGGGTATGTTTATTATACCATTGTCATCAGATGCAAAATTATTGTTTTGAAACAGAGATTTAGAGGAACAACTAAACTTCCGTGTAGAAAGAATAAAATGACTTGGGACTAATTCAACATTTTCAAGAATAAAATCTGATTTATTTACAGGATATTTTGTAAAAAATGTCTGTGAGCCGGTTTTTGAAGCCGCTTATGAAACCTACTTTTCTTATATGTTTAGAAAGAATAAAATGGCTTGGGATTAATTTAACATTTTAAAGAATAAAATCTGATTTATCTACAGGATATTTTTTAAAAACTGTCCGTGAGCCAGTTTTTTTAAGACGTTTATGGAACCTACTTTTCTTATTTTTGAAATATGTAATATGTATATGTATGTAAGCTTACCAGCGGTCCTTGGTAAGTTGTAAGAAGTTCTACCACTGAAAATGTGTTCAAGTTCGTTAAATAAACATTAAATTCAAATACAACATCGTAAAAATGAGAGACACCGGAAGTAACATTGATAACATTAGACATTTTATTATTGAAAAAACAGGAACACCTTTAGTGTGGTTTAACAATTATAAAGCGATCCATTAAAAAATTTAATGGGAAAATCTTAAAAAAAATATTTTTTGAAGAAGGAGAGAGTGATATACATAAATAAAAACTTTACTAAAATCTGTAATGATTACATTAACTTGGATTGTAAATTCCAGAAGTATTAGTAGTAGCTTATACATACATAGGGTTTGCAATTGTCGCCTTATGAAGAGCTCCAGTAACTTGGGAATAGCCGAATGCTTGGCAATGGCTTTATAATTTGGAATTGTGGAGGGAAATAATATAAGACTTGTTCCAAAGATTTGGAAGAGACCAATGTTACAATACAAATAGGTAACAGAAGTATAAGTCGATTGAAAGATTGTTGCGAATAGGTTGGATATTCCAAGAGCCGGAGATTCGGATTGGTTGTGTAAACAAAGCTATGAAGGAAGGCATTAGAGGCGCGTTTAGAATCTTGAAAATTGAAGAATTTAAGTTAGTTTCACATTGAGTGAGGTATTCTGAATAAAGTTGAGAATTGACAATGAGAAATTGAGATCTGACGGATTTGATGAATTGACTTTAGACAAGTGGAGAACCATCTATCTTATATTTATTATAATCTCAATTTTTGTATAGTGTTAACGTTAGAATTCTTGTTGGTGTCCTTGTATAGGAACTCATAAAGTATTGTGTGTTTGGGTCAACAGTTTTTTTTATTGTCATTCAATTACAATTTGAATACGTTAAAAACGTTCAACTAGTATTAAATTATATTATTTGTTTAAATTTATTTGTATAATTTTTAATTTTAGGTGTGTTTACAAAAGTGTTCCTTAAGTTCATCACTAAATTGCCATGTGGCAGTAATAATCTTTCGGAAATGTGACAAAGAGTTCCAAATTCGCATTCACGTTTTGTTCTAATGCTTATTATTAATTATTTTTTGAGGATGTATCATGTTGTAAAGGTAGCTAGAAATTATAATTTTGTGTCACTTTTATTTTTTGTCAATTTTCTGCATTACAGATAACAAAATTTAAATTTAAACGCACAGAAATAGGCAAACAAGTTTGTGTCACATGTCATTGTCGCAACAAGCCATACGTATTTCTTAAGACTGCACTAACATGATATTTCCATGATCGTGCTTTTAAACAAATTCCCACGTTATTTATTTTCTAAACATAGTCCATTTCTACTCTACATTCATTTATATTTATATTTTTTTTTAAGATGACCAAGCACTTTGATTGTTTTGTGTTTAAGCTCAAGCCATTCTTTGTATCCCAGCTATTAACATTCAACAAACAAGTACACATAAGGAATTTACTAGACATATTATTTATATACATTCAAATTTTTTTTTTTGTATATGGACGTTGATGCACTACGGTCAGTACACTCAAGTGGCCCAAGCACGTGCTTGTTAGGGTTAGGTGTTAGTAGGCGCGATAGGAGAAAGTATAGGTAAAGTTTGCGAGGAAATTAACTACTGACGTGCAGCCTGAATGTTTAGTTGCATACGTAGTAAGTTAGTTAGGATTAAAGTTTTTAGTTTGGGAAGTCTGTCTACGATAGAGGTTATTGGGTACATCTTATTGTAATTAGCGCACAAAACTCTAAAGGGTTCATGCACTTTATACGATGATCTACAATGGCGCAAAACTAAAGGTAAAAAGGATCTAGTATTTCTACTCGGTACGTGGAAATTTAGCTGACCTATCAGGTCAGAACTCTCCACGTCACCACGGATTAAATTGTAAATAAAGGTGATACCTAGCATGGTTCTACGGTTGGTTAAGGATGGTAGGTTTATAAGTAAGAGTCTACTAGTATAAGAGGGTAACCTTCGGCCTGAATCCCAGTTAAAGTTGCGTAGAGCAAAAAGTAAAAAGTTCTTTTGGACTGATTCGATGCGTTTTCGGTGGATATCATATTGTGGATTCCACACGCACGAGCCATACTCCAAGATAGGACGGACTTCTGTCAGCGTACTGTGGAATCTTTCCATTTGTCCGTTCGATGTAGTATCAAGTGATGGTGCATTAGCGATTTCTACGTTAAACCGGTTAATTAAAACTTTTAAGTTTTAAGTTAAAAGGGACTTAATTGTTTCGGATTTTGTAGATGGCTTATTATCGCAATATATTGTTTTTGGTCGCCGATAGGAATTAATAAATTGAAAGATCACGGTTTGTACGTCTGCAATGCTTCGGGAAGCGATTGGTTGAAATTTTGAACATTTTTCTACGTAAGTAAGAGCAAATTTTTTGTCGGTTGAAAATATGTCAATATGTAGTATTTCGCCGGTGTATGAGAGTGTCGATCATATTTGGCTTCTGGCAGATTTTACAATTTCCAACGACCTCATTCACCATTCGAATCATTTTGGGGAAAAAATAGTCTTGCATGATCTGTTTCACGTTTTCCTGAGAAGCTCTATGAGCCCTGCTATGTTCTGATACCGCAATTTCTTTTTGTTCATTTTTCTCTAAAATGTCGGTCACCATGCGGTAAGTGTAACGGAAAGTGGTTGTCGGAAATGTTACGACTAATTAATGCTGAATAAATGCCAGTACTGGCAGTTCGTATCTCGTTATGTATTGTGGCAATGTCAGACTGTGCATCCTCTTCTAGCGCGTGGGTTGGTGTTTGTATTGCGATCCGAGACGGCGAATGTTAGTGGCTGGTGGCCAAGGAAAATGTTTAATGTATAGGAAATTTCTGAGGCTCTTTAAGGCCCATACAATTGCCAACAACTTTCTTTCGTTTGTTGAAAACTTTAGCCCTGTCCTTCATAGTTCGGGATATCATGGATTTGGGTTTTCCGTCCTTGGATAAGACTGATCCCAAACCGTTAAGTCAAAAATCTTTTTGTGATTTGGATATAAAAACATTACGTTTTCAGACGCGCGAACATTCTAAAGCTTTTGAAATGCCTGGCAGTAATATTCGTCAAAACTAACGGGTACTTTTTGGATTATCCTGCGCTTACTTTGCCATTATCTCCTCTTAGGATGTCACTTATAGGTTTTGCAATAGATTCAAAGTCTTTAATAAAACACCTATAGTAACTTGCTAATCCAAGGAATGATCTGACATTAAATGGTGCGGTTGGTTGCTCGTAGTTACAAATTACATCTACTTTGTTATGACATGTTCTTATGCCTCCTCGTGAAACTACGAAACCTAAATACTCTACGCTTTCTTTAAATAAATTAGATTCCTCAAGCGAAACCCTCATGTTGGCTTCATATAATTTGTCCGAGACCCATGCTATGTGTTTTACATGAAAAAATAATTACGTCATCGACGTAAACATAGCATGATTTCCCTATTTGCTCTCTGATTAGATCATCGATGGCTCTCTGAAAAGTATTGGGTAGTCTGAAAAATGCATACTTCCTATTTCCTTCTGAGAAGGCCGTTTTTTCACTATCGTTTTCGGAGAGTAGTATCTGGTAAAAACCAGACTTCAAGGGCAATGTAGTAAAGTGTTTTTCCTTCCCAAAATTTTCCAGGTTAAAAGTTAAGTTTTTTGAAGTCTATTACTAGGCGTTTTTTGTGATTCCTTGCTCATCGGTCCCTTTTTATCTACAACCCAAACAGGGTTATTATACGGAGACCGAGATGGTCGGATTATGCCGTCTTGTAACATGGCTTGTGTTTCCGTATGTGTACAATTTCGAATATATTGTCATCGTTCTCTGTCTGGATAGTACCAATGATATTAGTATTGTGAGACAGCGCCGCGTTCGGCTCTGCAAATACGCCTTACAGTTTCCTAACATTTCCTGGAATTTTTCGTATTTATTTACTATTATTATTATTATTATTATTTCTTTTCAAAATTTATTTACTTCCGAACTGCTATTAGTTATACATTTGTTGTCTTTTAGGTAAGTCTAGTCCAATTAAACCATCAAACGATTTTATGTTCGATGTTGTAGTTGTGTTAAAAAGGTGCATCATACAATTTTTGTTTATGGTGTTGTGACCATGGATTGATTTTACAGAAAATGGTGTATTTATAGGCTTTTATTTTTTCTCTGTCCAGTTGTCTTTGTCCGGACCTTTGGAGTTTTTCCTCCGTGCTACTAGAAAAAATAAATAAAAATCTCTCGTGATTAGCCTCTACCTTCTGTGCTAACGCTAGAGCGGAAGGTATATCAGATGGTCTTGCCGAAAATAGAACATCATTTAGCGATTTTGTATTTGTTTGTATTTATATGCTGTGTACGCCGCATTCTTCCATGAGACGTATGTCTCATCTTTACCCTCGAAGTCCGGCAGAGACTTCATAATATCTAAGGTCTCATTATATATGGCCTTTAATTGATAGTTGATCTAAGTTATATTTAAATTGTTTTGACTTACTTGAAAATTATCCGCGCTGTTTAGTTTTCGGAATTCTTTTAACAATTCTTCTATCTCACTATCACTCGTATGTTTTAACACAAAGAACAAAGAATTTTGCTGCTACTGTATCTAAATTTTTTGTCGAAAAATGTTCTGCAATTATTTTCCGAACTTGTGACTTTTTTTATATCTGAGACTCTTGAAATAATTTGATAATCATATATTTTTTTTATTTTATAGTTCTCAAAGATAACTTTTGAATTTCAATTTAAAAAATATTCTGTTCTAAAATAGTCGGGGAAAAATATCAATGAACTTTGGTTGTTGCTGCCAGTTTCTTGTGGTACGACGAAGAATTTATGATATTGGTTATTTTATTTTAGTTATTCCATGAGTCGATTTTTGTATTTTTTTTTTTTTATCTGATCGACGGTCTTACGAACGCGTTTTTGTTATTGGTTTATATTATTTTAGTTATTCGCTGAGTCGATTTTTGAAGTGAAACTTCTTTATCGGCCATCTTTTTGTTTCTTCTTGGTGCCCCCGCGTCCCCCTGCTGCTGTGCTACCGCTGTGCTTTTCGGGGGCGGCCTGGGCCTGGGGGCTGATGTGGGAGGGGCAGTATCCCTTGGGGGCTGTGGTGGTGGCTGCTTGGCATTGGGTGTGGCATAACATTTGTTTTAAAAAATATCATTAGACATCACGTCAATTACAATTTTTTAAAGTGAAACTTCTTTATCGGCGTTGGAAAAAAAATTCCCGTCACATTTTTCGGTTACGCGTCACAATTTCCCTTTACGAAGGGGACGAAGTGTGGCATAAGGCTTCAGTTAAGACCTTCGATCTTCGCCAACGACCATACTACGCTGAATACATCGGTTCTCGTCCGATCCCCGAAATTAAGCAACGTCGGGCCCGGTTAGTACTTAGATGGGGGACCGCTTGGGAACACCGCGTGTTGTTGGCTTCGTGCAATAACTTTTTGAAGTGAAACTTCTTGTATTCATGTCTATGATAATAAAATCCTTTTGTTTAAACTTTATCTAATTAATTTATTTATAGTGTTGGGTAGCCGCTGCTTGCCTCGCAGTGCATTGCCCGCTGCCGGCTACGTGTGATCGGCAACTTCTTTGTTGCCGGGTGACAGTATTAACTTATATATGTATATATGTTTCCTTCACTCCGTTGAAAACAAATATTCTGATATTTAAAGGTAAAATAAAACATGTATAAAAAAATGTGTATGATTATTTCATTATTATTTTATTTCGATATATTATGCCAAGGTAAATTTTATTATAAATAAATACGATAGAATAACCTACAATCGTCTGGATTGGATGAAAATAATAATTTTGCCATTAGAAGAACAACCAAGTTATTACTAAAAAAAAAACTTTTTTTTTGTTTGTTGTTGTTTTTTCTAACAAGTCCATTTTGGTATTTTTTAATAATTATACGTTATTGAATAAGAACTTTAATAAGAGCTTTTAAATTTTTGTTTTTTGTTCAGGTACATTTGGTCGGGAATTATGCGAACAGTTGGGCCACTTTTTTTGAGCTCCGAAGAAAGCTCGTGACACCGTTACTTTTCAATTTTGAAGGTATACCCTATTATTTTCAAAGTTTCTATTAGGTAAAAAGTGGTTGAAGAAAAATTCTTCAGCTTCAGCTGATTTATAAAAATGGTAAAAAACAGACAATAATAAACAGTTTTCGTTTGAACTACCAAATCTTGTTTATTTCACATCTTTTAGACAGAGAAAAGTTTTCCTGTTTTCAAAAAGTGGTAACAAAAATGTAAAACTGCGATTTGATTTAGAAAAACTTAAAGACACAAGAAACAAGGAAACATTTGGAAAACCAAATCTTGTTTATTTTATACTTCAATAAACGAATCAAGAATACAAATAGATTTTGCCATAGCGACGTAAGCTGATTACAAAATTGGTGTCTATATATGGTACTCGCGTTGGTTTTTTTTACAAAATTAAAATCAAAATGTGTATGTAGCTTTTTCTAAAATTTTAAATAATGGCAATATCTCGGACCAGACTGATAATGAGAT
>VNJM01002201.1:0-10620 GCA_008042475.1 Drosophila kanapiae
TATTTGGAAAAAAGTGATTTTCTTTGAATAATTTTGACATTTTCTGTATTCCTGGATGTAAAAGTTTTTCATGTGATTGAAGTATAATTTCTTTGAATTCGGTGTATAAACAAACATTCTTTAACAGGTAGAGACTGCGAATTACTTTAGTATAGGTGGTATTAATTATTTCTCTGTATGCTCTTTGAATAATTTTAAAATCGACATCACTCTCAATATAAATGGTAATATTTCGATAAATAAAATGATCTAGTAGAATTTGTCTGGCCCTTTCTATTGTCATTACATCATATTGAAATGTAGTAATGGTGTCACCAAAAATTATTGAACGCTCTACTTTATTTTTATCAGATTTAGTAAAAATGATTTGTTTTTTATAGTAGTTTATTGGTTTTTCTGATAAATGAATACGGTTGCTATTGTCTTCTTCTGCACTTGAGTAACTTCACTATGATGATTTTCTTCTATTTTAATTCTTGATAATGCATCGGCAACTGAATTTTCCTTCCCCTTAATATAATCGATTTTAAACAGATAGTTTAATTTGGCTCGCCATCTTTGTAACTTGGTATTCGGTCTTTTAAGGTATGTAGCCATCTAAGAGGTGGAGAGGGTTTGGTTTTATACCATTAGAAGTTACTATGTGACCAAGAAAGCTAGCTTCCTTTTTTTAGAACTCACATTTATCTAACTGTAGTTTAAAATTGGCTTCTGCAAGTTTGGAAAATACTAGTTGTATTGAATTTAAATGTTCGGGAAGGGATGTGGAAAAAATGATTGTCATCTAGATTTACTAAGCAATGTTTGTTAAGCAATAGTCGAAGGATATTGTTCATGCACCTTTGAAAAGTTGCGGGTGCATTTCTAATTCATAATGACTTCTTTTGGTGGAAAATGCAGTTTTAAATATTGATTCTGGGTCCATTTCTATTTGATGAAATTCTTTTGCCAGATCGAAAGTTGTAAAATATTGGCATTTTCCTAGTTTACCTAGTACTTCATCCATATTTGGTATTGGGTATCTGTCAGGTATGGTTATTTCATTGAGCTTCCTATAATCGATTACTACTTTATACTTAATTTTACCGGAAGCATCTATTTTTTTTTGGTACTACCCAGGTAGGACTATTGTATGGTGAATTACTTTCCCTAATTAATCCCTGATTTAACATTTCCTGCACTTGGTTTTCGACTTCAATTTCGTGCGCTTGAGCAAGTGGGTATTGTTTTGAATAAATTGGAGAGTTTTGAGTCGTATTTAGGACGTATTTAATCGTATTTGAAAATGTTAGATTGTCTCCTTCTTCATATTAAATGTTTATGAACTTATTTAATAAACATTTCAACCCTACAGTTTCCTCCTGATTCAGGTGATCTAATCGAAACAATCCAAAATCTATTTTTTTTATTGTTTCATACGCAGATTTTTTATTTAATTCAGTTGAATTTTGGATATAAATGTTTGGTGTTTTCCGGTTTTTGAAGTTATTAAATTGTATGTTTTACCAAAAAGAGTAACTGTGCTAATTTTATAATTTATGATTGATTGTGCATGTAATAGGACCATTTGATGTCAAAACTTCACATTTAGTATTTTGAATGGGAAGACAAAATATATTTTTATTGATCATATTTATTGTGGATCCTGTGTCTATAAGGCATTTGTATGTGCAACCTTTATATTCTATTTCTATGTATTGGTGTCGTCCGAGGCTACTAACGCAAAATTTTCATTTCTATCTGAGTTATTTTGACTTTGTTCATTTTGAATGGGTTGTGCTTGTTGTTGCCCTTCATTAATCAACCCCTGGTATTGATTGTTGTCATAATATTGTTGTTCACAATATTGTTGTTCATAATATTTAGGTTAAAAGTGTTCGTATTGAGCGTCTTGAAATCTCGATTCGCCAATCGACATTTTGGTTTGTTCACTGTTCGATGGTCTTTGGTAGCTGGGAAGTTAGTTTTGTTAGATGTGGAGGGTTGTTGTGGTTGTGGGAATGTATTTCCTCTAAGATTGTGTGCTGTTTGAGAATTTTGAATCTTATTGGAATGTGATGGAAAAGGATTATTGTGAGGATATGTGTTCATGTATTGGTTGGGTCCGAAATGATTTGGTACGTGCCACATAGGTTGGTAGTTAGGAATCTGCTGTGTATAGGTGGGTCTGAATGATTATGTGTGTTGATTATAATTAGGTTGGAATGGTTGAGAATATTGTGGGTGACTTGGTAGATATTGAGTTTGGTTATTTGGATTGATTTTATGTGATTTGAAATTCTGATTACTATTAGCGTTTTTATTACGATTTTCTGGATTCTTAGTCAATTCAAAATTAAAATGTTCTTTATGTATTCCCTCATTTTGTGCAATAGTAATTAACGATCTTAAGTCTGTAATATCATGATGAGCCAAAATAGTGAATAATTGTACAGGTAATTTTCTTATCAGTACTTTAATTGAATCCTTATTGCCTGAACATAAATAACAAAATCCGTTGGATTACCTTCCAGATGCAACTTCGAAATCAGCAGTTGACGTCGTCTTTCCGCTTTTTCGCAGAATGCTCTTAGATTTCCTTTGTAATGTGTCTCCCTGAAGTTCTCTAATAGTTTGTAGTTCGGTGTTTGAATTCTGCAACTAGTCTCGATCTAAGGGTAGGCCAATCTTCGACGTTCGGAAGTCCTAATGATCGTGTTACTTGTCCGTCCAAGTTCCATTCGATGGCTCCCAGTAGAATTCTCTGTTGTCGTACATAATTAGTTTGGTAGAGTGAAATTACATAGTCCACTCTGCTGATGAAGGTGTAGAGGGATTCTGAATCACCCTTAAATGGCATGATGTCCTTTAGCTGCCGACGAGCTTCAGCAAGGTTGTTGTCGTTTAGCACCACAAGTTTGGGTGCGGCGATATTTGGCTGTGCCATTTTTTTGTCAAGTTCTTATTTTTGTTGTTACAGTAATATAACAGTGCACTTATTTTATTTTATTTCACTTAATTAAGTTTTAGTGTTTTTAACTTTTAATTGCCTTTGGACTTATTGTTTTTTTGTTTTTCTTTTCACGTGGAAACGTGGAGTTTAGTTATTTATATTTATAGTCTTTATTTGCTGGATCTCTGCTTAAGACTGAATTCATGAGTCCAAAATCTGAGCTCTAGTGCCCTTTGTTTACATAAATTTGGGGAGCGAGATCGCCCGCTTGGGATATTGGGATTTACATTATTTGACAGTGCGGCTGCAGCGGAGAAGCCGCCACTTATTAATTTCTGGAATTGTTTGTTATTTAAGAGCGCGATTGCCCGCTCCGGCTATTGGTTGTTTACATTAATTTTATAGTGGAATAGTCCACTCTGCATATTTTTATTTCTTATGTGAATATGTCACTATATATATATCCGAATGAATAAAATTAATCTTCTAAGATGGAAACAGGGCATTTTTCCATCGGTGACACTGAAACACAGTTGTTCAGAAATTTTTAAATCAAATTATCTGTTGTTTGTGTACTGCGAACGGACGGTAGGGTATGCCCACCGGCGTTTGATTTTAAGGGGAGCGGGCAGAAACAAAAACCGCTGATTAATACATACATGTTCTGTTCTCATTTTTGCTTACACTTTTCTTGAGAGCACTTGTTATGAGCTCTAGTTAACCATGCTATATGGTTGGAGATTTTTCTAATCCTGTGGATTCGTGGTAAGAAGATTAGTTTCTCATACATCTGCACAGTTTGATTAATCAGTTTTTACAAAACAATTACCTTTATTTAACAAAGCAAAATCATGAACAATTTCGGTTTTGTCCTACATCCAACAAAATAAACTATTTAATATAATTCCAACAAAAAATGTCGTATGTAAATTAATGGAAGAAAGAGGTCGGATGAACAACGAATTGCCGTCGGCTAACGGCGGCTTCTCTTGTCTTCTCGGGTTGTCCCTCGCAGTTGAAGATAACTCTATGAGGGTGGACGGTAGGTCCACTTCTGGCTGCTGGCCGGCTGGCCGAAGGGTTCTCAAAGAAGGATTAGAAAGTTTATGATGGGTGACTGCCATTCCTTACATGCTGGCCTAGGGACTCCAGACAGTTTAGATTTTAACATCTACGCTCAAGAGCTTCTGCATGTGCGACTGAGGAAACATGTTAATCATGCCACTAGTTTCTTGCACCACGCGCCTATACTCTGAGAGATTTGCTGAGTGTCTCACGAATGCGAACTTTTCCCATACTAAGCCCCTGACGTGTGCCGATGTTAACGTCAAAAGAAAAAGGAGAGTTATGGATGTGAACCTCTAATTTTGGATTTATTGTAGTGTTTAATCAAAATTGGGTAGCCCACCAACGAAACATATAAGTGGCTAGGGATAAAAATAAAAAAAAAATAGTCCAAAATTATCAGACGAATGGCAACATGGTAGGAGCACGAAGCTGCGCTTAGACGGAAAGCGTGCTTCCTCCTAAGTTATCTGGTTTTGAAAGCAATTCAATGGCATATCCGTGGTTTCGATTGTGTGTGTGAGTGACCCTTCCTGTGAATAGTGGCCGCACACGAATGAGCGAATGAGAACGTTAAGTTGCTGTCTGGAGAGGGCATCCGCGACGAGATTATCTTTGCCGGGCTTATAAAACATTTTAGCGCCGGCCTCGTCGATGCGATCTTTCCGCCGTTTGATTTTCGCATTCGGATTGGTTCCGATACTGCGAAGGTCAATTGTTGGTGATCAGTATAGATAGTTATATTTTTTACTGCATTTTAGTAGTGGCGTAATTTGGCCAGTACCCAAACTTTGGCTAATAGCTCTCTCTCGTTAGTGGCGTAATTAACCTCTCGATCCTTTAGAGTTCTCGAGATCATGGTAATGGGTCTTCCCTCTTGGAATAGTACCGCGCCAATGCCAAATGCAGAGGCATCCATCCTCTGAAGCCAGAATGTTACGAAACTTTTAGAAAGCAAGCCAAATTGCACGCTAAGTTGCACCTGGATATGTTTGGATTTGTGCCTGCTGATACTTCCAAGCTCCCCTTTTAGAATGTTCGAGATGGGCCTAGCTATTGACGCAAAATCTTGAATAAAGCATCGGTAATAGCTGGCCAGGCCAAGGAACGAATATATTTTTGGCTTCGGGGAATTCCTGAATGGCCGTTGTTGGTGACAATAAAACCCAAAAACGAACTCTTTTTAAAAGAAAAGAAACACTACCTTTGCGTTGACAACCTCATGTTGGCGTCGTGCAGGCTCTTAAGAACCCAATCCCAATTAAGAACCCTACATGTATGTGGGCGTTTTCGTCATCTGAGAAAACGATGACATCATTGACATAGACATAGCAAAATATGCCAATCTGCTCCCGCAGTATGTCGTCGATTGTTTTCGGAGGATGCTGGCGGAAGCTAGACAAAGTGATGCCCCGCCTGTTTTAACAGGTCAAGGCCGATAATGGCATCAAAGGAGGCCAAATCTGGTAAAATAAAGAAAGTGACATTACAGTTGAATAGGGAAATAAGGCATTTCTTTGTGATGGTGGTGATGCTATGGATAAAATGTATCGTAAATGGCGATTCAGCTGGGCCGACGCCTACCGCTACTCTTCGTCTGATGACAGGTAGCAGTTATTTTCCCCTAAAAAATTAATAACGTCCGAATCATATTTATGAATGGCGTTGTCATTGATTTCCTAAGCTGCGCTCGAAGCTGCGACGGTGTACTTCTTCGCGATATCGCCTGCGCTCTGCACGACGTAGTTAACCTTCTGCCTTTTGTGCGGGCCCGTTCGATCGGACACGGCCAGCTTCCGGTTTTGGTATGCCGGGGACTGAGATGGCTTAAGCATCTTGGACAGCGATGGGCTCGGTAAATTCGTCTGAAGGGGAGCCTGTTGGCGCTGTTGGTGATGTTGGCGCTGTTATCATAACCTTTGAATATGCGGAATGCAGGAGACATATGTTTCCTTTGCTCCCGCGAATTCGGGTAGACATTTATCCGCGTCCAGTGGTTTGTTACAGACGACATTGCCCGTTATGCCACCTGCCTGGCCAGGTCGTCTATGGTTTTGCGCAATTCATTTTCCCTACGCAAATCTTCGCCAGCCTTTTTGTATCGGAAGAGGCACTAGTAGCTGCCTTCATTGGCTTGGATGTAATGGAGGCCTCTCACTGTCCGACTCTGAATCGCTATATTGTTTTCTATCCCTATAAGTTAGGAATGGGGAGCTGATGGATAGCTATGTTAAATTCCACCAACAATGAGTTGCCTGCCTAAGCACATTTATATAAACAAAATTGCTATAGCCAAGGCATTGTGGCGGCTAAGCTGCCGCTACAATATACAAAGAAGCGAAGGTAAACAGAATCGAAATATAAATGTCGCGGTGTCGGGTTTGAGTACCGGCGTGGGGTTGGGAAGCGATAAGAAAGCCAAAGATTGTTGCGAGGCTACTACAAAGAATTTTAGGTAGAAGCAAAAAATATAACGACACAAAGGGCTGAATTAATTGCCCATCCTTTAATGGGAAATAAATTCACAATTAATTTATTTCCCAGAGGCGACCTTGCGCTTAAGCCGAGATAGTTAATATTAGTATTTTATTTATGGTCATAATGTATAAGATATTCAGCACTGAGATATCGATTTGGTTGATATATTTTTATTTTTAGCAATTTAAAATGCAAACAACACACAGAAACAAATATAATAATAGCACATATAATTCCAAAATTTAAATTGTCCAACAAATAATGAGTATGTTAATTCCTCTATTATTATTTTTTTTTTAATTAACACGACGTTATGGAAGCGGAGCTGCAGAAAATTTTCTGGCAGCGATTTATTCAAAGTTAAACAAATGCATATGCCGGGAAGAATGAGAACTGAGGTAGGTGCTCACTTACATGTTTCCCCGATTTGTTTTACTGGGTTATTTACGCAGGGCGCCATTAATACAATAAAGAGGTCGGTTGAAACCCGAATTGCCGTCGGCAAAAGGGGTCTTCTCTTGTCTTCTCGGGTGGTCCCTTGCAGTTGAAGTTAACTCGATGGGGGTGGCCGGCAGGTACACTGTTGGGTGCTGGCCGGTTGGCCAAAGAGTTCCCAAAGATGAATTAGAAAGTTTATGATGGAAGGGTGACTGCCCTTCTTTACCTGCTGGCCTAGGGACTCAGACAGTTTATCAGTAATAAGAGTTTAACGACAGATTGTCGGAGTTAAGTTATATTATGTATATATATATATTAGCAGTGGCTCTCTATTCTTTAAATTTCAAAATCAGAACTGAAGCTTAAAGCTAACATAAATGAAACACTCATAGCGGCCACTCCAATGGGTAGTGCTTGCCGGCTATGCACGCGCTTCCCGCCAGACGCTGTGTCAGCAATTTGCATGGAGCGAGCGAGGTTAACTTAGTTAACTTGTACATATCTGACAAAGTATCTGACATTTCTGCGACTTTACTGTGGATAGCAACTGGATAGCTCAATTTCTCAACTCAATGAGAAAAGTTAACCTAACTTTGAAAAATCAAACCAAAGTAAAAATGATTATATTCTCAATGAATGAAATGGTTAGTAATTTTGTTTACAGCAGGAAAAAAATAACGCATCGACAAAATTAACCTGCCCATCTGGCTTTTAGAGCATGCCAAACTGCATATTAAATTATACATTCATACATATATACAGGAATGGTCTTTGAACAAAATATTCATACAGTATTTCTTTAAATTTTTCAAAAATGGTGAATGTCTTTTGTTTTATTATTTTAAACTACTACATCGCGGCTTATATTATTTTTCGTATTACGTCTATTTGTTAAAAATTGAGTAAAAAATTATATACTTCATTAGCTTAGGAGTAATGACAAACATTAAAGAGTATAAAGTGGAACCACCTTTGCTCCCCACTGTAGGTTGTTGATTTTGAGTCCACCCTCGCCTACAGAGGTATTTTTAAGTCATTAGTACATGTTTTATTCATCGCGATGTGGGCAATAATTTTAAGTTTATACTTGTGGCGCTGAATTATTGTATCTAAAAATTGGATATCCCTGCAAGTTGCAAATGGATTTAATTTAATAAAAAAAATTTAGAAAAGCTAGCTTCGGGCGAATCAGAAGTTTTTCTACCCTTGCAGAATATGCCAGCTTAGTCGGATTCAAAATTTAAAGTCTGCTTTTATAATTATTTAAAGGAAGCCTATTTTAAGTTTTATTTGGATCTGCTGTATAATCGTAGATAAAAATATGAAGCGTACCTTAATCTTAAAAAATAACATCGCATTATGAAGTGACGAAGTGCCACAAATATAATTTGAGAAGAAATTGGAATTTATGTACTTTTGAAATAATATAATATAATACTAAAAATCTATATAATTTTTATCAGTTTGCCGCAAGTACGTTTTGTAAAAATGTAAGTACAATCGGATATTGAACTTGGGAGTTATAAGGCAATATAGATGTAATTTTAAGATACAGTCTTATATTTCCAAATGAATGCTGCGAAGCTGCATTTATAGAGGATATATAGACGAACGAGTGTCTGGCGTTGGTAGTATTTTCTTACTTTATTTCTTATTCAATGTTTTTATTTGTTTTATTATATTATATTATATTATGTATTAATTTATAAACAGTAGAAAAACTTAATATGCTAGTAAATAAAAATCTTGCAAAATACCCCTGTGCCCTTTCCAATGTTACAAAAAGAGTACAAATAAGTACCATAACATAACATTGTAATAAAATGAAAAAATAAACCAAACTGAAATACAACTATGAGGATTACATATAATATCAAAACTACATTTGGCAAAACCTGGCCGTTTAAGACGCCTCAAATGTCTAGCTGGATGTAATTCTCTAGCAAGTTGGCTGCGATGATTCATGAGTTTGTCACTGTATCGGCTTGTGTGCCTACCAATCTGCTCTTCCACAGTATACAGCTTCAGGTCTCTATTAAGAGTGGAACCGCGCATGTACCAGGGACATTCTGTTATCCTTCTTAGTATTCTATTTGGCAGCACCTGGATTCGTTTATAATTAGATTTGGCTGCGATCCTCCAAAACTATATACCTGCAGGTGTTGGTGAGATGAGGACCAAAAGTAAGTCGCTTGTCCAGGGATATTTCGCTTGCCTTGTCTGCTCTAGAGGAACTTACTCTAGTTTGATTTGAAGGGTATTGATTATAAGCGTCTTCAGTGTAAAGCAGAGGTAAATTGTTTTCAGCGAATTGAATTGTAGTCCATTAGCTAAATCTCTCTGACAGCTGGAATTGAAGATGACTGCGATGTCATCTGCATAAGTTGCAATAATTGCTTTGGAGGGTGCTACCATATGATGACTTTTGAGGTTGGGTATATCAGCAGTATACAACAAATAGAGCAATATCCAAGCACACTGCCCTGTGAAACTCCTGCTCTCATTATAAAGTTATTCGAGTATTTATCTCTAACTCTCATCCTTCCAGATATGATCTTAAAAGTCCATAGTAGAGATTTTTGATTTTGCAAAATAGGCCATCATCATCGAAGGCTTGCTGCATGTCAATAAAGACTGCATTGGAATGCTCCTGATCATCAAAGGCCTGTTGCACAAATCTGTGGACCTGTTCCACGGTTTCTTGTCTTCCTTGAAAGCAAAATTGCTAATCTGGCAAAATACTGTTTTGAGTTATAATAACTGTAATTCGGGTAAGAGACTTTTTGGTCGATATGACTCAGGGTCAACCTCTGGTTTACCAGGCTTATGGATCAACAGTATAGCAGCAAATTTCCACTGCCTTCAAAACACTAGCATTGAAAATTTGTGCTTAGACAAAGAATGTCTTGTAATCCCTTTCCATTCCACAATTGTTAGGCAGTGGGAAACGAGATCATATTTTAAGACAAATTGTCCATATATAAATGTATCTGGACAATTAATATTGGGTAATAAATCTATTAAATAATAAAATTAAATTTGGCGATGGAGAAAACTACCGACTCACCGGTGGAGAATATTTTTTAGATTTCCACCATCTACTAAAGAATTTTAATAAAAATGACTGCGATGTCATCTGCATAAGTTGCAATAATTGCTTTGGAGGGTGCTACCATATGATGACTTTTGAGGTTGGGTATATCAGCAGTATACAACAAATAGAGCAATATCCAAGCACACTGCCCTGTGAAACTCCTGCTCTCATTATAAAGTTATTCGAGTATTTATCTCTAACTCTCATCCTTCCAGATATGATCTTAAAAGTCCATAGTAGAGATTTTTGATTTTGCAAAATAGGCCATCATCATCGAAGGCTTGCTGCATGTCAATAAAGACTGCATTGGAATGCTCCTGATCATCAAAGGCCTGTTGCACAAATCTGTGGACCTGTTCCACGGTTTCTTGTCTTCCTTGAAAGCAAAATTGCTAATCTGGCAAAATACTGTTTTGAGTTATAATAACTGTAATTCGGGTAAGAGACTTTTTGGTCGATATGACTCAGGGTCAACCTCTGGTTTACCAGGCTTATGGATCAACAGTATAGCAGCAAATTTCCACTGCCTTCAAAACACTAGCATTGAAAATTTGTGCTTAGACAAAGAATGTCTTGTAATCCCTTTCCATTCCACAATTGTTAGGCAGTGGGA
>VNJM01001332.1:0-15689 GCA_008042475.1 Drosophila kanapiae
AAGTTCCAGACAGTTTCGACCTCTTTTCCTGGAAATATGCAGATCTAACTTTGATTCCCATGACCCCTTTCGCGTCATGTGTTCTCTTTATAATGAATTATATCATGTCCTATGTAGTGAAAAATCAGTATCTGTTAATGTATCTAATATTAAGTTGCATTTATCCTCCCAGCTGTAAATCTTTTCCTTGACCCACCCGATGTGAGACGGAGCATATCGTAAAAAAATTCTCCTACTGGGTCGGGGGAAAGATTTTTTACTAAGATTAATATTAAGTTTTAATGTTAACAGCTAATTATTTGTTAACTAATATAACCAAATAAATAAAATAATAATTCTTAAAAATAAATTCTTAAAAAAATTCTTAATTTACTCAGTCCGTATGCAACCAAACATTCAAGCAGCATGCCAGCAGTTAATTTCCTCGAAAACTTACTTTCAACTAACTCTAACAAGCACGTAGTGATAAATTATTTTAGGCGGTAATACCCACTTTTGTTCTTTCGATTTTAATTATTTTTAAATTTAAGATAATTCCTTAATTTCTTAATTTCATAATATTTTATCTCAATTAAACAAAACGCAAAATGATCTACATAAAATGTGTTGAATTGAATGAAGAATGAATGAATAAAGATATGGGAATCCGCCATCAATACACGGCTCCCTACAGACTACAGGAGATCCCGACGGAGAGGGCAAACCGAACTGTAAAGATCATGATCGCCCAGTTGGCCGGACATAGCCAGCAACGTTGGGACAAAAATTGGCCTGAAATAATGCTGGCCGTAAATTCCAGCATCTCAGACTCCACAGGCTACTCACCACCAAGCGCCATATACGACAAAGAAACTATGGGCACAGAAAGTCAAACTGAGGAAATCTTTGAGTTTGTCCGAAGGAACTTAGATCAGGCGAGATCTCAAAAGAAGACCCTGGAATCCAAAGGTGGGAGACACAGTCTGGGTCAAGGAGCAGACAAAGACGGGCGATGAATTCGCGGCGAAGCTGGCACCAAGGTATGGCGGACCGTATAGGGTGATAGATTTGAAGACACTAGTCATCTGCTTAGTGCAGCATAGGGATACGAAAAAGGAAAGGCACTCAGCAATCTGAAACTGCAGGAGGCTAAGCAGGACAACGAAAGGGTTACGGCCACCGAACAGGACTCCAGCTCCCGAGCCCTAAACGTCACGGCCGTGACGTCGGAGGTCTTTTCCGACTAGTCTTCCACCAAGCTGGAGGAGCAGAGGACGGTCCGGAAGAGGCGAGCCCGGGAAGGGCAGGACCGTGTGCGGAGAGCAGAGGGAGGATCGCCTGCGCGTTCGACTTCATCGATCCAGATCCCGAGCTCGAGGAGATGGCGGCCTCGTTAATAGGAGAGATACGGATACGGCAGCAGCAGAGTCGAGGAGGCCATCTGGCTGCAGCCGTCGGCGAGCAAAGCGCCACCCATTTAAGAGCCAGAGCCGTCAGTGCCAGCCAACCTGGAGAGGGCCCTGAGACGGATCGCATGCCCGCAGCCCAACAGGCTTCGTGCCCCGGCGGTCGACGGGAAGAAGAAAAAAAAAGAGAAGAGCCAACAGCCATGGGCAGCGAGACCCACGTCCAAGGAGATATAGCAAGTTTTCGACGACCGGCTGATCAGTAACTTCTAGGCCAGAGAGAGAGAGAGAGAGAGGGGGGGGGGGGGGGGGNNNNGGGGGGGGGGGGGGGGGGGGATGTGGATCCAGTCCGTCATGTTGGTCTACCAGTGGAGATAGTGCGAACAATAGTAAATGTAAAAAAGGAGAAACAAAGCTCCATATGTTTGGCCAGAAGGGCAATAGACGCACAGATAGGGATGGAAGAGTAAGACCAGCAGAGTAAGGCCACTAACGGCCTACAAGGCTGCTCGCTACAGATAGCGGCGAGTTATAGCACGGCGATCGTCAATGGTGTGGCCAGAGGAAAAGAAGGCAAAGTCGGTACGAGCGGGGAAAAGGAGGCGAAGAGAAGATTGAACGTGCGGAAACAGGAGGAAACAGGAGAGGGGCACGTACGAGATGGAGGGAAGCGCGGGTCTTGTCTTGTTTCCGAAGGAAGGGGAAAGTGTGATGAGTTACTTTTCTGGGAAAACAAAAACTCCCCACAAAACAGGGTGCAGGGGATAGTGACGACCAAGGGCAAAGGAGTTAGATAAAGGGCGCGGACTTTAGACTCCAGCGGCCAAGGTCATTGCGGTCGTATGCGACTGGCCAAAGAGTGCACGCCGAGAGCGGCCGGACTTTGGACCTAGCAGGTCAAGGGAAAAGCGGTCGACCGGCAAGGGAAAAGGGAATAGTCGAGGAAGGAATGGGGGGACTTTGGACTTTCTGACTCAACGGCGGTTGTGGCGATACGGCACTCCGTCTCTAGACTTGGGTGTAAGAACCTTCAGTTCTACCCGCCGACAACTCTGGGGACGTAGAGTCCTACCCGCCGAGGATCAGGGTGTTGAGATCTACCGATCTGACCCATAGGGCGCAAATGGTGCAAGCTCCGTCTCGAGACGCACCTAACATCCGAGTGTCTCGGTATATCGGTCGCAGCCGCAAGCTCGTAATACTGCACGAGCCACGCGCCGGGAACTAGAGTGTGCGGCCAGCAGGAGCAGAGGAGACCAACCAGCGGCAGCCGCCACGGATCAGGAGTATCAATTACAAAGCCACTAGCCGTAAGCGTAGCCTTCAGATATTAAATAAAGATACATTTTGTGAAGTAAACCCTCCATTGCGTTATAAATTTGGTGGAACGAGCACAGGAAATCCTCTGAGCTAGAGGAGCAATACACTATGTGCTGCAAAATACAGAAAATATATTACAGTGTAGTTTCACTAAAAAGAAAACATTTGATTTTTTCCCACATTCAAACTGGAAAAAAAGTCGTTTAAGAAAATTTTGTTATGTACTATTTTATTAAATTCTTCGATTATATAAATATATTTTTAGTGGAATTAATCTGCATTTTATATTATAAATGTGTATATTTAGTTTTATTGTCCTGTATTTCTTTCTGAGTAATGGATAGTTAATTGGTATACCTGCTTTATAAATTGTGGTAATTCATATAATTATTTCACTTTATTAATTGCTTAATAAACATGTTTAACTTTATACTTGTAATATAATTTCTTTGAGTCTATAATTTATATTGTCCATTGTTTCGTAAATGCCATTGTGCTGTGAGTATACTTGAAGACAGTTACCTGGCATTTTACATCGCAATACCTAGCGATGTATAATTTGATAAGTACACCAATACAGCAACTTAAACTATATCGGTTTGATTAACTCTGTTGATTATAATATAATAAAATTTTTAAATTCCAAAACGCCTGTAAAAGGCAACCTGATTTATATATGTAATGTTAATACAATGTTTATATGTTATAAAATGTATACCAATATTACAACATAAATGGTATACAATTTTTACAAGTTTTAGGGGAATGAAATAAAAACAATTTGAAAATTTAAAAATATATTCTGTAAAGCGTGTTCCCTGATTTATGTAAGTTTTCGTACAAAGATTTTTAAATGTGGTATAACCCGTTTTTTATATTCATTTCATTATCTTTTTTTATTTTCTCCTTATCATTATTATAACAAATATATTAATTATATTAATAATTGTATATATTTGTATCAATATTCTCCTTCATAATAGTTTCCTCATCATGTTCTTTCTCTTCTTATTACATAATATTAATATTTTTGGATTTTGCTTATAAATATAATTTTTATTATAGATATATTAATATATTAGTATATATGTATATAGTGAGATTATTAGTCTTTTACCTTACGGAAAACATTCTATATGATAATGAATGTAACAAATTTATCGAATGTAAATTAAATTAAAAGAAATGTCATCCAACAATATGTTGACAATACGTAGTAGGAGCTCAATAAAAAGCTCATTAGAACCAAAAATATGTTATCCGGCAGTCAAGCGAAGAAATATTATGGAACTATAAAATAGTCTTAAAGAAGTTCAAATCCTAAATAACTTGTAACGGGTTACTCGAATGTTAGCGGACTGCTATGTACAATGCTGTTAAGTGCTCGATGGTTCATCGCTACCGATATTTACCCAGTTCATATTACTTTTATAAGTCACAGCAAATAAGAACGGGACGCGGCTCATACTTTTTGTATATCAAAATACACGTTATAACCAAAATTACTAATAAAAACCACTAAAATGTCATCTTTTCACAAACTGCATCCGAGCTTATTGAATGACAATCTGTTATTTTCCTCGTAATAATATATTAAGTCCAGAGATAAACCTTCTGTCAATGACGACAGATCAAGTGGATATATTGTCGAATACTTAACTTCTGATTATAGACATTAAAAAGGAATTGCGGCAGTCTGATATTGAATCCTCGAACATATATAAATGCGTGCATTCATTAGGAAAATTTCATTTAATTTCATTTATTACGAATTAGCAAATATCTGCTATCCATTTATAGAACTTAATACAATTTTATAATACAAATAAAAAAAAAATAATAATGAGATTAAGATACAAATAAAGTATAACCTAACATAAAATTTAAGAATTGGGTAACTGTAGTACTCTCAGGAGCTATTAGAAGATACATTTTATTGTAATGTGTACAGGGAACGTGAAAAGAATCACGACTTTTAAAATTAGTTCTGCTTATGTCCAAAAATATAGGCTGGAAATGCCGAATAATCTGACCGGAATGCAGAACTGAATGCGGCTAAGAAGGAGAGCAGAGTCGATCTGACCATGAATTAGTTTGCTAAAGAAGTTTCATAGGTATGAAAAAACGATTGACCAGTTTGTCGAAGTAAAAATGTTTAATTCTACAAAGATAGGTAAAAACTAAACTGAAATTATTTCGACTCAGAAAGCACTACCTAATATTTGAAACAAAACTGTTTCATTCGAGTGCTAGACGGGAAACACAACCTATTCCCTCCTTAACTATTATCGAAAGCAATCATTAAAAAAAAATAGGTAAACATACTTAAACGCAAGAAACACATGGTTTTATAATTTATACATGTATTTTCTATATGAGATTTTTGATATTATTTCCTGATTAGTTTTTTTTTCTGCTCTCTTTAATTATAGAATATATTAATGTAGCACAACAAAACTAAACTAACCATTTCTTTTATTATTCTTTGGTCAGAGGTCAGAAAAGTTAACACATTTCGAGATCCATAGTACTCTTAGCTTCGAATATTGTAAGTAATATATTCTACAGTATAAAGTGGGAAAACGAAGATTATAAACCTAACTATTACTTCTATAGAATATTTAAAACAATTTTGAGACAAACCAAAAATAGAATGAAGCTATTATTAACTACTATCAAGGAGTATAGAACTTTATAGAAAGCTCGTCCTTAATTGTTTCCTACCTTACTCTTGTTGGCAAGAAGAAAAGGGGAAAGAACCAGATGGATTTGCTTCTTCTATTTTGATAAAGCGAGACAAGAAACGCTCAAGGTTTTTTCGCACTGATATTTTAAGTGGGTTGTAATTGTGCTTATTAAATCGTTCGTCGGTGTTGTCAATTGGGGGATCAATTCCCGTAAAGAGCGAAGATAAATTATTATTTTAGTTGAATAAGTCTTAGGACTGAAGCTCTATTATTGAAGAAAAAATACCTTTCTTTTCTGAAAGATTAAGCAATACAAAACCATGTGAAGCGTTTTTAACTCGCGTTAATTACATTTATATTAAATTTGTATAGTATATGTCAATATTTTTTTTAACAATTTCAATTTATTTCAAACATTAATCCTAAACAATAATTAAGTAAATCACAAGAGTAAATGAAAGAACAACAAATTATAAAACAAGAAGAAGTAATGAAAATACAATAAATACTAAAATCCATTAATTAAAAGAACAAATAACAACTTAAAATATACAAAAAACTACAAAAATATAAAATCGAAAATTTTAAAAAATTTTAAGTACTAATTAAAATTTTAAAAAGAAGTAAACAAAAAATACAAGTAAAAGTCTACAACGGGACTTGAATCCCTGCAATTAATATTGACAGTTAAATGTATTATGCACTAGGCCAAAAGGCATGCAAAGTAGAATCGAGTAAACAGCGGGTTCCAAGATTGCCTTAAAAACCAATCGCTCTAATGCAGCTATTATATAGTCAACCAACCCTAATAAAAATATAATCAGAATTTATTTATGTTTAGGCGAGCTAAATTTCTTATTGTGGTTTTCATATACGTAAATCTATACTCCACTATATGCCAATCTTACACACGGATCTATTATATAGCAAGGTAGTCAAAAATGCTAAAAAACAAGGTTCATAAATACTAAATATTTTGTACGTCTTAATCGAAAATAATCATTTACCCATAGTACCTATAAGAAAGGGAGAATCATACCATTTTTTTTGCATTGCCACTATGACAATGCAAAAAACCATTGCCACTATGACAATGTAAAAAACACGGTATGTTTCTCCCTTACTTAAAAAGTAAAAATATATATTTTTTTTAATCATTTGTTTATAAGTGTATACTAAAATAAAACATGAACTAATCGGGCCTGTTCCACTCGAAACTGAATAAGATAACATTTTCGCATAACATATGTGGATTTTCACTATCGATTTGAGGACTACTGTAATCTCCAATCTAGGGAAAATAATGTAGTACTAATTTATAATAATTAATTTTATACATAAACAAGTAAACTTTTTCACTTAACTTATATTAATAGCAGTTCCTTTAATGTCAGATACTGACGTTAAATTGTTTTATATTCCGAATGGTCTTAAATTGTTCCTTTCAATTGTGGCGGACTT
The DNA here is from genome assembly GCA_008042475.1 of Drosophila kanapiae. Classification (NCBI taxonomy): domain Eukaryota; kingdom Metazoa; phylum Arthropoda; class Insecta; order Diptera; family Drosophilidae; genus Drosophila; species Drosophila kanapiae. The sequence goes on from VNJM01001332.1 coordinate 6,854, forward strand.
GCAATAATGCGCTAATAAAGGTTAGAAACGAACTGATTTTGAGGTGCAACCACAAAGTAATTCTTTATAAATAAATCTGTTATGCGCCCGTTTTGACTTTCACGAGTTTTTGTCAAATTAAAAAATTAGCAGGTTTGTCTTGTCGGAATTTGTCTATATCAATCGGATCTTGTTTGCAAAAGAAAAGAATAATTTGCCTATTGATGGGCATTTCACACCATTGCGTTTTATTTGCAAGGTTTGTCGGACCACTAGTGGAACCAAGCACAACCAATTTAAAATGCCTATTAAATGAAAAGGAGAGTATACATTTTGTTTAAGAAAGCTACATTAAGGGTTTCATAATTAAATCTGCTTTAATTAAGAAGTTAAATGGTGAAAGAGCAATTGTAATTGAAACGGACGGAATTCGAGCTGTTTTCAATATGGCAGTCTTTCTTATTGATAAATAAACGATTTATTTTGCTTAAAAATAATTGGGCAAATAAAAGATATTAAAATTTTATGTTTACTTTTTACAAGAATCAAATTAGTGGTTTAAGCAGTAAAAAATTACCAGTTATGCCGATAATAAAACGATTCCAAAACTTTCGCGAATCGCACGAAAAACGAAAACGTTCGTATTAATCCACAACCGAAAACGCTAATCAAAAGTGAAAACCGGAGCCGGCCTGTATAACGGGCCATCCGGGTAAATATTTCCGAAGGAGAATATGGAACAGGTCTGATTTCTTATATAACAAATACTTCTAATGAGTCTTTGACTTTTCTAACAGACTATAAAATAAGTTAATGTTTCTTTATATAATTTAATTTCTTTTTAATATTTAAAACAGAAATTTATCAAAATAATAATAATACGTAAGTAAATCGCAGTTTCCAGATCCGTCTTGTTCAGACTTATTGGAAGTTATTTGGGGAGTAACACCTAGGTAGCTCATAATTTAAATCCCATGTTAAAGTGTCAAAGATTACTGCTGTGTAGCATTCTTCAGACTAAAATTATAAAGCCCTTTGCATGTGTATAGTAAACACATATTTAGAGTCCTTACATATCTACATATGTATATAACATATATAGTACTTATGTAAGATAACAAGTAGTATTTAGAATTTTTAGATAACTTTAATTTCATTTTATTTTCTTTAAATATCAAATAATTAAATCAATTAAACGTTTTCAGATGAAGACAGACTGCGAATTCAATTATGCAACTAAGTAAATTATGTATGCTGTTTTAAGTACAATAAGTACAATTAATGCCAATTCAATGTGCAAAACATTATTTACCATTGACTGCGGTAAACTAATAGCTTATATGCATTTTCAATAGTCGTTTCATTAAGTATTTTTTATAGCACAGAATACTAAGCGACGACCGCAAATGGAGGACGTATGTATGTAAGTGTCGTTCATCAACTCTTTGCAGCTAAATTAGTGACAATGGATGAAACTACTAGCACTACCACTAGCCACTTTATCATAGTCATAACACCACTTCATCGCATTTGAAGGATTAATTCTTATCGCACATTGTACATTCGAGCTCGGTAAATAATAGTTAATGGATATATCAAGGAGCGGGCTCTGAACTTTCCGACAGCTGCACAAATTCGTATTATCTACCAACGATGAATGTTGTAAGCTAAGCAACATCGTCACATAAACATGGGAAGCGAATTTGGAACTCAGACATAAACACACTTATAAGCATACATACATATATACATGTGCAGTCACACACAAGGAAGGCCAAAGCATGGCACCGGAATGTGGAAACCCCACAAGGACAGCTTCACAAACCTTTTGGTTCTTGGGTTGACAACATACAAAAAAAAAGTCATAAAAACAAAAATGACTTTAATGAAACTCTCATATATCAGAAAATATTTTGAATCCTTGTCAGATTCCTTAGTCAGGAGTTTGCAACGCAGTGAAATTGTCAATTTTGACCCTAATAAGTATATATGTATGTATATTCTCAATTAGAATCAAAAGCCGAGTAGGTCATCCCATACTACTGTCTCAGTTTTAGTTTCTAAATCTAAATAAATCTAAATTTCTTTGTTTCCATTGGGGGTAATATATAAGCCGGAACGGCCCGAAGAGGACTTGAAGAAGGACTTAAAGACTTGAAAACTATAAATATGACCATGTGATGATCTAAGCCAACGAAGGGCACGCAGTGGCTCTTTTTGCCCAGTTTGGTCCGCAGGTAGAATTTTGTTCGATGGCGCCAGCATGTCGCACAAGACGACCGTCGCGCGTGCCCAGTCAACCATGAAGAAATGCAAAAACAAATTCTATTGAAAATAGGCGTCAAAGAGGAGACAAAAAAGGGTCGCGAGACTCGCGATCTCGAGTTTGCAACAACAAATGCAGTGTCTTCGCCCACGCACAAAAAAACAAATTGCGCAGTTAGCCGCGATCCCTGCACTGAGTGAAAAATTTTGATTTGTTCTTTAGTCGTTCTTCTAACAAGGCCATGGAAAATAAAGAAAAGTTACTGAAGAAATTGAAAATTCCGAATTTAAAAGGCGAAATTTTTTATTTTTGGCAGTGTACTGCATTCGGGCACACAAGTGACCTTTTTCTCGACTGCGCCGGATCGCGGTGGTGGGGTTTGTCCCTTTTTTTGTCTGTCTGCTGTCCCGATGTGCGTTTGCCCGGTTCCTTAGATTTCGTGCCCATCCTTGATCTAAGCCAAAGTGTTATAAATGATTCTAAGAAGTTTTCTGCAAAATGATCGTTAAAAAAATATATAAGAATGAAAGGGATCTGGATTTAGTATTTTGTATACTTTTTAAATGCTTATGTTTCAAGTAGGCATTTCTTCTACTGTCAAACAAAATAAGGTATTAGTACGAAATCCCAATTTCATGGCCAAAAGGAATTTTCTCTGTTGTCAAATATAAAAGAATATATTTCCGCTTTCGGTTTATTCCAATTTCCATTCGATCATCTCTGCTATACCTGTGAAATTGTATAGGATAAAATTTTGTGTAGTATTAGAATCAATTTGAATCAAGTTAAACTCCTCCAAAGAGAAACGTATTGGCTCCTCATCTACTCCTCATGCACGAAACGTAAGAGAATGACGAGCCTTAAAATCAGTTGAGGAACTAACAACATTAGGACTGGGAAATCCTCGAAAACATGCCACTGAGGCCCGCTCATTCGAATCATCTGAGCAACAATAAGTGAAGTAAGCTACTCAGCCCGTTTGTATGTCTCAACTTAACAACAGTACAAAACGCACTAAACAAAAAAAAAAATCGCCGAATCAAGGGAAACCTTGCACGCTGATGTAAGTTATGCTGAGATGCAATAGCCCTTAACTAGCAATAATTGCTGGTTGAAAACTTGAACTCTTTTATATTAATACAAGCAAGATAAATAATATTTGTTGGTATTAAAATATTTTATTTTAACAGTAACAATCGCAATTAATTGTAAAATAAAGTCAATATCAAAAATCTATATGTGGAAGTTTGGTCGTTTTTAAGTTATTTTCACACTGCTAAGTATCATGAAGTAAGATACATAAAATCATGAATTTAGAATAAACAAAATCTTAAATAATAATAGAATAATATTCTTAAATCAAGACCAAAATAAGCTTACGCTACTTTCGTAAGATTTTATGATACAAATTTTAAATGTAGACAAATTTGTTTATCAGTGTAGATAGAAGTTGTTTAATTTTTGTTTAAATTAAGTGCTCCCAAAAAATTATTGCGAGCAGCTGGGTTGACAACAACTTATACGCTGCCTAAAAATGTTGCAATTTCTGAATTGGCAGTTTTTCTTAGGCGGGTACAAGAGTAAAGTTTGAAAGTTTCGAGATATATAATTATATATAGCTATGAACCAATACAACTCAATTAACTCAATGTTATACAGTTTATAACAGTGTATTCGCTCGTCATTTCTTTATGCCCATGACTGCGAAGAACGGTATAATTCTTGCTCTCGTATGATTACTATAAGTGTTTTTTTTTCATATAAAAAATTGTCCTCAACGCATACATGGTAAAATTAAAGATTTATGTTCGGATAATGAAATATAAGTTATATATAATAATTGTAATAATATAGGTAATGTGATTATATTAATTATTATACTATGATATTTATATTATTTACTTATATCGGAAGACATTTCGGCATTGCATTGTTTGGTATTTGATATCAGACTATTATCTAAGACGATAATTATAATTTTCCAGCGGCTTCTACATAAGATTTAAAATAGTTATTGTTTCGTCTTAATAATAACGTGCTTAATATCAAATATAATGATTACCTTATTTTTAGACTTACAAATAATTCTTCAAACCTGTGTAATTTCTTTAAATATTTCCTAGTTATTTCAGATTAGGAGAATAACCTGCAAGGGACCAAAATGGACTTTCAGTCTCGTTATTAGCGGCCGAAAATAGATAATAAATGCTGAAATTCACTAACTTTACATATATTTTTGTGTGAGCCTGGGTTAATAATAAAATGTTAATAACTAACTCTTTAAAATTCCGTTTTGGTCCATCATTTTAAACGTTTTTTTAGCCTCCAAAAAAGTGTGGTACTCGAAAATTATAAAAAATACCGGATTATAATTAGTGTTGCATTTTTGAAAGCAGAACAGGAATCTGGTTTCTGTACTCTTATCACCCAACTTCGACATTTCTTGTGATTTGCTCTGTAATAAACGATTAAAAGCTAACAAATGCATTGTAAAGTTTCTGACATACATATATATATAATGTCATTTAGAGATAATTCATATAAATTGTATTTAAGTATTTTAATATTATACATTTTTGAATAGTCATGAACGTCGATTATTTTCGTTTAATTCAAAAAGTGATAACTAAGTGCACCATTTTGTTAACTATATTTTTCGTAAACAAATATGAATACTTTATCGGGATAGTTTCTTCGTAAAATTTAAATATGTTATTGTGTTCAGACAAAGTACTGTGGCGATAATTATTAAATTTAAAACCGAAAATCCCAAACAATTGTCAAAGAATACTTTTGTCTTTGGCAGTGGACTACAATAGGGCCAATCGAAAATAAAAACAAGTAGGGATAGCTAGCTTCGGTCGGAGTCGAAGATTTATAACCTTGTAGAATATGCCAACTAAGAGGAATATGAACTACTAGCAGCTATGTATATACCAAAATCTGTTTGAGCCGATTTAGAATTAGGTAACTCCATATGTATAAGTATTGGAAACTAGTTTTTGAGAAACGGGAAGATAGACAAAGCGACGTGCATGGTTAAATCGACTCGCCTGGTGATTTTGATATTTATGGGGTCGAAGATGCCTCGATTACTACTTTGCGAATATAATTAAAAAATTTAATTAGCCTCTGCAAAGATATATAAATTATCCGGCTTTGGACATATTCTTATTTTATTGTGGTTTCATCCTTATTTCATTGCTCAAAAGTGCGTTAATTATTCGTATTTAGTGTTTTTTATCTAAAGAAATTAAATTAAGTCATTAAAGAATGAGCTTTACCATCATTTTTATGTATTTGCAGAGTGCAACCCGTAGCAGGTAGCATTTGTCAGTGAGCGCCGGTATGTAAGCAGTGCCCCCACTGGACGTTTGATCTGCCGTTCTAGTGCTGACAATTTAAACTTTTTTAAAGCAGTTTTTTAAGCAAACCATTTTTTTATGCTATGCTTGCTGCATAATATCGGGTATTAATTTTTCAAAAACACTTCTGAGACAGATAATATGAATGAATAATTTTTTTTAATCCTAAGGATATTATAATAGTGATTAAAAGATTGCAACACAGTTAAGGAAGCATCTCCGACATAGCCGACTTAAAATATATGGTCCTTTAATTTCAATATACTTCAAAATTTCATTCAAATCATACAACTTTATTTTAAAGCTGTCATGGAACCGAGTGGTCAAAATAAGTCGATTATTGTTGTTTTTGAAGATACCATACATTGATAGAATAAATAAAATAATAATAAAAATAATAATAAGATAGAATAAATTCTTGCATATTTAATTTAATTATAGCAATATGTATATAATAAATTCAATCCAAAACGGAATACTACATCTTATGGTGTGGGGTATAAACTTCGGCTTACCGATTATAGCTTCCTTTTTGTTATTATACATATATCACCGATTATGATCGCGGTTTTTTGTGGACTTATCATTGGGTTGCACAATGTTAAAACCACGTGCAGTGAGGAAATTAATGTTTAGTTTGGATGGACCAATAGTGAAAATAAATGCTGGATTTTGGATAGTTTTCTATCATATCTGGGTGTATGAGTCTCAGAATTAATGTCAATACTTAAATACAGTTGACTAAATAAAATTTTATAATTATTAATAATTGATCAAAACAACAAAATATTTTAATATTAAATAAATTTACATTTGAATTTTCTCCATGGACTATTTAGTTTTGAATGCTTCTCACAATTGGCCATTAATTATTGGCCGCTCTTAACAAATGCGTTCGCTTTGTCAGAGTTTCGCTAATAAGGAGCTGATACAATTTGGCCCGCTGTAGTATCCAACCTATGGACATAGATGGTCACAAATGTACAATTTGAAAAATAGTACTGCATAATGATGAAGAAAAGAGTTGCCAATTTCGCGGAAAAAGTTCCCTACCAATCACGTTTCAATAAGTGAAGTCATATTATGAACAAGATATCTTTTTTCTTCAATATATATTAATCCTATAATTGTAAGAAATACATTAAAATTATTTTTTTCATATTATCCCGGGAACGCGTACATTTTTTTGGTATGCTGACAACCCCTAAATTTTTCCTCTCATTTTCGAAGATTAGGATCGAACTTGCTTTGAGGTGCAAGCACGAAATAGTTATTTATGAATTAAGTATTTTACCTTTAGCTAAATCAGTTATTCAATGTTCTTAAAACATAAAATAAAAAAAAAATACCATTGTCGATTGCAATTTACATTATAGCATTGTATTTTCAAATAATTATTTCCTGTTCTTACAAAGCCAGCCAAGTGGTGAGCGGAAAGTTTCATTAAGACGGGAATTCCAATCCGTGAGGATTTTTTGGAAAGGAAAACAAAAACAGATCTGGAATTACAATACCAGTGTAGATTTTTCGGAACGGGAAACTGGAACAGGATTGTAATACGTTGATTAAACATAAATAAATAGCATAAAGTTCAAGCAATATTGTAATAAAACTGAATTGGAAAAATTAAATATGCCAAATTTATTTTAAGACTTCAAGTAAAATCAGTTCTATTAAGATCACTTCTATTTAATATGTATTATTCTGACACTTTATGATGTTTAGATGCATAAATTAGATGAACCGATATATATATCCATTTGTTAATGGGACAACAGTCTTTTCAGCACGTCATTTTAGAATTTTATCGATTTATGTGAATAACTTGATTTATGATGAGCAGCGCCAAATTTAATACGAAGTAAGACGCAACCACCAATCAAATTGTTATTTTTCTTATAACAAGGTTTATTGGGATGACATTTTTAATTACCCATATACGTAAGCAAAATAAAAAAAAATAAAAAATACACCAGCATATTTGACTTTGTTGTTTTGTAGGCAGGAAGTTTGGATCCCGAGTTTGTAAATGACCAGGGTGATCGTGGTGATGGAACGACAGCAGGCGACTTATTTGTTCTTTCATATCCATTGCGTGTAGGTAGTTGCGTATATACTGAAAAGTAAGCATACAATATCTGATAAATATCGTTTTCATAGTAATTATAAAAGTACAACTCTTAAATTCTCAGTCTTTTCTAGGCTTATTCCAAATCATTATATTAGCGTTGAGGTATGTGAAAATTGTAATTCCCATGATATTCAAACATTATCTGTTGGTTGCCATTCAGTTGATCGCTCAGTGACCCTAGCCTGTCGCAACGGAAAATATATTCAAGCTATATACATATATATATATATAAGTTAACAGCACCGACTACCTGCCCCCGCCCGGGTGCTGACTCGGCCCAACAACATCCGCGGCCAACATGCGTCGGCCGGGCATCGACCCACTGGCCAGCACAACGACATCCGCCAGCCTGCTGACTGCTCACCGTGCAATTGGAGCACGGTGTGAAGTGCAAGGTCGGCAAAAACTGACGCTGACGCCGACGTCGACGCCAACCCGGCGAGCCCTGGTGGTGGCGGAGGAAAGAATGCAGAAACACTCCGGATTTGGACTTAACTTGGATAACAACTTATATTGTAGAGATTACACTGAATAAATACCTATTATAACGAAGTCTGCTGTATTGTTACTACATTATTCCCGGCTATGGCTAGGTACTAAAACAGGACTTCCTCAAGGACTGATGCGAGTCCTTGGGAAGGACTTAACTGGCGCCCGAGCAGGGACCCGTCCATTAAGCGATGGGGACCCCTAAGTTAAAGAAGGTGGGAAGTGAAACTTGTGCGTGAAAAAATATTTTGAAAATAGAATGTGCGAAAAAAGGAAATGTCGAAAAATTAGAAGGCATGAAAACGAAAAAACAAGTGTTCCTAGTCGATTTCAAAACCAAATAAAAAAAAATAATAAATAAAGTACAAATAACCGACCCGCTGCGGTGATCTGATTCACGAGCGCAAAAGGTTATCGTGAAACAAAAGAAGCAACCAATCCGCCGCGGTGGTCTAGATTCACGGGCGTTATAATGTGTTGCGAATGTAAAAAAATATTTGATAACCGCTGCGGTAACTTGTTTACGAGCGGCCCCGTCCAATAAAATTGTTTTTATATAACGTGAAAAGTGGTGTGGGTAATCCCCTAGATACGCTCAGTGTTACC